>JAWMRA010000078.1:71023244-71053729 GCA_035584735.1 Pseudotriccus pelzelni
AAAAAGCCATTTTGAAACATGTTTAAACAACATTAAAAACCTCTGTTTTTATGGCATTTGGGTTGTTTTCTTCATTTCCTTCACAAGTCCATTTCTGACAGGACTTTTTCCATCCTAAATATGGTATGCCCACTGCCACAAAGGAGCTCGTGTTTAAGGCATATGCTGAAAATGTCATTTATATAATTTCTGTACATTTAGCTTTGTGCAAGACTGGATCTTCAACTGCATAAAGTACCTCAAGTAAAATTTTACAACTTCTCAGTTGGTAGACTAGAATAAATACCCTGGTTTCTCAAATATATTGTATACATTAATATTCACTGATTTTTATTTTTTTTTAATTCATCATTATTGTCCTATATTCAGTTTGCAATCCAATTCAACCCATACATTTTCTGGGTGCTTCTTAGATTTCATCATGCATTTATGCAATTAAATACTTTTTCTCTAGTTCAGTACTTTTTGCACCTTTCATAGTGAAAGAAATGAAGAAATCTGCTATGAATTCCCATACATTCCTCCACCATATGCACAGCACTTCCCACCCTGGTGTTCCCAGCACAGTCTGTGTGTTTTTCACTACTGAAACATTAATGAACTGATTGAAACCAGGCTAAGGAGAGACCCCAGGCACCACCATCTATTCCCATGCTCTTCATTTCTCATAAGGAACAAGATGCCATTATTTGAGTTTTTCAGTCAGCTGGGATTTCTTATACATCACTGTTTCCCAGAATTACAGATAAAACCCCCTTTTATGGTTGTCTATTGCTTAGAGATCTTTCACATAGCGTCTGGGAATGGGGAAAAGCTAACTCACCTCAATCTTTGCATTGGCTTAGGTCTCCTAGAGCTGAGGAGCAAAACGAGGCAGCAAGATTTGGCTGTTGGCACATTAATAAACTAAATTGTTGCAAACAATTATCAGCATAACTCATATTTTATAATTTTTATTTTGGTTTATGTTTTACTTCTCTCATAATAATTTAATTTAATTTTTTAATAATTTAATTAGCATTTGCAATTCTCATGGAGTTTGATAACTGTAGTTTAAAAAAATCGTATTTTCTGTGTTTTCGTAACTCTATATGGTGCCACTTTAACCAGAAAGTGATAAAAGCCTTTTAAACTGAAATACATTCAGTTCAGTGGGCAAATTGTCCTGACAAAGGAAGGAATTGGGATTTTTCTTTTTTTATCCTCTCTTTTTATTCTCATTTATGTATTAGTTGTTTAAGAATTTAGTATAGTGTAGAGTATCTCCTGGGATGTTGTAGTTATTCTGACTAGTCTATAAATCTTTGCTTTTTTCCTTTTTGTGGGTCTGCAGCCATCCTAAAATCAAACAAGATCCAAGTTCAAATATATTGCCCTGGAAATTTAAAGCAGAAATTACCAAAATGTTTCTAGTAGACTAGGCTTTCACTGCGATTTGAAAGTGCCTACCTCTTCTATGAAATAACCTTTAAAGGTTAAACAACAATCACTGTGTCGAGGCAGTACCTGGGTGCAGGTGCTCCAGTGGTGGCTGCTCTTCCCGGACAGTGCCGGTTCCAGCGGCTCCAGCGGCCCCAGCGCAGGGCAGGGCTGAGCCCCTCAGCCACGGGCGGAAGGGCAGGAGAGAGCCACGGGGAAAGCCTGGGCAAGGGAGGGCAAAACGCTGCCCGGCAGCCAGGGTTGAGGAGCTCGCAGCTGAGGAGGGGAAGAGACCCCAGAAGGGATGCCCCTGTGACCCAGGAAAGACCCCAGTGGGGCGGTTGTTTCCCTGCAGCCCGTGGGAAGGCCTCAGGTTGGAACAGTGAAAAATGAGAAGAGGAAAGAGTGCCAGAGCAGAGCTGTTGTGGACTGACCACAACCCATGCCCCACCCCGTTACCCATCCTTGCTACTGCTCACTCGAGGTGGAAGTGACATCAGAGCTGGAGTGCAGTTGAACCTGCAAAGAGGGGTGGGGATAGGGAAGAGACAATGTGTTGGGTTTTTTTAATTTCTTTGTGTTTGTTGTCAGTAAATTAAATTAACCTTTCTCTAGTCTGTTTTGCCTGTGACAGTTACTGGAGACAGATCTCCCCACTTTTAGCTTGACTGATAAGCTTTTTCATCCTCTTTTCTCTCCTGTCCTATTGAAGAGAGGGGATGAGAACATCTGGGCAGGTTTGGCAGCTAGACAAAGTCAACCCAATACAAAATAACACATGCACTTCATGGTAAGTATAAACTAATATGGATCCTTTAGAACAAATTTCTCATCCACTGGGCATTAGGTGTCAAACCCTCCTCAACTTTTATGCACCCGGATTTTCATCCAAAGAGTTAGAATACTGCTTGATTAAAAATTCACTTGGAAAAAAAAATAAAATAAAGCCCTGATCAGCTAATATTTTTTGACACCTGAGGGCACAGTTTTGTGAATGTATAAGCCATTTGTATTACTGCATTGATTTAACTATTTAAAAGCACAAAAATATCCCAAGAACTATGTAGTCTTGCAAATAATTTTGATTTCTAAAATAAAAAGACTAGCAATACTGTATTGACTGCCTGAAATTTAAGTCCTATTCGTACATGCTACCTTGCTCCATCCCCTTCTGACGTCATTCACCTGTAATGAAAGAAAAGAGAATAATTTGTAGTTTAATCTTACATTATACTCAGTTATATTCTGAAGGAACATTTCTCTAGTAATAACACTGAGATAGTAATAACAGTGAGATTAAATTCAGCAGCTAATTATAACATTGTGTCATATCATCCCTATTAGATATCCGAAGAAATACATACCCCTTATTGAAGAAGGAAGAGATAATTCATCTTTTTTAAGAGTCTGTTTCATCAAAACATTAATTATGTGGCTTATGTAAGCATTTACAGCCAAGAAGTTTTAAGACTAATAAACAAATCACTTCTGTCACATCAGGCTTAAGAAACAAACAAACAAAAAGATAGCAAACAAATCCCTGGCATCAGTATACTTCAAAAATCTTCTAACTTTTTGTGTACTACTTCATGAGCTTTCTGGTCATCAAAGCATTTTTTAGCTAGATAAGGATTTTTATTTTTAGTTTGAAAACCAACTAGAAGAGAATGAAACAATCTAGGAAACAAATTAACACAAACTTCCAGTCTTAAAATATAAATTATAATTCATCATCTTAAAAATAAAAAAGTTATAGTTCTTTTGCTTTCCCACATTTACCATTTCAAGCAATTTTATCTGGATATTATCAAAGCTTTTATTAGAAATAAGAGTTTCTAGAGCTTAATCTTGTACACACACACACACAAAATATCAATTTGTATTATCAGTCATTAAAAAAATCACCACACACAAAACCTACACAGTCTAATGAGTTATCAGCTACTATAACTTGAGTTTCATTCTTGTAATTTGGTGCTGGGAATTGGTGTGACAGCTTTAACACCTACCAATACTGTTCAAGTATTAAGCTTTTCACAGAAATACATGTGTCCCAGAATCATAGGTCTTAGTGTCTTTCCATAGGCCAGTAACATCATGTGAAACTCTCACCGCATGTCACTGTTTCAAGTAACAAAGTAGATGTTACCTTAAAATTGATCTATTTTCATATTCAACAAAAACTCTAGAAATCCAGATTAAATTAGTACTGGAACTAACCTAGATTTGCTTCACAACAAGTATTCTCTGATTCCTATGATCACTAGTATTCCACAACAACTAGTGTCTTACCAGTGGAATTCTCTTTCTTTACAGAGAACCGAGAAACCTTGCTACTGTGGATTCAGTCGAAGTCAACTGACAGCTTCTGGGTGGATCTGAAGACAATGCAAAGGTAAGGCTCCTGGATCCCTAGAGCTGGACCATCAAAGACAAACTAAAAAGACCCCAACCCTCAAAAAACAAACATAAAAAACCAACTAATCACCCAAACAAAAACACCCTCCCCCCCCCCCAAATCAACCACAAAACAAACTAAAAACTAAACAAAAGACAGAGCAAGCAAACAAACAAAACCAAACAAATGAAAATTCAAAACAACCAGGCTTAATAAACCAAATTAGACAGGAAAGTCATCGAGTGAGGAGAGATTAAGTGTTATATCTAGGTAATGAAGACACCCAAAACCATTTTTTCCCCTCAAATTTTTAGTGAATATAAGCCTACACTCCTCATTTGTTTCCTTACATGTTACACTCCAGAAATCGAGCCTTGTTGAGAAATCGAGTCTTACTGAAGAGGTTTACTAAAGAGATGACTCTTCTCATATCATATTTAATTTCGCAAACAGAAACTTTTGTTTAGTCTATTCAAAACAGATAAAATGTGAACAGTGGGTATGAAAAGAAGTGGTTGAGAAAAAGAAAAGACTGTGAGACACAAGCCAATGAGGAATATATTCTGAATGCCTTCATCCTCAAAGTACAAATATACAACCAAAATTCTTTAAACATATGTGAAGTTTAGAATAGAAAGGTATTTGAATACCTTTTAGCATAACCATTTCAAGTCACTAGTAGGCTGAGATATATTAATTTAAAATATTTATAGGCAATGTTTTGAATTTATGGCTTTTGTGAAAGATTTAAAGAAGGAGAAAATGCTATTTTAGCAAGGAAGTAGAGTGTGGTTTTCCTTGGTGGGTTTGTTTTTTGGCTTCTTTTTTTTTTTTTTTTTTGTGTGTGTCCTCAGCTTAATGTCTAATATTTTTTATTTCCTATTATCTAAGCTCTTCTTTTTCTGGAGTTGCATCATTACATATTTCTACCTATATGATAGCTGGTAAATGGGTCCTAAGAATAATGTTCCAGATTTTTTTCCTAAGTATTTTTAAAGCATATTTTTAAGAGATTTTCACACATGAATATTGCTTTTGACAACTTAGGCCTCAACAGAGAAAAAATATCTTATTTTGGAGATTGAGCCCCAGCACTTTAGGAAACAGTTAATGTAGATGGAACTTAGTCTTGTAATTCCTTGCTAGCAGGTTTCTTCTCTGCGTTTATCTCTTTCCTGTTAAAATGTAAATTTTACTTGGTTTCCATATCTACATTTCAGTCTAGTAAATATTTACAAGTGTACATTTTCAACCATGAATGACCCTTTTTTGACAGAAATAAAAGGAACTGACTGTGTCATTGAGTTGTATAGAAGTATGTGCAATACAGAGGGCATGCTCACCACTCTAATTAGCATATCAAATGCTTTAATCACCACTTAATTCATTTCTCAAACACTGGTGGATTGAATAAGTTATTCACATTATAAAGCAAGTGAATGAACTATAACAACATAAGTACAGATATATGAGGGACATAACCTACATTCTGATGAGATAAAGTAAATTAGCATTTAATAACATTTTTACACTCATAATTAATCATGGAAAATGTGGCAGTTACCTACTAAATTACCTAGATATTTCATCAAATTATGTAACTAGATAATTAGACTTCTAAATCCACTGACATATACTTTTAATTAATTGTTGTTTATTATTAAGCGTGGATTAGCTCCTATTGCAGACTTTCTTTTACACATTAGGAGCTGATTTATGGTCATTATTAATTCTGCACCTGTTTATATATTTAAAATATCTCATATCATTGAACTGGAATAATTTAAGAGCATTTTTAACATTCTTTGTTTCAGCTCTGCTTCAAAAACCTTCAGTCTTTCAACTCCCATGCAAACATGTTATTTCTCAATGTATTAACCATTTTATGCTGATGTCAGTCATATTGCCTCTCTAATTGCTTTATAGTTTTTAGGATTTGACATCACATTGGAATAGACAAAAGAGATGAGTTTATTAACAGTAATCCATGAGATTTTAATTACAGCAATTTTCCTGTCTTTTTTTCTGATAGAAAGCTACAGTGGTTTCTAATTTAATATCTTCTCTCCCACCCCTCCTCAAAAAAAAAAAAGTGAATCTTCATTAATGTGAAACTCTCAGTCTTTTACTCTGTTTCTTGAAAACCTCTTTGGCAGTTTACTTTTTTTTTTTTCAAATATAGAGCATGATTTATAGAGCATTTAAAGCTAGGATAGCAGTCTTTCATGTGAATAAAGTGGAGATTAGTTAATCTTTTGAAAATCATTTAAAGGGAAGAATATCTATTGCTTAGTGCAATATTGTTCACCAACTGGTATCTAAATACCAGGGTGACAAACTCATTAGAATTACCAAAATCCGATATGTATATTCACTCCAATGTTTTATATGGACATTTTGGAAGTCTAATGAGGTGCAATGAAATGGACTCACACCCATATGGCAATGAATGAGAAAAAAAAATCAGTAAAGACTATTGTAACTATGTAGAAAAGAAATGAGAGAGCAGAAGCAGTAAGAAAGAGACTGACACAGTGAGTTTCCATCGTTATTTTTAATGCCAGAGAAAATTGAGAAATTAAGGGGGAGGTCTTAAGAGACTGAGATAAAGTGCAAGAGCAGGGAAAGGGGAAGGAGAAAAGAAGGGAAATGGCAGTTGGGAGGTCAAGTACCAAAGAAACTATTGTGCTTTCATAGTAAGGGAACAGCAGAGAGTTCAACAGTTAAGATGAAAGCAACAACCAGATGATGATTCTATTTTTGAGATTTTAAAAGTTGACTTTTTCAGATCTTTACAGACACAGAAGGCACTTAGAACTTCTCACAAAGGCATATTTTGAATATATTTCTTTTTGGAAAGCAATATTTAGAAAATATCCAAAAAAAGTTTGAAAAATACATCATTTTTTCACTTGAAATCTTTTCCCTCATTTTTAGTTTTCATAAAACTACATAGCCACAATGAAAAATGCTCAATTTTTCCCCAAAATTTTTCACTAACAAAGATAGAAGCTCACTCATCAAAATCTAATAGGAATAGAAAAAAGTACTCTCTGAGCTGCCTGAGCATACCTGAGGATTAAAAGTTTGCTGAAACCGGTAAGGTTCACTCAACTGCTGAATGAATCCTTAAATAAAAGCACTCATTCTAAAAAGATGTAATGTGAGAAAAAGGTTGCTTATTGCATTTCAAATTATATCTTGTCTCATTCTGAGGATTCCTTCCCCAGCTTTGAAAAGTTGCTGTTTGCAGTTTCTGTTCTAATGAAAAAGCCACTCTCCACAAAGTCAGAAGTCCCTTGGTATTTTGAGATTCTCAAATGGATAAAGAATAAAACAGGTTTATCTCAGAATGGTGGTCAGCTCAGGAGTGATCCTTGCCATGACACAAGCACCAACGTCAGCCGGCTTTAAATACACCGGAAGATTTACTTTACTCACGTTCAGACAGTATTTCACCTTGAAAAAAATACTTTTACAAACACAACTATTTGTATATTTATTTTTGTTTAGTTTTTGCCACTTGGAGGGAGGAGGTAGAGGAGTTGAGAATGAAGGAGTTGAGGCTGAACATAGGAGGGATGGAAGAGAGGTGTTGTTTTAATTTGTTTTTGTTTCTCACTATCAAAACCTATTTTGATTGGCAGGGAATTAAAATAGTTTTTCCCCAAGTCATGTTTGTTTATCTGTGATGGTTATTAGTAAGTGATCTCTCCGTCTTTACCTTGACCCACTATCCTTTTGATCTTATTTTCTCCCCCTATCCTGTTGTGGGGGGGGAGTGGAAAGCACCTGGGTGACAAGTGACCACGTTAAAGTCAATGCACACCCCCGCACTGAAGTTAAACTAAATGTAAAATTTGAATATTTTCTTTGTTTAATAAGAAAATCACATAATGGAATAGATGGAAACTTCAGGGAAGATCTCAGAGCCTAGGAAGGAAAATATGGTGTGAGTTATGAGGTGCTAAATGGCCCATTTGAATTACAGGCCTTTAATGTTGGAAGACGTAAACACTGAAGCAAAAGATTGTAAGGAAGACATCTGCATCCCTTTCTGTCAAGCTGCTAAGCAACAGCAAGCGATCTGAAATGTCCAAGGCCATGTTATGTATGCTTCAGTCAAAAGTTCTTAAGGAACTTGTTATCTTTACAATAGTTGCTGGTATATTTGTAGAGAAAGAAATTGTAAATAACAGAAAGAAGGAGGATTAAAGGGGGAGGATTAAGGTTCTTATAAAACATTTTTGTAAAACAGGCTACAGAGGGATAAGCTGTTTCCAGGACAAAGGTTTCTGAGAAAAAAAATTTCTTTCAAATTCATTATTGAAACAAATTAAATGTTTTCATTCAAATATTTATTTCTTTTTGTTAAAGAAAGAGAAAAACCTGTCAGAAGGATCACCAAATCCAGTACTTAGACCTGCACAGGGCCATCCCCAAGAGTCACACCATGTGCCTGAAAGCATTGTCCAAACCCTTCTTGAACTCTGTCAGGCTTCGTGCTGTGACCACTTCCCTGGGGAGCCAGGAAGTGCCCAAACACCCTCTGGATGAAGAACCTCTTTCTAATATCCAATCTAAACCTTCCCTGACAAAATGTCTGGCCATTTTCCTTGGGTCCTCTCACTGGTCACCACAGAAAAGCCATCAGTGCCTGCCCCTCTGCTTCCCCTTGTGAGGAAGTTGTAGACTGCAATGAGGTCTCCCCTCAGTCTCCTCTTCTTCACTCTGAACAGACCACATGACCTCAGACACTCCCCATATGGCTTCCCTTCAAGGCCCTTCACCATCTTCCTTGTCCTCCTATGGATGCTCTCCAACAGCTTAATATCTTTCTTACATTGTCTTGCCCAAAACTGCACACAATATTCAAGGTGAGGCCTCACCAGTGCAGAGCAGAGCGGGAACAATCCCCTCCCTTGACTGGCTGGTGATGCTTTACATGATGCCCCCAGGACACGGTTGGCCCTCCTGGCTGCCAGGGCACTGCTGACTCACGTTCAACTTGACATCAGCCAGGAACCCCAGATGCCTTTCTGCAGCACTGCTTTCCAGCGTCATGTTCCTCAGTCTGTACGAACATCCATATTCATCTGAGAAGTGGATCAATAGGGGCTAATATTTTTTCAAATTAGTATTTCAGTATGGGAAGTAGAACAGGGTCATCAAGATATTCTCATTTCAGAATACCATGTAAATCTTCTAATTCAAACAACCTCTTCAGAATAAGAAAATGCAGTTTTAAAATCATCACTGACTGGGCTATAATTTCATGTATGTTTAGTTGGCATTGCCACCAAGAAATCTATCCTTTTGGCTGCTTGTACTCATACTGTGTAGGCACAATCACTAAGAAAAGGAAATAAAACAATTCTTTGCCATCTTTCACTTTCTTCACACAACTCCGCCCTACCAGATCTGCTTTAGTGGGAATCTCTGTGGGGATTTTTATTATTGTAATTATTATTGTTACAATTTGTAATGTAAAATCATTTAACATCAAGTCATAAAGCCTTTTCCCTAAAAATAGAAATGTTGCTTCAATACGTATATTTTAGCCTAGTTATGAATATGTTTACATACATGTACAGGACTGTGGTTAAGAGCACAGCCACACAGATATATATGTATTACAGCTGTTTAATTAACTCAATTTCTTGTTTACATCCTTCTTAAAATAGGTATGCTTTTTTAATTTCATTTTTGATAGCTTAAACAATGAATTAAAACAAATAACTTCATGCTCCTTTCGGATGAGTCACTGCCCAGGAATCTTAGTAATTAGGATGACACTCTAAGCCTACATAGTTGTAGTTCATACAGCACACAGTAGCATCACATCTATTTTTTTACTAATAAAAAAAAGAAAAGTACATTTTTAAAGGTAAAGGGAAACAAACCTAAAGAGTAGAACATAACAGAAAAGCTGGCTAAGAAGATTTCTGGGTATTTTGAGAAAAACAGTAGGTGCTATTAAGCTTGCTACTGAGAAACACTTCTTTCCTTTTCGAAAATTTTACCCAGGTATTTTCTAAGTTGTGGTCATTGTCTACAGTCCAGACACTCTCTGGTTTTTAAAATATTTTTATGTTACAAATGAACATATTTCTGAGTATATTTTCAAAACAGTTTGGAGTTGATCTTTTCAACTCTTTTGTGAGTTATCCAAATTTAAAAGTGTCATTAATACTCCTTATTGTTACTATCATGCCAATTCCATATTGTTTTTCTTAAATGCATCTTCTATTGCTTTTTGTTTGTGATAATTCTGATTTTTTTTTCTCTAGCCATGTCAGATTGAGAACACTGAAAACACTGATGAGGGGATGGATTGACAGTAGCACAGTCTTAAAGTAGATGAAATATATCCCATCCTCTCAACAGGCAGGTAAAGACTCAAACAGCAGCCAGCAGAAAAGAAGAAAGAATAGTAAAAAAAAAAAAGGGGGAAGAGAGAAGAGAAAAAATAATCTTCAATCTATGATTTTCTTAGGTAAATCTGGATTTTAGGAAAACTATCAACATTAGTCAAAATAATATCTATGCTCTCTATAAGTAGGAAGATAATAATCTTTCAGAAAGTACTCCAAACTGTGTTGAACTGCACTTAGCATTTAAAAAAACTTAAGGCCTTATTTCGTAAGTCCTCATTTACACAGATAGATCTCAGTGAATGATTCATGAGAAAAAGGCTTTGGTGGGAGCGTTAAAGGGAGAACTTTTTAAAGCAGGCCCATTTTTTTGACGACAGACAAACCTGTTTAAATTAAAATCTGTGCTTATGTTTGCATCCATCTGGATACTCTGCTTTCTGAGCCAATTTTTCTAATTCTAAAAGCAGTTTGCCACAAATGTGGGTTTTAAATAACTAACTACTTTGAAACACTGTGAAAGAAGAAACCTGAACTTCAAAGGTCTTTAGTTTGCATAAGCTGTAGGAGTTAACTGATTGTTTGGAGAGATATTATGGTTGTTAAAACAACTGTTTATTGTTTCTCTCCGTAATGTATCTAATGTAAGAGTTGATTTTATGGCTATGATATTCTTCTATCCCTGATTGATTGAATATGAGCCTGAGAAGCAAGTGTGAAACCTGTTCCTCAAGTCTGTACATTTAAGAAACAAGGTTCAGAAAGTTCTGAAAGCCTTATTCCCTTATTTATTTATATTTATGTAACAGTTTGTACATACAACAAGGCTAATATTATAAAAGTGAAAGAACTGGCATATCTGTATGACTAACTGTAGAATCTGAACTAATATACAGCTAATGCATTTCCCTGAAAATCATCAGATAAAGCTAAGGATTTACAGAGTTCTTCACTGCTAAGCATATGTGATTTGTAATATATTAGATTACTGTTTCAAAGCAACTATAGCCATCATACTGTGTGGGTAATCAAATAGTTCCTCCTCAACTTTCTTCTTCTGAATTTCACATAAATTTTTAATTAATGCCTTACATTACTTGAGCTTTTATGCAATTACATGATAAATTATTCAATTTTTGATGTTATGTTTTAGACAGATGTTAAATCAAAGAAGTTAATGATTGAACACATTTTAATAGATTTGCCACTGTAGCTTTTACTCACTTTAAAAATAGTTTCTGATTGAATTTTGGCTCTCATGAAAGTGAAAGGCTAAGGACCATTTTTTCAAGAGGCTCTTTACTGAGTTTATGACTAATTGCAGAGTTCTGAAGACACTATGAATTATATTCCATAAACAAAAACACGGATGAAAAGGAATTAATTGGCATTAAGCATGATGCACCCCTAGCCTAAAAGACATAAGGAATAACAAAATATAAGATACTTCTTAACCACACTTTAAAACTGACATTTCTTCTGCCTCTAAAAGATTTAAAAGAAAAACAAATCAAACCAAACAAAAAAATCCTACCTGCTAAAATTACTCACCATTAAAGTGTAAAGTGAATCTTTACCCATTGATTTTCTGTGAATATTATGCCATCCAAGGAGTGTTGAAACTCAATATCATTCAATGGTTTGTCTGCAGAACTTC
Source organism: Pseudotriccus pelzelni (assembly GCA_035584735.1). Classification (NCBI taxonomy): domain Eukaryota; kingdom Metazoa; phylum Chordata; class Aves; order Passeriformes; family Tyrannidae; genus Pseudotriccus; species Pseudotriccus pelzelni. Next base: position 71,035,093 of record JAWMRA010000078.1, read on the forward strand.
TCTTTGGACACTGGTATGACAGTGAGAAAACTGGATGGGATGCAGAGGAACTAATTCATAGAATCATAGAGTGGTTTGGGTTGGAAGAGATCCTAAAGAGCATCTAGATCCAACTCTTCTGCCATGGGAAGGGAACCTTCCACTAGACCAGGTTGCTCAAAGTCCCATCTAACCTGTACACTTCCAGGCATGGAGCATCTATAATTATCATGGGCAACCTGTTCCAGTGCCTCACCACTCTCATAGCGAAGAATTTCTTTCTGTTATCTAATTTAAATCTATCCTCTTTCAGATTGAAGCCACTTCCCTTGTCTTATATGCTCTTGTAAAAAGTCCCTCTCCAGCTTTCTTGTAGAACTCCTGCAGGTATTGAAAGATCACGAAAAGGTCACCCTGGAACCTGTTCTTCTCCAGGCTGAACAACTCCAAGTCTCTCACCAGATATATATTCACCTGATATATAGATATATGTATGGTATATACATATATATATATATATTTAAATATATATGCATTTATACATACCTGAATTGTTTCTTAGTTAGCCGCCTAGGGTAGTTCACCCTTCATGTCCATGGGTGAAGGGCATTCTGATTAAGCTGGCAAACATGGAACGAAAATAATGTTATATCTGATTTTTTATCCTCTGTAAGACTAGGCTGTCCAGTATATAAAGTAGGGGAAAAAAAAAGGAATGATGAATGGAAGATGTGGAACATAATTTCATAAACTTTAATTTTTAGTAGTTCTATCAGCATGAATTTTGGTTGCCAACTAATGAAATTGCTCCACAGTTGATCAGGCTGAGGAAAATGATAGTAATGGAATTCTACAGAAATTATAATTCTCTCAAAATCTGAACATGTTTGCCTGTACAGATAATTAGGTACCATGGAAATATTTTAATACATGATTTCCTGATTTTTGAGGATAATTAAAAAGAAGTAATCTAAGTTCAGCTGTCCTAACCTCTGCTCATCTTTTAATGGTTTTATATATCTATATCTCTATCTAGAAGTATAGATATAGAAGTAATATATTGCTTCCTACAGCACCATTTTATCAAAGATCATCTGCTACCTTACAGATACTAATGTAGTTTTCAAGTATCCCTTTTATATACATTTTGTAATATGAAACAAATAAGAGGGGTTTCAATTTTCCCAAGACATCACATGATAACCTTTACTATTTTACTCTGAACAGTTTCCTGACTAAAGAACTTCTATAAAATGAGAATTTTCACACTCTGAATAATCAAAATGTGAGAAGTTGTAAGTTTGGCAGCAAGCTATTTTCATTTGAAGTAAAACTCAGCCAACACGCTTCACACCTGTAGCACACATTGCCTGAAATCACACAAAAAATAATAAAAAAAAATGTTATTGGATAAAGTGTTTTTGCTTTCCATGTTGTGTTTTTGATATATTATTCATCAGTGGAAAGTAGACAGTTTTGAATAGTAGACAGTAAAAGTATGTGCATATGTGTGCTTATTTTACACTTGATATTCTTATTACTATTGAAGTTAGAATTACTGATGAGATTACAGTAGAAAAAGTTATTAAGAAATATTTTATTGAAAAATTATTTTGTCTAAGTTGAGGAAAAGAAAAAAATAAGCTTAGTTTTCCTAATTCCAAAGCAGAAATAAAGTACTATAATTATATATGCCATTTTCAAAACAACATAAAATGAAATGTTTATTACATTATGCATATATTTTATGTATTGATAAATCCAGAAGCAGAAACATTTCAAACAGGAAAACAAATCTGAAATGAAGTCTTTGTTATTCTGATGAAATTTTGCACTTTGATAATTTCTTGAAAGTTTGGATTTTCTAGTATTTATATTCCTAATCAGCAGCAAATGAAATTTTACTTCATAAAATGATGTAATTTGATGTTGAATTCGTGGATCTGTCTGCAGTCTCAAAGTAATTTTACGCTGAGAGGAGTCCTTAAGCTATCCAGAAATGTAGATTAAATTTCCCCCAGTATATCAAGAAGTTGCTGTAAATCATACTGAATATTTGACAAGATCTCAAGCCTGGAAGAAAGTTGGAACAAAAAAAAACTTTTAAATTGCACTCCATATAAATGAGTTCAATCATAGTAATGAGGGCCACCTTCCATTTATAGCAGAATGACAGCACAACATGAAATGGTGAGAAAGCATATGAAATGGTCTGGAAATGAAAATCAAATAATTTTGGATGAATAAGCAAATTTGTATTACAGCTGGCATTCACTTTTGTATCTACTGGCAATTTAGCAAAGTTATTGATTGGATACTTAAATTCATGCAGGTGACTTTCCCGAACAAATACAATAACTTTGAAATAATATCATAATTTATATTTTAATATTTTTTAAAATCACTGTAAATTTTTAGTTTACTGAGCAAAAATTAATTTTATTGTAATCCTTAATGAACTATGAAGCTTTGAAATCAAATACCATTGCTGCCTTTTAGAGATTTTCTATTAAGCATAGAGAATGTAGGGCCTCTTAACCTCAATACTCCTGCAGTGCTTACACAGTGCTTTTCTGCTTTTCATACTGCCACACTGGCAAGGAAGTTGGGGGTGCATGGGAGCTTGTGAGGAAACACTACTGGGTTGGATTTGATGATCTCAGAGGTCTTTTCTGACATAATTGATTCTGTGATCCTGTGATATGGATATTGTTAAGGGAGAAGCCACTGCATGAGCATTTTTGCAGCGTTCAAGGAGCCCCACACGTTCCACACAGGACTTTAACTGCCAGGACTACAGAGTCACTTTACACTGTGCAGCTCCAGCAAGCCAACAGGTGCCCCTTTAGACTTCCCCCTCACACCCACGCCCATCCTCAGGCACACTTCCTCCTTCAGGGTCAACCCTAGGTTTCCTATGGCAGAGTCTCAGGTGTTGGATTTAAAAAAAAAAAATAATAATTTAGTAGAGTGGTACAGCAGCAGGTCAGCCTGAGCTGGGTGCCTCTGGAGGGAGACCCACAACAAAGAAACTTCTGGGCAATTATACCCTTACAACTTATGCATCTGACCCTCACACGCTTTTCATGGACCTTGCATGCACCTCTTGCTACAATGGTAATTTTTGGTCTGGTGGCTTCTCACAAAAAAAGCATTATTATGTATTATCAATATTCTTCTCATACTAAAGACAAAACATAGTACTGCACTAGCTACTAGGGAAATTACTGGTAAAATTAACTCTATTCTATTGGAAAACATACTTAGGTGTAAGTTCACTGCTTGTGGCCTGAGACTTCAGTAAACCCAGCTACTAAATACTAAATCACACAGTAAGTCATCCTACTTAAAACTTATTTATTCTAAACAACTAATATTTCTCAGCAATATAATGAGACAGTCCTTGAGATCCAAATTCTCTGGTAAACTCATATAAATTCTTAGTTCCCTCTGCATTAAAATGATATACTTCCATCTTCTGGTATCCCTATAGTTCCCCTGTAACATATCAGGGTATAACTGCTTAAAAAACTAAGCACTAGGGTTGCTGTCTCAGAAGGTAGCCTGGCTTATTGCAATTCCTTCTGTTCCTGCAAGAACAGCTAGACTGGGAGACATGAAGGGAGGAAGAGATCAGAGGGTAAAAATAAAAAGAATTTGTGCTAAAATGAAATCACACTCTCCACAGGAGACACCAGCTGAATATTGCATCTGGAGGTAAGTACGTCTGGGAGCCTAAAAGATTCCCAAAGAGAATCCATTTAATGTTTCAGAGACCACAATGTGCTTGATTCAAAATCTCTAGTGACAAATGAACAGAAGCTTCTTGGATTGAAATTAATACTAAAAAAACCTTCTGGAATTAAGGACCATCCCAAAGAAAAACATTGACAAAGGAGCTGGAAATTACTGACAGACGATTTTTTAATGCCCATGATTTTCATGCAAACAGGTGGGCAATTCTAACAGATGTACATTTATACCCACGGGTTTTGCTTCTAGAATGCCATGTGCTGAGGAAGACCAGTGAGGACCAGTGCACTGGCTCAATCACAACTTACTTAAATTTTCAAAAAACGCTTTCTCTACCAGTTGAACTGCTGTATCTCATGTCTGAGCCTAATTGAAAGAAGGACAATGTGCAAAACTGACTTAGAATGAGGGTGTCTCTGTGACATATTCATCAGGACCTCTCTTAAACATCTGCTCAAAAATAATAATTACTAAAGGATTAAATTCAGTGCACTAGATATATGCAGTTCAAGTTAGCAATGAGTTATTGGGTTTTTTTCTTTGTGGGTTTGTTTTATTGCAGTTTGATTTGATTTGTTTCTTTGGAGTTTTTTTTGGTTTGGTTTGTGTTTTGTTTTGTGTTTTTTTAACAGAGGTAAGTTCCTTTCTAAAAGATTCAAAAGGTCTTAGATGCTTCATCTCGGGAAAAAAATTCAAGGTCAGACTGGGTGGGGCTCTGAGCAACCTTGATCTAGTTAAAGATGTCCCGTTCATTGCAGTGGAATTGATCTAGATGACCTTTAAAGGTCCCTTCCATCCCAAACCATTTCATGATTCTATCATTCTAATTTATTTTTTCATTTTCTCATATGCTAGCACAAAAGAAATTCCTCTTTGCCTATAGAGACAAGATTTGTTTAATAAGAGCTCTATACAGACACCTTTACTGATTGAAATCTCTTTTCCTTGACTATTTTGAAACTTTTTGAGAACTTAAAATGAGTAAGACTAACAAAATATCCTGCAATGTGAAATTGTTAGGGACTGTATTTTATGTTTAAATGATGAAATTTGCATTTAAAGGCAGTTATAGAAATGTAGACTCTGGACATATATCAGTCAAAAAAGGGACCAACATGGTTTCCATGATCTACATGTTGCTCTACAAAGAATTACTTTATCTAAGACCATTAAATAAACCTTAGATTAAGTCTTAGCTAAAACAACTCTGATTCTGACTCATCATTGTGAAATTTCTCACTATTTTAAGTATTGAAAAAATGTAGCAGGATTATTCAGATTTGGGGAGAAGTGAGGGGAGAGGGGTTTTATTAATTACTGAAATAAATCATTATTGTCTCTGAATAATTAAATACAAGCTATGATACTTTAATTCATATCTACTTTAAAGTGAAGTATATAAAAAACTACTAGGAAAAACTGGGAACATACTACATTTGAAAAGAGACTTTCTCATTGCTTTTTCCTCAAGGCTCAATTGTGCTAATACAGTAAACAACACAGTTCCATTGAGAAATCTACACACCCAGCCAAAACTAATTACAGATTTCATAGGTTAAAATATTCAAGATTGAGTCTCTAACAACAGAAACTTTTAATCTTTATGAAGATTAAGTTCAGTGGTATTAAAAAAAAAAATCATCTTTTCTCATCTTTGGTTTTGGAACCTCAGAAATTAAAAGAGAAACTTAACAAAGGTTTTGGAATCTCAGATGGTAAAACAGAATCTTCATGAAAATCTGAAAAAAAAACCCCACTTACTTCTTGTCCTCATTAAAATGAAAAAATAATTAAAAAAAAAGAATTTTGCAAGATAACATAAAGCCATCTTAGGCCTATTTTATCAACATAATTTTCTAAGGATATATGATCTGATCCAAAGTGTGTGGATAATTAGAATATTTCTGTTGACTTTGGCCAACTTCAATTTGATATATGTCTATAATATGAATTAATATATATGATGTGAATTCATCAGAACTGAAAAACATTCATATTTGGACTTTCCCATGCTCTGCTTTTAATGTTCTGTTTTTCTCTCTAAGTGTGTCATTAACCAATAGTGAGCATAAAATGTGTTTTCCATGCTTTGGAATTCTTTTGAGCTTTAAATTGTTCCATAAGAGTAAAAAGTCAAAATCTAGACAATCTACAAAAAATATATCTCAGATCATCCAAATAACTTTAGGATCTTTAAAATATTTCATTTTATTATTAATTGTTTCTATTCTACAATAATTAGCTACTGATTCAGGATCAGCTACTAAAGAAATCTGTAGTGTGTGTGTCTCTGTGTAAGCAGGACTGTGGTTGCAGGGGTATATGTACCCAGGTGCAACCAGCTGTGGAGGTTTGGATCCAAGGGAAGGCTGTTGAGAAGGCTGAGTGTCTAAACCCAGTAGTTAAAGAGATCCACATATGTGCATATACAGATAGATATATGTATATTTCCCACTAATTGTCCTTCATCCTGATCAACCAGAGAAGTGACCAAGATGATGTCGCTGGTGCTGTTTGTGTTTATGCGAGTGGTGATTATGCATGTCTGTGATGACCACAGTAGACAGCCGTGCATACATGTATATTTAGAGCTAAGTTTGTATATGTTACCATTGGGAATACATCTTCGTCCATGCTGCTGGTTGGATCAGCACACAGAGAGCTGTTGCAGCCTTACCTGGAACACGTTACTCAACTTGGCACCCCTTAAAAAAGCCAAAAGAAAAGAAATTTTTGTTTCAGCTGTCAGTAGAGTACTGAAGCCATCATAATAACAAAGAATTACTTACTAGCAAAAATATCTCATCCATATTAAGAATATAATTAATATTTTTTTGTATTTTGAAACCATAAAAACCTACCAGACTATCAAGAAAAAAAAAACACAGTTTTTTTTATAAACTGTGTAGGTTTTCAGCAATGTTTCAGAAGTAGAATCTTTGTACGTTCTTTACACCTCAAAAAAAATTTCTAGTTTATCTTTGTATTCAAAAAGATCATTTCACTAGAATTGGAATAAAATATTGTCACTCGAGATTTAACTGGTAGATAGCATCATTTATGGGAAACGTAAATTTATTGTTTGTTGCACTTTGTCTCTCATGGCTATGCATGTTCAACAATGTAAAAATCAAAATAAAGGTCATACATAAGAATAGCTGAACTTGCTATTTCCCTTCACTGGAAACCACAAAAAAATCAATCTGAAACTGTTAGATATTTTGTGCCATTATATTTATTTGTTTTTAAAATTCATGTAGACTTATCAAGAAATTAGATTTCCAAGTTTTGGTATTTTTTCTCCAAACTGAACAGAAATACTTTTTCTCACCAGGTCCAGAGTCCATTATTTTCTTAATTAAATTAGAAATTCCTGGTTATCTCACTTCATTTCACAGGAGTAGTTTTGATTGATTCACCAGCTTTGATAGTGAATACAGGGAATATTGTTTCAAGACACATTTAAACACAAATTAATGCAGGTAGGTGCAACCTTAGTCACCTTAAGGTAATGCTGAAGACAAGAAGAAAGGCAAGATGATACTGACACATAAACCAGGTAAATCTGAGCCAGCTTGAGGCCAGGTACAGTACAGCAGGTAAGCATGTGCTGCAATCAAACTAGTAAGCCTCTCCTAGGCTCAGTGCTCCTTAACATTTTTACATTACTGGTTCAGGATGACTATGCTTCTTCCAGATCCAAACTAGCAAGTTTGCATTATATTGCAAGGGAATACAGCAATTATGATATTTAGTTGCATTAAGAGTCTTTGCATTGAGTTCCACTGTTTGTTGTAGGCATACAATAATCATTCAGTCTGGAAAGGCCTCTATTTTTTTCTTATTATCAAATGAGAACTGAGAGTAGGAAATGGCAGTGAACAGAAGAAGAGACCTTGTCTGCTCTTGATGGGCATAGTTGCCTTATTATTTGCTCTCACCACGGCCATTATTCCATTGAATTTCTAATAGTTACTCCCAATTTACCTTACTTTGAGAATGGCTTGTCTCCTAAATATGCCATTTCACTTTTCTTAGCAGCAGGGGCTTTCCATGATATACTAAAACTCTATTTTGCCTCTCCTTTCTTTCCGGCAGCATGCTGTGCCCATCAGCTAACTAAGAGCTTCTATCCCAGAGGAGACTGCGTTTCATTAGTGATGTACTGGGCAGTTATACAGTTCAAATCTGGTCTGAAGATAAAAATAATAATTGGATCAGTGGTGTTTTGAATTCTTTATGGCCTCTATTTCTATGCTGTACTCTTTGTGCAGTATGAAGATGTGCATGAATCATTGGCATAATATTCCATCTTTCTGTCCTGCGCAAGCAACAAAACTCTGCAGGGTTTCAAGAGGCAATTTAATTTTTTGAAAGTTTTTACTTACTTCATTGCCCCACTCTCAGGGAGCTTCACACTCACAGAAGCTGCCAGTCTCTGTTCAGAACTTAACAGGAAGTCTTTTCCAGCACACAGATCAATGTCAACCAGATAATGATTACTGCTGTCACACTACTCATTTTTAAATGTGAAATCTGGACTGTCTTTTGTTTGGTGCACTGTGTGCAAGAAACCCAATTTTTCATGTGATCTGGGAATCATTGATAGATAGTGTTTGATATGACATTAAATTAAGTGCTTCTTAAAGGCACCTTTAAAGGAAACTATTACTGAGCTAATGATGTGCAAGTGATTGAACTTGTTCACTTCCTATCTCTGTGATGTCATTCTGATGAAGAAGTCGACACTGGAATGTTGCTCATAGTTAATGGAATCAGATTTTGTCCTGGCATGCATCTGTCCCTCTATGTTTAGCAAAGTTCACTGTATTCAATTTTTTAATAATAGTTAAGGTTTAAAAAGAAAGACTTAATAGTATAAAATATTTCTATGATAATAAACATTCTGACATTTTTGGTGCTTCAGTTCTCCAGCAAAACCATTAATATTGATCTACCTGTGTCACTTCCCAAACCTTTTTTCATTTTACACCTTTCTGGTGATAGTTATCTTTTAATACAGATTTAAATAAATAAATACATACTCTTCTTAAGAGAGAAATAGAACCTGAAAGGAATTTTAATTTCCTTTTTAAGTCTTGCCACTGACTTTTTTTGAGTGACCATGAACAAATTAATTAATTCACCATGTTTCAAGCCTTGCCTTTAAAATAAAACTTGCATTTCCTTTATACATCCTCTCTATTTAAATTCATAGCTCTATGAGGAAAGCACTATTCCTTGCTGTATATACAGTGGTATTTGTATGAGCAATGTGTTGTCAATTAAATAAAAAAATAAAGATGTTTTTCAATGTATGATAGATATTTATCAAAATGTATTCAAAAAATGTAAAATAAAGTGCTATTGTTTCTCTTCTAGGGAAGAGTTATTTCTTGACAAGAAAATCTGCATCTTAGTGTTTGATAATGCTTCCAGTGAACTGTACATGAAAGAACACATCCTAGCTGAAGAATGAAACTATCTTTGCCTTCACAAGTGACTATCAGCCATTACATTTCAGATATTAAAAGTCAATTAAATAAAAGCAACATATAAAATAGGCATTTTTTTGACATCTGGTCAACCCAATATTCATACTTATGTGATACCAAGTCACAACACAAGAAAGGGACAACAACCTTGCTACATACTTTTATTCCCTGCGGAATACACTCCTTGAATAAGCAAAGCAGCGGTCACTTATTATTTTTCCTTAAGTTCATCCTGAAGACTTAGTTGTATCTTGACAACTGCAAATACCTGGCTTGCTGATAATAAATCCACAAAAGAAGCACTAAACATAGTTGATTCATGTCTATTTACAAACATAAAAACAATATGGCATTGGTTTTGGGACCATCAATTAGAAGTTACACTTGGAATTACATTTAGTGGTCACTAATGGAGTATGCATACTGAATATGATGGTATCATATGGATTTTGCTTTTGCCTCTATTCTCCATCTTTCATGTGCTAAGAAAAGGACAGTTATTCTGCTGAATTTGAATGGCTTGACCTGCAGTCTCTTCAAATGTCATTGCTAACAAATGTTTTTAGTTGTATTGGCAGAAACATTCCCTAAATAATGGCAACATGCATAGATCGGTTTCAGTGCAGTCTACCTGTTCAAATCTTAGTTTGTAGACAGTGTATTGAAAACTTTTAAAGAAAATCCATTTCTTCCACTGCTTTCCTATGATATCTCTCTGCTCTACATTTTCTTACCTGTTTTGAACATCAGGCTCATTGTATTTGCTTTTCTGACTTTTAAATAAACCTATTAGATGAAGGTAGTGCTTGAAAAAAGAGTTAGACAACTCTATTTAATCACACAATCTTAATAAAAAATACATGAAAAATGTGAAGAGAAGTGTGCCTTGGGCCTTTATCTCAGCTTCAGGAACTAGTCTAGAAAAGATATCCCCAACCAGGGTAAAACAGAAAAGTGCATAAAAATGCTCATCATAATTTCCCAAACTGTACCAACAGAAACTAGGTCTTTCTGGAGGTTTGTAGCAAATGAGTGGTTTAGACTACTGAAAGAATCACCAGCAAAGGTTACAGCAAAAGAGGGTTTAATACAAATTTGAAAAAGTGAGACCAAGTTTGACATCAAGGCTCACTCTAGTTCTTACTATGCAGAAAAAACACACAAAGGAAAATTGTCTAACAATTTATCTAAAGATTCACATGGATATCAGGGATGCAAAAGGATTAGGGATGAAAAAAGGTAAGGGAGACCTTTCTGTGGAGCCACAAGATTCAGAGTGGATCACCTTGCCAAACTCAGCCTCAAATATGACAAATGGTTTAGGTCTAAAGGATTTAGCAGCACTTAATCATACCAATGTCTAATCCACACAACAATAGCAATACTTAACTGAATAATAGCACAAAACAAATCAATAGAATTTTCTATAAGCACGACAATTTAACTATAAATCTAATTATGAATCTAAGTCCATTATAAATCTAAAATGGTAATATTTGTGCTTTGATGCTCACATACAGACACAAAGAGATATGTATAGAGGTATATTCCTGTGAAAAACTTCCCCTGAGTTCAGCAAAATACTTAAATCAGAATGGCTTTGCAGGCTTTGCGTCTTGTCAGCAGAAAAGGATTGAGCCTTGAGAAGTCAGAGCATTGGCCCAGGCTCTGTCATCAGACTTCAGTGATGGTCCTCCAAGTATTACAAAATTGAGAAATCATGTACTCTGAGAGGTTTTCCCCTCAGAACACTCTTCTGTGGCCCAGTAGAGTTCAAAGGGCCTCACTTAGAACTGCTGTTCACAGGGTTACGAGATGTTTGACTTTAGTCAACAGTAAATATCAATTCCAGACACAGTTCAGGTCAGTCGAATTTTCCTTGAAAAGTCCAGTAACAATAATATTATCATGTAACATCATGTAACAAAGTCTACTGATTACATTTTGGCCCTAATGAGCTAAATGATGACAGTCTTTCCACCCATGGGTTAAAAAATATTATAAAGCTGGTATGAAGATGAAGCTCTGGAATGACAAGTGTGTATCACACATGCCTAACTCAGAAAGATCAAGAAGGAACCTGAAAATGACATCTTTTGAAAATCATAGGTTAAAATGGCATGGGAAAGTTGAGGAATGTGTTAATAAGAGTTTTCATTTCTCACTGCTGTGTTTCCATGGGAAAAGTAACAAATATCCAATGTTAGTTCAAAATGCAAATTATTTGACCCAAAAAAACTTATGGCAACTTTTATAACAGTATTCCTCCTAATATTATCAGATTTGATTTTTATATTCCTCATATATATCCATTTCAGTTGAATTTAATAAGAATTTTAAATTCAGACAGGAAAAGCCTATCCACTTTAAAATTTTACACAGTAAATACAGAGGTTTTCTGACAGGAGCTTAAACTGTAAGAAAATAGCTTTGATTCTTGTTGTAATATATTCACTTCTAAACAGAAACAACATAAAAAAATCAAAACAAAGCAAAGCAAACATTAGACAAGGGAAGGGGGGGCGGGGGAAACGAAGAAATTGAAATGTGCTATGACAGCAGAATTTGCAGCTGCCATTGAAATGTTGATATCAATGCTCCTGAAGGTAACTGTCTTCCATTTTATTGATCCAGTATTCTCACTTTATTGTCTCTTTTGTGCTAACAAGAAAAAATGTAAAGTAAAATGCAAACAGGTAAGACTCTGATTATGCATGGAAACAAACCAGGTAAAAAAATGACAGCACCTTTTTTTTACTAATCAGGGAAAATCCTTCCACAAAAAGGTGAAGGGTAAAAAAATAAATAGAGAATATTTCAAGTAGTCTTTGGGGACAGGAACCTCCCCTCCCTCAACAACCAAAAAGCTTTTATTGTGATGAAATGTATCTCTTCTTACAGATATAGTAGAATTGACAAGTCAAGGGAGAGGGGAGTTTGTGCTTTAAATTAAAGCTTATTCCCCAATGTGCAAAAGACCATGAATAGTCTATTAAAGTAATTTAGAATAATTCTTCCTATTATGAAGTAAACTTGGATTGTCACTAGTAAATGTCAGTATTGCATTTGACTACCCCTGTCAAGAGACACATCACGGAGTGGTGAAGAGACATGCAGTAACTATTTTTTTTAATAACAAGTCACTAGAAGATAAAATTAGGGTCCTTTTTTAAGGTAATTTGTAGTAACAAGAAATCAGTAATTGAAAGTCTAGGGAAAGGTACCTTGGTACAGATCCAGATCCAGGTAAACAGGCAGATACAAATAAGTTAATTAGAATAAAGATAGAAAGAATATAGAACCAAAAGTGTAAAAGGAAATAATTAATGTTTCTTCTTTCATAGGAATCCCTATCAAAGTCAAACTCACAGTTATAATATGTATAATATGTAGCTTGGTGCTTGTGATACATCATTTACTTAAAATTCAGGACTAAATGGTGAGAAAACCACATGATCTATTCCATGTGATTCTCTACAGCAGAGATTTTAAAGCTAGTCCCAACAAAATAAAAGGGAACAGTTTAACTTAACATGATTAGATTTTAAAAGATACCAGACAAAATAAATGGTTTATTTAAACATGCAAGGAAAAGGCCAATCTAGAATGTGCAAAGAGTCCCGCCATTATTTTTGCTTTCTCCAATATCAAATCTATTTTTTATAGATTTATGTTTCAGGCCAATTTGGCACTACACAAGCACAAAAAGGCAGAATCTCTAATATAAGGTTAATTTCCACATAGATAGATAGATAGATAGATAGATAGATAGATAGATAGATAGATAGATGGAAGAGGTAGTTGTCAAAGTTAACTGCGGTCTCCGTTTAATCTCTCTTTGACATTGAGACTTTACTATGGGTATTTAAAATCTAAGGAGCTCTTGACTTCTATGTGAAACTTGTCCAGAGTTCCATATTGGCAGCAAAATCCATGGCTATTGCCAGGAAGTGGCTCTTATCATTTCTCCTCATCCATTCATCTCCTGTTCTTAAGCCATCATGGGCAAGTGTACTGAGTTGAAAGGAAGATGAAGTATTATGCACTTTCTTCAGTGATTGTGGAAGACCCATCAACTGAGGCTACCAAAGATCCCTTGTAGAGACTCCAAATTTAGACCACTGGCTGGCATCTACCTGAGGGCCCATGGAGCCAAGGATACCAGCCACAGACTAGTGAAGGCACACAGCAGTTGCTAAAGTAGTTTGATGTTGCTCTACCCTGCATAAAGTAGAAAATTTCAAAGCATTTAAGAAAGGATAAGAAGAAAACCCAAAAGGCAAAAAGCTGCTCAAGTCTTTAACAGAATAATTTTAAGAAAAGAGTTTAAAATGTACTACGTTTGATGTCAATAATACAACTCATATTTTCAATTTCTTAGGAATATTTGATGAATGCACATTCAATTAGGCTTTGATGATATTAAGGCTGAAAGCACGAGATTCTTTAAATTCAATGCAACTTACCTACAAGTTTGTGAAGTGTCGTTCTATATTCTTGCTGTCAGCTCTTTCCCTTTCTTTTCTTGTGACTAATTTGGGAGGTTTTTTTTTACTTTCTGAGGGCCCGGAAGCAGGTCATTAGAGATGTGTCTTGTTTATGTGACATGTACACCATAACTATGGACAGATGTAACTTGAATTAGGCCAGGGTAGTGCAGGTGTCTAAAAATCACAGCAAATTGATGAAGAAATGCTACTGGGATTTTAGCAACAGAATAAAAGTCTTAAATTTATTCTTGTTAGATGATCTTTGCTTAAAAAATATTCTAAAATGTTCACTATTCAATAAGGTATTACCTTAAACTTACCTTGAAAGGAGAAACCATATAGAACATGACTATGTGCTCTGTGATCATTTCCCGGGCTCTCTTTTGTAAATGTATGGATTTTTTTTCAGGAAACATTACTTGCTAAAAATAATTTAAAAAAGGAATGGTCATCATTGGAATATTTTCCATCCTCATTCTGTGGTGGTTCTACATATTTTGTCCTAGTTAGATCAGCCCAGGTATTCCCATAGTAAATCCATCAGTTATGCTGTACAAAAGTACTTTGCAAACCTCCCTTAATTGCTTTTGTAAATGCCACATGTTTCTGCAGAGTATCTTGTTACTTAAAGCAAATGTTGCATTTTGATCAGTCATGCTTTACTCACTGCAAATTTCAATGAGCTTATGGCTGTTAGACTGTGAAAATATTTCTGTCCTCAGTTCTTGCAGAGTGTTGTAAAGAAAGGTAGTAACACACCTTTTGTTCATTAAACTAACGGAGACTAGTGATTGCTTACAGAAGTATTTCAATATCATTATTGTGTTTTGAACCTCTGTCCATTAAAAGCCTGTAAAATAGCAACTAAGAAACACTAGCATCTGCAAAATGCTCTCTCTTCCTTACCTCTTCCTTACCACTGGCATTTCAGTTCAAGAAAGGCACATCATATTTTCAGTTTCAGTTCACACAGCAGTATCTGAAAGACATTTGTCCATTTAGAGTGTCTGATATATCAAGAAGTCATCTTTTTGCTTAACAAACCACAATTATTAATAAAACAAGACAATGTCTCTGTCTTGATTATATTTATGCTTTTGGATAGTTCCTTATTTAGCTGCTTCTTCATTTATCAAAGATAGCAATGAATTAACTTCATACTGTCTAGTTAAATTTCATACTGGATAATGAAACACAGCAAGGACACTGTTCTCAATCAAATCATTGACTCAGTTGGTGTAGCACCTATGGCAAAGCTCATAAAAGTTCACAGCTACTGTCCTGGACTATGGCTGTAGGCAGCATCTATGGCAGAGATCTATTTCTCTTAGACACTGATGGAAGAGGGAAAGGAACTATCACAGGAAGAGGGTTTTGAATGGTCCTTAGTATATTTTGGTATTGAGACACTGAGATATGTCACTGTTCACTGAAGTGTCGCTGCTCATTGAAGTTTCACTGCTCATTTAGGTACTTTGTGCTTTCTTCCAATTTAATCAAAGTTCCATTTAAAGGCAGAGTAGATCTTGAAATTGCCTTTTCTGATTTATACATTTTCTTCTAAGCATCTATTAATTATATTTTGCTATATAGTTTCTCTAAACAATATCCACCATTTTATAGCATGTTCTTCAGCATTAGCAATATTTTATAACAGGTAATAGTTTTATATCTCAGGTTTGGAGCTTGTTTTTAAAGACAAGTGAAATCCAAGTAGCCAAAGATGATGAAATGGTAACTTTATTCTCTGTAATAGCAATATTCTACCCACGGTGCACACAACTGAATTTATGGCACAGGGGCCATAATGGTTTTGGTTCATAAATTATTAGTGGGAGGTTTGTAGCACCTTTGTACTATATGAGTTACTGGCTCAATGCAATCACCAGAAGCCAGTAAATTGCTTTTGTAAATATATTTTTCTGGTCTACAATTAGGACCAGAATTCTCCAAATGGTTGAAGCTATGATTGAAAGTAGGACAGCTAAAAGAGATGAAATTTCCTTGGTGCATGGACAGAATTTTGCAGATGATGATGACTTAGGCAAGCCAAAAAGTAACTAATTCTTTGAACAGAGACAACAAAGAGCAGGGGCAAAGAGCACAACTATTGCAATGCTTTGGCTAGTGAGAAGCATCTGAGCATCCTTCAGACACTTATGTATCTAAAATTCTTTCAGGCAATGCCATTCTCTTATCGAAGATTTCCTGACAGCTTCAGCTGATGGGAACCTCAGTTGCAGACCCAGCTGCACACTGAGTACATGGAATATAAGAATATATGCTACAATTACTGCATAAAGATACAGCACATGAAACAGTCTAATACATAAACAAAAAAACCCCAAACACTAACAAATCAAACATGAATTTAGCTTTGTGTAAGATTCATATCTTATAGATGGAAAAAGATAGCACATAAACTAAAAATGTATGCTCCTTTGACTGCTTTAAAGTCTGAGACTCTCAGCAGTAGATAATGTGTCATAAAGCCTCATGGCACATTTATAGGGGTTTTTTTTCCAAAGTTTATTTTCCAAGATATGCTAACAGTACATTTAATATTTTTATTCAGAAACATACAATAAGCACATTCTTTGATATACTAGGGGAACATTATTTTTTTTTCTTTATACAGTTATGACAGAAGAACTGAAACAGTTTTTGATTTATGTTTTGAAATCAATTCCTGAAATTAAAACTACTTAAATCTCCATTTTTGGGGGAAAAAAATCCCAAAACTTTAGATTTTAAAAACTGAAACAAGGAAGTAATAAATACGTTGATTTTCTTATTCCTTTTCTGGTTTTAATAATTTATTTGTTTGTTTACTAGCAGTTTCATAGGGCTTGATCCTTGTGGGTCCCTCCCAATTCAGAATATTCTGTGTGTGATTCCACACATGTCATGGTTCTGAGATTAAATTATAGAATGTTAACTGAGCACCACAGTTGCAGTAAATTGAGCCTTAGTTTACAGGCAGCCTGAAACATCAGTTACAAGTATGAATTATGCCATTAATCTTAATGAGGTACTAACATCCAGAAGGATTGATCCCTGAATAAATTCTGTCTACCTTTGGATGATTTTCTCTAGACAGACAGTACAATCAAAAAAAACCACCACAAACAAATAACAACAAAACCAATAATAAAAAACAAACAAACAAACAAACAAAAAATCAAACCCCATCTTATTTGAACTATGTATTAAAAAGAAAAAAAGATTTTGTTGAAAATATTTTGTAGCAGTAGAGATTTTTTGCTGTAACCCTAGAAGTTTGTACACATAAAAATGACATTTCATTTGCATTAACTTTCAACTGTCCTTGACAAACTGTTTTTCTCTCTACCTGATTTGTGACAAAGAAAATAATCTGTATTAAATTAAGATAGTTTAGAGTTAATCTCTGCAAAATAGTATGCTGAAGAACTGACAGATGGTGGAACACATATACATACAAAAAAAGCTGAGTTTTCAATTACACCTTTGCCAAAGACTGGTAAATTGTAGTTAGTCAAATGCTAAGAGGAGAATCAGACTTATCTGTTTGTAGTGCTGTTTAATCTGTTAACAATCTTAAACTACTGCTGCATTAGCAAATATCATGGATCAATAAATCTGTAGACAGAAACATCTGATGTAAAACACCTGATTCACGTGCTGTGCTATTTCAAGGGTTATTGAACTTTTTTTTCTTTTTTCTTTTTTTTTTTTTTTAATGCTTTGGACTACTCCTAGTCTGGTTCCATTGAACTAATTGCCTATTTGAGATGGGATTACATTTGGCAGAGTCCTGTAGTTAATTTTCTAGCCTAGTTTCACTCTGAAAGTATCCTGTTCACATCACCTAAGACCATGCCAAAATGTGAACCACAGCAGAACAAATGGGAAAAGAATGGGATATTCATTTCACTAGAGCTCTCTCACACCCATCTGAGACACTAATGCAACCAGATCCTAAGAGCCTAACAAGGCTTGGCAGAATTGCTCCGTCCTTGTTTTCTGTCACTCTTTGGCTAGACAACAGGATATTGTCACTCTATATCCTTTGGCATGGTAATGCCTCTGTCTGCAACCCAAATTACAGATGATAGGGCCATAATTTGTATGGAGATAAACTTCATCAACTGGAAGCTTCGGGGCATCTGTTCTGTCAGTAAATATATTTTAATACAGAAACATTCATACCACTTTTTTGTGGATAGTATATCCCGCTTAGGGTCTAACTGTCTTTAATGGACAGTCATATAACTTATTCTTCTATAAATATTTAAGTCCTATGTTAATTACGTTTGATTCATAACTTTTGCCTACAACTTGATTTTAAACTTAAGGGTTACTGTTTGGTTTGGCTGAGCGTATTTCAAACTAACTGAACAAAACTATTTGTCCAAAATTAAATAAATATGAACAAATGAGAAGTAGCAAGATCAACAATAACTCTGTCATTTGCAAACAATTATCTTTAATATAATTACTCAATTATAGAGATGGATAGATCCAGTATATTTTAAATTAATAATACTAAATCCTTAGAGAGAGCTCTTCCATCAGAAGTATTTATACAAGCAATATGTTACTAAAAGTTATGGATAAACACTCCATTGAACAAAGAAAATATGTCACAATCTTGATTAAAATATTTACAGACCTTAACTGGTGTTTGGAACAACAATTTGAGAACATGAAAAAATTTTTGATATTTAACAAGTGTTCAGGACTACATAAAATTAAACTCCTTGTAAAACAACTCTGAATCAGAATCCAAAGTTGAAATTCTATGCAGTTAATAAATCTGTGGAGCTGGCAAAAAAAAAAAAAAAAAAAAATTGCTGAATTCCAAATTGAAACTACAGGAAGAAAAGAATATTTTGTTTTTTGTTTTTTTTTTTTTGTTTTTTTTTTTTTTTTTTTTTT
>JAWMRA010000078.1:71053829-71082594 GCA_035584735.1 Pseudotriccus pelzelni
AACTACAGGAAGAAAAGAATATTTTCTTTTTTCTTTTTTTTTTTTCTTTTTTTTTTCTTTTTTTTTTTTAAGCTCACAAACAAATATTAGTCATGGAGACATTAACATTTTCTGATTAGACACAGCAAAGTGAATCTTGTTACTTCTTATTTACATTGACTTTACTTAGGTAGCAGGTGCATGTCATGTAAATATACACCTTTGTCTATTGTGAGAGACTTCTGTTTCTGTCAAGAAATTACCTAGGTTTTATTTCCATGTCTAAGTGGCAGTGCCATAAGGAACTTGTCCTGAAACTCTGAACCAGGCTAAAATGAAAATTTCACTGGAAACTCTTTGGGTCTTTTTGTTTGTTTGGTTGTCTGTTGTTTTTTTTTCCCATTCCTTCTCAATATATATATAATAACATTTGTTTATAAAATGGGTTTGAATAGTGAAGCTAACTTCCAGATACAGTTTAAAGGGAACATTTTTGGAGTATATTCATGACATGTACAATTTACTCTAGTTAAAGTACTAGAGAAATTCTTAAATCTTATGGAGACTTTCATGGCAGAGCTAATTTTTTCCCTTGAAGTGATCAAACTGTGCTAAAAATTAACTGCGTATTACTATCAGTAGGTCCTTAAATCTTCATATTTACTTGCTCTTTGTTTCATGTAACACACTGATTCATAAGCAGAAGTATTCAGTTTGCCTATTAAAAATGATTTATTACTATTACTAGTAATTTAAATCCTCTCCATTATGGAACAAAAAACAAGAAAAAAAAAAAAGACAACAGAAAACTGAAACGAGGATAAAAGGAGCTGAATTATCTTCCACAATTCTCCGAGGAAAAGTTTTTTAAACTTTGTAATATTCCTGGACAGCACTTCAGAACACACAATACTTGATATATATTAGTATAACAATCTGAACTAATATTTTAATTCAACGTCCCTTAACACTTTTCAAGGGTAAAAAATACTGATACTGCTAATCAGATCACTTGTTTTGAAGGAGGTTTTTAAAAGTCGGCTACACACATGCAAGATATTTTAATGAAACGGTTGTAAAACAGGTAATAATCTTAACTGTATCAGAGCCATATTCACCCACAATAAAACTGTTCAGCTGTTACTATATGATTCAGAGATGTATGGAAAAGCACATCCTAATGTTAGAAACTACATTCCCAAAGAATAAGATGTTTGGAGAAGATATTGATGGATATTGAGAAATACACATAAATGAAGGCAACAGAATAAATATTTTTCTTAAAAATAGCCATTGTGGCATTGCACAAGTTCTGTAAAATCATAGTTACACAAGAGATCAACAATTCCATCCATTGATGAAGTTTGATGTCGTGGGTTTGCAAAGGCCCCCCCCTCCTTGGGGATTGGAAATAGTTTGTCCAAATAAATTTCTGGAGTAAAACCAATCAGAAGTTTAGGTGACGCCTTTGCCAGTTACATCTTTAAGAAAATGGAAGAGAAGGTTGTGGCGCGGATGAAAATTGGCAGCCACGTAGGAGGGAGGTGTCAGGCCCCAAGGGGGGCCAGGCCTCTCTCCTCCCCCAGCCCTGGGCCGGGGGCAGGAGCAGCACTGAAGCCCCCTGACCAGACGTGTAATAGAGTGAGGAAAAAAAAACCCTTAAAGAAGAACTTGGACAGGGCTGCTGCAAAAGGAATTCCTGCTAGAGAGGTAGCCACAGCCTCCAAGGTCAGAACTGGCAGCCAGGAGAGAGATGAGAAGCCGCGAAGGGGGGGACACAACTCTTTGTCCCCCTCGCCCTCTCCCTCTCTCTCCCTTTAGCAGAGAAAAAGACTGAGATCTGAAAATCCCTGCCACTTGTGGAAGATTGCTGAGAAGCAGAGACAACTCCATTTGCAGCTTGAGGAACTCATGTTGGAGCAGAGAAGTACATGAGGAAACTGAGATTTCATGGAGGCCTAAGACGAAACAGAGTTTTGATGGATTGTGGCCCGCAAAGAGAAACCTACCCTGGAGCAAGTCGGCTCGGGTAGGATTTGTGTGATCCCAGTAAGGGATCGATGCTGATGCAGCTGCGTTTGTGACCCTTAAGGACAGCAGAGAATGGAAGAACTGTTGTCCAAGGGGTAGACCCACGCTGGAGAGGTCTATCAAAGACTATTCCCGTGGGAAAGGGACCTCCACAGGAAACAGGGGTGGACTCAAAACCAACATCCCCTGTGACCCTGTGGGAAGACCATGGAAAAGCAAGTGTCCCCTTGTAGTCCATGGAAGACCTTACAGGACCTGGGTAACCCCAGCCTTCGACCTTATCCCAGGAGGGAGGTAGGCCCAGCCCTGAGGTCGACACAGAGAAAAAGAGATAAAAAGAGAAACAATTCCAGCTTCGATGAGTCAGAGTTGTTGTCCCAGAGATAACAGAAAGAAACGTACAAAATGCTGCAGAACTACTTAGAAAACCTGAAGCTTTAAAAGTGGAAAAAAACCTACTTCTCCTTATGAACTGGAAGGGGGGTATTTCTGTAAATACATAGTGCTTTTGCTTAATTAGAATTGTTATAGATGTAGTTGTTTAATTTTTATTTTTGCTAGTAATAAATCCTAATATTATTTCTCCCCAATCAGATCTCGTTGTCTGCATAAACCTTCTCTCACCTTAGAGCAATTTGTGGGGGATATGGTAAAAAATTGTCCCTAGACAAACCCACGACATCTGATGATGGAAAATCAGTTAAGAACCTCGTAGACATTTGTTTTGGCATCTCCCATACTTCCCTGTTTATTGACAATTTTACTTTTAAATTAAGGTACCAATATCATGCTATTTCTAAGTGGTTTAATTTAAACCTTTCTATCACTGGCAGAAATTAGATAAATCTACCTAGAAGTGAGTTCTATCTTGATTGTTCTTGGAAATTCTGCAATACAACTTCCCTCTTGCTGTTACAGTAGCTAGGTCACATTCCTCATATCTTCTCAACCTTTATAAAGAAAACTAAATAACTTCAAAGAGCAAAGATTGCAAGACCTAAGTGTAGTCCAAGAGGCACAAATACATTATTTTCACAAAACCATAAAGAGATATGTCAGCAACACTCCCAGGGCACAATATTACACTATGAAACAAGAGTCTAATTGGGATATTTTTTATAACAGTTGCCCTGTATTTCGAGATCACTGACTCAAAATACTGTTTTCTGTGGGACACTTTCCCAAGACTAACTTTGCAAAAAATATTCTGAAAATATAATTTTTTTTTCATCAAAAGTTAACTGAAAATAAATACTGCAAGTTAAAAGTCAGGATATAAAACTGCCTTCCATACATATATCAGTTTGCACAAACTATTAACATATTTTATGCTGATAGTGAATGAACAAAATCATTATAGAGGGAGCTCCTTATTAGAACTCTCACTTTTAAATCCAAATGAAGACCTTGCCTGATTGTACATGAGTTACAGTGGATTGTAATTCTTCTCTTCCCAATTAAACCGATTTTCTAATTTCATTTGATATGCAAAGATTTCCATCATCCTCAACAGTCCCTTGGTTTAATACTGATCTCCTAGCATAGAAAAAGAGCCAATAGAAGAAATGAGAGGGAAAATGACTGCAAAACAGAATGAGAATGCTCTCTTTTCAAGCAACTTTACAGCAATAATTATATAAAGACAATCAGTCTCTGAATATCATAATGTCATAATGAAAAAATATTTTAGGCTGCTTTAAATCTTTGAATTTAATAAGACCAAGGTTGATATAGTTTTACTGAATATTAAACCAACAACAACACCCTCCTCAACGCTAGTTATTTCTGAAAGATTTTTCTTTCTCAAGGAAAATACACAGTACTCAGTGTTCTTTACGAGAAAGATATTGGGAACACGGTCTTATTTTTATCTGATGTCTTATTGAGCCTTGATCATTATTTGTTACAGCATCCCAATACGTTACTCACATACAATTGTCTTATAAGCTCTACCACTTTATTAGTGTCCAGAAAACTATATTGTTTGCAAAGGATATTGCAACTGGAAAGTGACACTGCAATTGAAAAGAAATACTGCAGGCTATCTAAATTACCATTATGTTTATCATGGTAATGAGACAAGAAAGCTAAAACAAGAGAAAATTCAAAGTGGACTTTTAGAAGTTTATGATTCCCAGATGGGCTTTTTCCAGTTTTTGAGCTAACTAGTTTGGGCATGTCTCTGTATGGTGTCATCAAAGCAGACGTGATGATAGATATGTCTTCAATGCATGAAGTTAGGAAATCGTCATCTCGTGCAGCCATTATTGAAAGTAAATGTTTAACCAAAGATCAATGAAACAGCTGCTCTTACGAAACACTTTTTGTGAGTTAGACTTGCCACTATACAATGCCTCAGGATCCCTCTGATGTAAAAAAGAATGGCTGTACTCTAAGTAAGACACTGGAAGCCTCTTTTGAGTGGAATAAGAGCAAATTTGCAATGTCCAACACCTGATGAGGACCTGACATTTACGTTACCTTTTTTTGCAGATTTTTAGTATTTGTCCAGTAGTAAAGACACTCTCATGGATTGAAGCCAATGAGCATCTGTTAAGCATTAAGGGCATCTCATATCTTCTAGTTTTACTTTAACCTTGAAGCAAACAAAATCGCAAGCTCAAAGGGTTTTTGGTAAAACTAACTGAAACACTGCATGTGGGAATGAGTGGGAAATTTGTTTCAGAAAATTCGTTCTCATGTGAACTAAAGACATCCAAGAATTTGTCTAAATTGTCTCTTTATTAAAAAAACCAGATAACTTCCAAAGGTAAAAAAAAAGGAGATGCAGTAACACAAATTTGGGAATTCATATACAGGAATTGTTGCTTTTACAAAAAGCATAAGGAGGTGTGATCAATCAACAAACCCCTGCAATAGCAGATAGCTCAGAAGATATATGTGAGATAAATGTGCTTGGAAGACCAGGGAAGATCAGGGAAGAATGTAGGGGATGTTTGTTAGACTGTTACAAAGAAAGCTGAACTTACCTCAATACAAAGGGGAGCAGTGGGTGGCCTTTTAGATAAATGGCAATATCAAAGGATCAATTATTTGTATCAGCTAAGCGTGCCAACTGGCAGTGTAAATGGCCTTCCCAGAGCTAATTAATGGAGAGCACTGCCTTCCTGAGTTGGCAAGACCAACATGGTGAAAATGTAAATGTGGCTTAGACCAACACAGGATATAAAAATTGAAGAACAGCTGGTAAAAACTTCAAAGAGATTAATGGACTTATGCGGGCTTCAACCTATTGCTCCTTCCTGGTGATTGGGCATGCCCAGTGTCGTGATGGTGAGCATGTAGAAACTGGTAATGGGAATGACATCTATACCATGATTCAAAAGTATGTTGCAACTTCATGTTGCCACTGCTATGTTGGGCCTGTGATGTGATTTCAGTACACTGCTGCTATGCCTTTCTTAGTTCAAAATAAGTAAATTTGGTATCACAAGTTAAACCATCTTTATGCAGAGGAGTGTTTCTCTGGAAGAACCTGGACAGACAGTATTGGACTCTGACAGGAGAACATAAAGCTTACAAGGTATTATTTCTTTTACTCAGCTGAATATGAATTTGGAGTCTATCAGGACATCTTCAGTAAGCCTAAGGCAGAGATAGCCTTTTCTATTCTGCTTTGAACCTGTTATGAATTTCACTTGTAGCATTACCCTCAATATGATCATTTGCATATCTGAAATAATTGCAGCTTGGATTTAAATTTAAAAGGTACTTTTAAAGAGGACAATTATACACACATATTGCTGCTGTACTATATTATCATCATCAATGAAAAGGTTCATTTACATCAACAGCATGAAAGTCAAATAGACACTCAGGAACAGGATAATGACTAAAAAGAAAACCACCACAGCTGCTAATAGGAGTAAAGCTTTGTCACAAGAATAGCTTCACTAAATCAAATATGATTTCATTTTATTCATCCAAATGTCATCTGGATTAAAATTTGCAGTAGTTACAGAGGATAATATCTAAAATAATAGCTTGTGAATTCTGTCAACTTTTTTTTTCAGAATGCATTTGACTTTTACAGAAGTGAAATCAAAGGGATAAAGTAATTAATTTCATGATTCTTCTTCTAGTCTGGTTAATTACATATATACATTGACCAACTCACTGTTTATGTGTTTCTTTTTTAAAAAAAAAACCTCTTCAAAATGGCTGGCAGCAAACTTAGAACACTGATATTCTTATCAACTTTTGTTGGGCATCATATTCACTCTGACATATTTGTATAAGATACATAAAAAATTTTATAAATTAAGACACTGTGACAAGACAATGGGTCATCTATTCCATATTCCTTTATCCACAGAAAGGCAGTAAAGAAAAAATATAGGAACGTGGCAAGTGCAGAATTGTTCTTGCACTGATGTATTTTTCACAGCTACAGGCCATAAGGATTTCAGAACTAGATACTGCATTTAGAATGCTGCATTCAACAGGCACTGATAACTTGTCTCATCTATTTTGAAGTAATTTATACCTACAATTATAGGTTGTGCAGAGAAATAGGTATTCCTCTTTTAGGCTTGCTGACTGATAATTTCACTGAGTGGACTTCTTATGATTAATCATCTCTATTTATCATCTTAATATCATTCATCTCTGTGTAGGCCTTATTCTATTGGCCCTCATCTGTTACTTTTTCAGTCTGATGAATTCTATGCCATTAGTATCTCCTGATTCTACCCTGAAACATTTTCGTTACCTTTCTGTGTTCTGTTCTTCTGTATCTGAGTATCTGTTATGTATGTCAGCACTCCAAGACATTTTCTATGGTGTGTGGTGGATCCATATCTAATTAACAGACAGTGCATGACAGAGCAATAGGCTAATGAACCACTGTAAGAGCAAATTTTCATTTATTTAGTATTAGTGTCACAATGTGGGAGATTGAATATAAAGACTATTTATTACAGTTTATGTGTATGAACAATTTAAAAAACCCAAGACATTCACCATGAAAGGCACTAAAGAAATGTAATGAACACAGAAAGGTAAGTCTTAAAAACTGTCTGTCACTGGCAGACAAGCTGCCCGTCACCATAGAAAAGTCCTTCTACAGTCTGTGGAACCATCAGTATATGTTTGATTAGAAGTACAAACAGAGGTTAAGGTGTATGGATTTTTACTGTGGATCCTTGTATTTCATAGATGCTCAATTTCTTTATAATTGTATCTTATAAAAAAAAAGTCACTGCTTTGAATAAAATCTATTAGCACAATTTTTTCCTAGTGCTCATTCATCACAATTGTACTGTTAATGGTTTTACCTTTCAAATAACACATTTGTTCAATAAAAAAACTTTTCTGAAGCTTCTCCAATTGTTTTTCTCCTCCCAGTCATATGGGTCCACAGAAATTGGTACATCTCCCACATAATTTCCCACAGAAATTTTTTTTAAATTATTTTCAAAGTTATTTGTCATATTCCTTTAAAACTTTTGTATTATTTTCTTCTCATGATAAGCCATAAAATCTTCAAGTAGACCATTCATATGAACTACATTAATTTTTGACTAAATGGCAGTAATAATAATATTGATAAAAACAAAAATGACAAAACACAAAGTTTTTGCTTTTCAGAGTGTCTTGAGTTCTTCTTTTGCTACAGATTAATATTTTTATCTTTAAAACACTAATCAGTATTCCATAGTCTTTTCTGATAACTCAAAGCCACTAGAGTTTCTCAAGATACAAAGTAACTGGAATATCTAAAGTTATTGATTAACCTGAATTTTATTTTGTGATTTTCTTTAAAATATTTCCATTTTGTACTTCTTGCCATCTTGAACAGAGAATTTGAAGAGAGAAGGTAACAGTGTATATATTCACACTTTCTCTTTGCTGACTAAAAATATCTCTTATGTTATTTTTGTTTTTACAGGCATAGCCAGTGGCATAGCCAGTAAACAAATGTACTGGAAAGCTCACATAGAACATCACCATTGTTATAACCAATGGCATAAAATTCTTTAAAAATGACAAAAAATCAAACAAATTCTAATATTTCTCCAATTAGATTACTGAGATTTATATAGGAGATTTTGTATCCCTTTCCTTTCTGAATCTCATCATGTGGTAACTTCACACATTTTCCTTAAAATTCTAAAGTGACTTCAACTTTACCTTTCTTGTGTGAAATACCAAATAAACTGCTCAGTAAGTTGTGAACTACTGCCAGTTGTGAACTACTGTTCACAATTTTTGATGCTAGGGCATGGTCCAGTTTCCTAAATATCTGAACGTCCTTTGAATGTTTCTTTGTTTCTGAACCTTTTATGTAAAAGTGTAATTTTAAATTTTAATATTGGTGGTTTTGTCCTCCTAAACAGTCAATAATATACAGTCATTCATTATCTTTACATAAATCCTCATAAGAGTCTTTCTAGCTGTCCATTATTTCCTTCATATGATACACATCCCACTTGTTTTGATTTAGTAACACCAATTTGCAGTTTAAAAATCTCTCAGAACTGTAAACTTTGAGCATATTGCTTTTTATACTCTTTCTGTTCTTATGATCCCTGACATAGACAGAAGATCTTCTATTTTTTTCTTGTCAGTGTAACTTTAGAATTCATTTAGCTTTGATTTATCCTCTGGTTTTTGTTCTCTTCCATCATCAGTCTAATTCCACATTTTATTTTTGATTCAGTTTTCTTCACTGACTGTGTTCACAGGCACATTCATAAGGCTGTCTTAGTAACCTTGAAAATGTGTGTTTCTTGCTCCTCATTCAGTATTGGCAGTGATTTAAACCAGTGTTTTTCCACGTGTTTTAATTTACATGCAATAAAATTGAATCTCCTTTGTCATTTTACTATTCAGACAGACAGTAACAGATGATCTTTCTGCGGTTCTTCAAAAACAGTATGTTTTGATTATTGGGAGTACTTGATGATACTGCAAACACTGAAAAACTTGTCTCTTAGAGTAGTCACACCTTTTTTTTCTGATCATTTATGAATATGGTCCTAGCACAGAGCAGTAAGAATGGATCTGTAGATATACGGTTCATGCTAGAGTTGTGATACTAATGCCATACAATTCAAATGGTTTCATGTTTGGGACTAGCTCTAGTCTAGTTTGAAAGCCGTTGTGGGTGAAGTGTAATAGATATGCTCCAGAAATACATGCTCCACTATGGTTTTGTCCAAAATAAATGGACTTTCTTGATTTTTACAATGAAGTCTACAGTACCACAAAAATTTTGTTTGGACAAGTTGTGTTCCATTTGGTTACACTAATATGTATTTCCTGGACTAAATCTTACCTTTTTATCAAATATTTATCTGATGTCAGTGCTGCTGATGCAGAGTCAAATTAAAATCATGTTTTTCAACTTTATTCATATGACACAGAGTTGATGTTGCCTCTGTTGCTGTTTGTTTCTTCATTATTCATTGAGTGAAGAAAAATTGATTGTAGCTCTTATGGAAAGAATACGTTTATTACACCTTAGGTCTAAGCTATTAACCTGCCTGTATTACTGTTCCACAGTATATTTTTTTACAAAAGATTTCAGTACATTACACTCATGTTTATTTGCCCACACAAGTAAATGTGAGCATTATTTCCTACACTTAGTTTACATAAATGAACCATATTTACAATATCACAATATGTGTGGAATACAGAATATTATTATATCTATTTATCTTTTATCTTCTTCTGATCATAGACATTTATTATTTCCAGTTTAACTTCCAACAGTTATTTTTGGTTAGCATCTATCTTCTTGTTTTTTTAAATATCAGTGTATTTATATCATCAATGACAGAGTTAATGTTATTACCAACATAAAGGCAAAGGTGAATTACCTACCACCCTTCCGGTTGTAGAGTTCCTCTCTTCATTTCTCCTTTTTTTCTTTTTTTTTCTTTTGAATCTTCTATCTCTGCTGTTTACCTGCCTTATTGGTACTTTATCCCCAATGACACCATTTTCTTTTTTATTATATACATTTACTACATAATTATTATTATGTGTTGTCTGTATCCCTCCTTCGGATAATATCACTAACTTTTTCATTAACGTTTCCTGCAGTACCTATCCTCTCAACCAATATTTACCAAGTCAATATTCAGAGTTGACAGACAATTAAAAGATTTTGTAATAGATTTTTTGAAAATTACTTAAGAACTACTTCATTTTTTCTATATTCTTCTAAGATATACAATGAAGTACTTAATACTTTAAGCAAAATAGAATTCTCTAGTAAAATCAAGGATCATGGGAGATAGCTGTATTTCCTGCAAGAATGGAATAGTATTCTTTAGATGGAATTCCTTGCTAAACCATAAATTAATTATTTGAAATGATATTTTCCTCCTTAAATCAGTGGTGAAGGAACCAAATACTGAACCTACTACAGCACAGAAAAATTTTAAGGCAAAATTGCTTTGATAATTGTCTACAACTTGAGCACAAACCTTTATTCTGTCTACAAGATGCCTGAATGTGGAATGCCAATTGCCAGAGCTAATCTGGACCAGCTAAAATGAATTTACACATGATAAGATCCTATCTGGAACGAGGCTGAACACAGAAGGAATGTGTTGAAGCACAAAAAGATGTTAGATCAAACTGCAGGAAACTAATTTAATTTCAGCATAAAATTCTTTCTAGGAAGAGATTAACAAAGAAGGTAAAGGCTGTTTTTTAATGACTACTATTGACTTCACCAGGGACAGGATTCTATACCATCCATTGTACTGAAAAGTTCATATTTATTATGTATGGAGGAAAAAAACCCAGTAGAAGATACATTATCAAACAGTCTAAAAGTTACTTTTTCTGACTGCATCATAAAATTAAGTCCAGATGATACAAACGTATTACAAATTCTGAGTTAGCCAGTAAACTTTAGGATAAAAGCCAAATATTTTATTTTACTATAAAATCAGAGCAAACCTTAAATCCAAAGAAGTCATTCATTATTTCTTTTTTCTACCAAAATATGGGTAAGTATTTTCAGATGTTGCATACTAGAGAAACTCTGTGGGAAAGTTTGCTTATCTGAGTTTTTAATTACCACAGAGAAATATTTAATGGTTCTGGTTCAACTTTTAAAATACGAAAACACCCTTACAGTCATTATGATAGTTCACCTTTGTAATAAAAGTTAGATCTCCCCAGTTACCATCATTTTGAGAGTGTTTATGACTTAGGCCTCATGTCTGTGAAGAGCCTTTTTTTAAGTCAAAATACCAACTTCACACCTTTTAGAAAATTGTCAAGGACTGAAGGAATATGGAAACTTAGTTGACACTGATTTCAAGAGAACAATGACAATTTACAAGATCAGAGAATGACATTAAAAAGGAGTCTGTAATGTCACTACTAGTCAATTAACATGTCAAATGTTAGTGTCTCATATATTCCTCTCTGTGAAAAGACTTCAGCTTTCCAAGGTTAACAGTTTTGCTACTTACAAGAGTACTCATTTTTTATGCAACAATTTTTTAAGAAAAAAAAAAATAATCTAAATTTAAAGTTTTCTAACAGTATGGAACTCAAATGTGACAGTTTTAGATTGGTTTCTTTAAAGTAACTAGGCAAATAAAACCCTGTTACATCCTCAAAGCCATCATACTTACTATGCCTCCATTTTTGTCATCCTGAAGCTTCTCCACATAATGATTTCCAAGTTCTAGTGCCTGGAACAACTGCAATATCTCATTATTTTTAAAAGATTCCTAAGAGCAAGAGCTGTTAAAGAGCTTGATTATGAGATGTTATTGTTTGATAAATGTCCTGAGAGCTTGCAGTGACTGTCCTCACAGGGATCTGTTTTCTGAGAACCATATTTTTTAATTATCTGAAGGGTAAGAACAACAAATACATTTTATGTCTCCCTTATATTTGCAATGTATGGCTGCTAAAGCCTTGAGGATAGACATATTCCAAATACTCTGAACTATTATTACACATTTGCTGAACACATATTGTTTGAGCAATGAATATTTTACTGCATTTCTCAAAAAACACTCAGCTTACTTCACTTTAGCAATGATTCTGTTTGAACTATCATAAAGCTGTCCATTTGAAATGGCATTCTGTGCACTACAGACAAAAGGTGGTAATACAAATCAACTTAATTGTTTATTGAACATCCTGGAGACACAGACTTTTATTTTATATGTTTCTAGGATTTATGGAATCTTGATCTTTTAATTGTTCCCTGATGAATGTGGTAACACACTAGACCTCCATGTTGCAATGGTTGGTTGCGGTCTAAATACTACCCACGCAGTGGCTGATTTGCTTCTGTCTACACTCCACAGTACTTAACGCTGACATATGAAGCACTGACACAGTATGTGTTGAGGGACATGATGTAAACCTGAAGGGAAAAAAATAAGCACGGTATCAGACCAGCAGAGAAAGTTACAAGTTTGAGTGTTAAAGGGGAGCAGAGAATGCAGATAAGTAATGTGAAAAGACAGTAAAAGGATATATTGCAGGAAATTTTCTGAAATTCGACAGAATGGAGTGTGTATACATTGGCGGTGTAAAGTTAAGAGACATCAAGAAAATATGAATAATATTTGAGGGATATTTACAGCTAAATCTTCAAGAAATTATTCACAGTCATTTGTAGTAGTTAGAAGTGGGAAAGGAATCTGGGCAGCTGAACTGGAAGAGAACTTAGAGAATGTACCAAAAAGTACTCTGACAGTACTTCTCTGAACTGGGGGACAGTTTCATGAAATTTAATAAAAGTCAATTATTTTTGAAGTTTACATAAAAGCTAGGCAAGACCACCAAAAAGATGTCAGATTGATACTGTAAGAAAGGTCCTCTGTATGCGAGTTTGTATGAATAGCTTTCATAAGTTTCAATAAGTTTAAATGGAGAAATATTTGCCAGGAAATAAATGGCTGTAAAGAGGAAAAGTACGTGTTCAGTAGGGAGTGTGTACAAGCTCATGGACAAAACCTGGCAACCAAGAAGTCCTGCTGGATATGCAAGAATCAATAAAGTTAGGACAGCAGGAGTTTGTTGATTCTGTAGAAGGGCACTAAAACACAACTGGCGTAAAGAAAAGGTGATGTAACTTGGACCACATCCAAGATTGCAATAGCTGCTTTTTGCCATAGCTGCTTTGTGCAGAAGAAGACTACATCACTACATAAACACCTGATGAAATAAACATTACTCTGAAGAACTGTCTGAACACCCACCTGGAAGAAAAATTACATTGGTATGACCCACTGCTCCTGAGGAAAGAGCTGGGCTTGATCCCTAACTGCAGCTCCAACTAGGTAACTACAAAAGGAGGCAAGAGTGAGTAGTGAGTGAGTGAGTGACTATACTGTGTGAATATTTATCTTTTATTAATAAGAACAGTTGGATTGCAATAATAATAATAATTTAATTAATAAAATGCTTAAGAGAAAGACTTCAGAGGTTGTGATCTGCATCTTCCCCTGACTTAACCCCCAAATACACTCCTTCAATTCACTGCTTCTGATGCCATTCAGTTTAAGAACATTGTACATCTTTGGTACTCAACATGTCAGGGAGGCAATGTTGGCCAGATGGCAAGCAAATGCAGCTGGCTTGACTCCCAAATCTAACACCAGGCTTCAAAGTATTTGTGAAAACTCTCTTAGGCTTTACATATTTTAATTTTGCAGAAAGGGAATGAAACAAAAAATTTTATCTTCTTTGTAAAAAAGATTTGATGAAAATAATTAGAAGCATTTAATATTAGCATTTCTTTTCAAAGCTACAAAGAAAATCAGAACCAACAATTCCTCTTCTTGTCTAAGATTCTGCATCAAGACAGTTAAAAGAAATTATTCCCTTCTGATTTAACTCCTCTGGAAAG
This sequence comes from Pseudotriccus pelzelni, assembly GCA_035584735.1. Taxonomy (NCBI): domain Eukaryota; kingdom Metazoa; phylum Chordata; class Aves; order Passeriformes; family Tyrannidae; genus Pseudotriccus; species Pseudotriccus pelzelni. Next base: position 71,067,703 of record JAWMRA010000078.1, read on the forward strand.
GATCATTTCCTTTATAAACAGAAGTTTCATAATGGCAGTGAATAATTCGACAAGCATCGTATTCTGGACTCTGTTAAAGTAACATTTTTATAGTAATTTCTTCAAACATTCTTCTTTTTATATTTCAAGTCAAGTGTTTTGGTACTATAAAATTTAGCTTTACTGCTTATTTTTTCTTTGTATTTTCAATAATGCACATCAGAACTCTGTGAGGAAGACAAAATAAGAAGTGGTACATATAAATATATGAAGAGTTAAAGTGGACAGCAGAAGGGTTGTTGTTGACAGCATATTTAAATAAGCTATGTTGCATTTCATTGTTCCTGTATCTGATTAGGTTTTTTTATATCTTCAAGATGATTTTATTGACATATCTCTTCCTCTTTACATTTTGCCAGAGAAGATTTGCATACTGTGATAGAAAATTCTTTCCTATGATATCTCTTCCCCCTTCTAGTGGGGGTCAGCCTCTTCTCCCAGGGAACTAGCAACAGGATAACAGTACATAGCACCAGGCTATTCCAGGGGAGATTCAGGTTGAACATCAGAAGGAATTTCTTTATGGAAAGGGTTTTTAAACATTGAAAGGCAATGCCTAGGGAGGTGGTGGAGTCACCATCCCTGGAGGTCTTCAAGAAATGACTGGACACGGCACTTTGTTCCATGATCCAGTTGACAAGATATTTGATTAAAGGTCGGATTAGATGACCTTAGAGGTCTTTTCCAACCTAAATGATTCTGTGATTCTAGTAATGTTATCTCATTTTTTATGTTGTGCCAGGTTTTCCTTTTCCATTTTTATACTATCTCTCTATAATTTCTCAGAGATTTTTTCTTTTTCTGGGCTTCTATTGACATTTTCTTTCTTTAGACAAGTGTATGGCAATTAACATATTAATTATTGTTCTCTAATTTTAATTATTATTCTTATTACTACTTTGTCTGAACACCCAGAATGTTCAAATCCTGAAAATTGACCCTTGTCTCCAGAAGTAACTGAGAAAAGTTCAGCATTTTGGGTGGCTCAGTTTCTCCAAGACTAAGAAGCAGCTGAGCCTGGATCCAAAGAACAGAAGTACAAAACGGGTCACTTTATTATTCAGCTTCTACAGACTTCCTTTAGACACAGGAATCTCTGTGGCAAAGCAAACATCTAAATGAATCTCTCAAAAATACCTCATAACTTTATGATCAGTCTTCCTAATCTCTAAGTGGCCAAGTTTCTAGAGTTTACTCTATTTCTGAATACCCAATGCTGTCTGAGACTTACTATGCATGACTGTATTTAATTGACACTTGGGATCTACTGCAGACTACAGTAATTTTTTCTTGCCAGAACAATTTCTTTATATATAATATGTAAAGTTCAGCTAGTTATTCTTTATAATTTATAAAATTTGCAAGGCCCTGTGAGGAATTAGAGACCTCAGATGATGGACATTTCACTTGCACACGCTAAAAGACATTTCTATAGGAGAAATGTGCTATTATCTAAACTGAGAATTCAAACTGTTGAAATAAACACTCAGTTATTATCTTCACTTTAGGTAAGCAAATGTGGAGCAAAAATAGTTTAGGAAACTTATTTGTAAAACAATCTGGTTGTCCAGCTTGAGGCAGTGTTCTCTGGGAATGCTTTAGTTCTGAAGAAACCTTTTTCACCTGAGCACCTCTCTATAGTCTGCTGGCTGTACTGATGGACTAGACAGAGTCTTAGACACCAAGTTAAGAAGCTGACACCTGCATGTAAGGCAGATAAATTTCAGAGTTAATCTGGAGTTCAGTCCTATCTGTAACACCTGAGTATTTTTGAAAACGTAATTAAAAGTAACTTGATTAGCTGAGTACAGGAACACAAGAAATGGGATAATTGACTATTGGACCATCAAATTCCCTAAAGATATCTAGGCAAGACTGATAGTTGAACAGCTGTTTTTCACACACTCTGGTTTCTCAACAGTAATAAATATTTCACAGCACCTCACCAGAAATTTTGGAGAAGAGAATACACAATGTAACATATCAAAGCTGGGAATGGGATCCAGATCTCAAATTCAAAAACAGTTTCTTCATAAGAATAGCCCTTCTTCCCACATTGGAGAAATAGAACATATTTTTCAGCGGAGTATACAACTAATGGAAAATATGAAACATTCAGACACCAGATAATTTGTTTTAAATACCTTATGAGGTCTAACATTGCCAGACTACATGTTAAAAAATCAGCTTTGGTGTGTTGTGCATAAACAGCTCTGTGCTTGTTCTAGAACTAAGGTGGCCGAATGACTCACTCCTTGCATTTGAAGAAAACTCAGAGACAGAATGACTTTCTCAAATTTGCTTATCAAGTCAGCAGTTCTGAACATAAAACCTACTGACTCACTTTGCCATATTCTACTTATATTTAGATTAGAGCTGGTCACTGTCCTGTCATTTTAAAATATTTTATTGCCGTTCCCTAGATAGGCCTACATTGCTATTTGTATAAGATTTTTGTGCCAATCTTCTTTTACTATTCTGGACTGCATAATTTTTCCTCTTTCAATTCCTTTCTTCAGTCTCAAGGAAGCTCTTGAAAGATGATTGGAAAAAATATGCCAAGGACTTTACAGCTTATAGAAATATGCACTAAGAAATGACAAAGGACTGCTTTAGAGTTGAGGTGAAGGTGAAATCTTTATGAAAAGTTGCTTTCTAAAGCTGACAATACTTTTTTTACCCTCTGTAAGTCACCTAAATTAATAATAATGGAATGTAAAGGATTGCTAAAAAAATGTAGATGAAAATAATTAAATTGTGTCTAAGAGAAGACTTGCATTGCTGTTAATGTTGCCATAATGTAAACCTTAGCATGGTCCCATGTGGTTATAATCAGCCATTAGCAGGTGGCTTATTTAACCTATATCTTATGGCAATACACCTAATTTTCATTATCCTTTATGCTTTTACCCTGTACAGTATCACAGAATTATGTTAAGAAGCTTCTATTCTTAGAATTTCTTTCCCACCATGGAAAAATTCTTTCTCACTCTCTCAGAATAAAGGAAGAGACTAAATTTTGAGATTTTGAATGTTCAGTTACACTGATCAGGAGCTCTCTCTCTTGAAAGACATGTAACAAACCACTGTCTGAAATGGCCCTTTGCTGTAAAGTCTAGTAAAACCAGGTAGAAAGTAAGATGTTGTCAAGAACACTGACTAATCTTCACTTGAAAAGCAGAAAAAGTTCCCTCACTTTACTATGGTCTTTCTTCATCTACAGAAGACATAATGGTTTTCTAGCTATGGTGCTATATGGTTGATCCTTTTAATGTCAGTTACTTCTTTTCATTGTAAAGTCTGATTTTCTCTTGGTTGCATTTTTCTAGATACTTTCTTGGATGTTTTTCTAGAAGCCCATTCTTCAACGTTACTTTTTAACTCCGTGACAGGTTTTTCTCTCAGCTCAATAAACTATCTAATTTTCATCTTCTCCAATATAAAGTCAGGGTAAACAGCCTAGTAAACTGCACTTAATTTATTGGTTAACATAGTCCAACTTTTGGCCAGTAAAACTGGCTGCAGTAATGATATCAAAATCTTATATGTTATATATTTTTTTTAGTTCTGCCAAAAATTAAATCTGGAATCAGAAGTGGGGAAAAAGCACACTGGCTAATAACCATTGAACATGCAGGGGGTTGTTTTTTGCTTTTTTTTTTTGTGTGTGTGTATGTTTTTTTTAGTGCCGTGTTTGGCATTTACTATCTCTTGCTAATTTCCGTACTCTTTTGAATACTTCTATTTACTGTTGTTTTTCAAATCATGTCATCCTACTCTCTCCTGTTGCCTGCTATTTTCCTTCTTTACCCTGTAACTGGCAAAAACTTGCAGTTTCAAACATCCTTCACAAATGCTTTTTTGGTTCCTTGAGACAGGGACGTAGGATGCAAGGAGTGGTGAAATGGTATGGGGAAGACAATGTGAATATTGTTTATTAGTATGCTGTCTATGTTTTGTGCTTGATCTCTTTTCCTTTTAGTTCAAAAATCTGCAGATAATTCTTAATGTCTGTATCTTCAAACAGACAACTGAAAAAGAAGTAGTTAAGGAAACTGAGATCTACTGTTGGATTAATTTCATAACTCTTCTTTCCCTACAGGAAGCTTTGTTTGTATAATATAGCAAATGAGGTCTTCTTTGAAATGCAGGTCTAGGTGGAAGCTAGTGAGCTCTGCAAGATCTGTTGGCTTAACTTGATTTTGGAGTGGAAGGAAGATATTTTTATGGCTGGGTCTTTTTTTTGTTTGTTCGTTTGTTTTGAGTTTTTTCGGGGGGAGTTTGGTTTTTTTGTTTGTTTGTTGTTGTTTGGTTTGGTTTGGTTTGGTTTTTTTAGTACATGAGCAAAGGAAGCAAGTATCTTTCCTTTATTGTTGATGTTATCCTTTAAAAAAGGAAAAAAAAATCTTTAACATTAATTAAATCTCTATGCAAAACGTTCCATCTTTGAAATAACTCTCAAACTAAAATTCAAAAAAACCCCACAGAAGTATTCATAGTTTCTTTTACATTGAATTTGGTTATCTCAGAAAACTTCTATAGTCACAAGTTTTGAAAGGTAGCTTTGAAACTACGCTTGATTTCACTAAAGAATTTAAGAAAATCCAGTAACATGGCTAATATGATGGTAACCAATATGCTAGCTATTACCATGAAGTTACATCATACAAAGAAAAAAGTGATACAAATGTTTAGTTTGCCTTTAAAGCACCCTCCTTTTCTTCCTTCTCTGGTCACCACAACTAACTGCTCATAGGAGATACTACAACTGTGGTTTCTCTGCACTAAGGATGTGGGACTGGGCCCTCACATGGAAACCATATTATCTTTACCTAAGCGTGGAGTTACTGACCAGTCTCTCTGTTGCTATACACTTTTATCTAGATCACTATTAGCTCAGGTTTGTCTACCTGTATTTTGAATATAAATCATAATAGTAACGCATTTGAAGTACCTTGTCCATATGGCAGAATATTAATGTGAAATTTGTATAAATGATAAGCACAACTGTTTGTTTTTTTGAAAATCTGTGGAAGAGCAGGACAGTTCCTTTCCCTAAACACACACACACACACACACGCATACACACACACTGGTGACCATCCTTCGGTTTGTCGTTCTTAAGCTAATTATTTGTCTAAATTGATTGAACACTTGAAAAAAATTAAAAGCTGAATATGCTTATTTGTGGTGATTAAGAATTGGAAGAAATACTGCAGCATTGGATTTCCCATTTATTATTTCGTGTACTTGCTATATTTATGCAGTTCTAGGACTAATTTTAGGTTTGTGTAAAGTACATAGTAATCTAGATGTGAGCAGCATACTTATTTCCCTTTGTCAACACCAGAACAAGTACAGGCAAGAAACAGGAAAGCAATTTCAAGTTCCCAAACAAGTCCTTGGGTTTTTTTATTTTATTTTTTATTAGTACATTTTGTGTTATTTTTAAGACGAGTGTAATATAAAATGAGAAAAAATGAACTAACCTCATTTGGAAAAACAGCCTCACAGAAAACATAAGTTTCTGCACATTTTAGCTTTTAATATAATCCTTAAAGATGTATTTCAGGGATTAGCCATGAGCTTAATGGTGCAATGGGTTGCTGGGATGCTCTTTTTTTTTTGTGAATGACTGCAGGTTTTCCTATGTCTAAATGCTTTGTCATCAATTCAGAAGGCATAGATATGATCTATATGAATATATACATTAGACTACTTCCAGGACTGAGGAAAAGTATTACAGATAAAAGTTATGTTTTCAGATCACTTATAAGTATATGTTGAAAGAGTAGCACTGAAGGATTTCAGCTTTCTTATGATTATTGTTTCTGGACTTTATTTGACATTACAGAATTACAGAAAGACTTAATAATTCAGTCCAGAAGGGACCTCCGGTCTCTTGCCCAACCTCCTGCTCAAAGGAGGGTCACCAGGGATCACCAGGCTGCTCAGGACTTAATCCGTATGCTCATACACTCATAACTTCCCCTTTCCTGCACAAAGACTGTGAGGCCTGAAGGCCCTTAATTCTTTCAGCCCATGCCCACATTTCAGTTAAAACAATTTAAAATTAAAATTATTATTTCACTGAGATAGAGGGTCACTTTTACAGTTCCTAATCTTGCATGACCTAAGTGCAGTAACCTTGATTTACAATGCCATAAGCTGATATTTAAGCAGGCAGTGTTCATTCATTAAATACTCATTTTAAATTCCTCTGTAATAAGCAATTAACTTGCCAAAGTCTTATACAATGTCATATATTTAGGCCACTGACATACAAAATTTCCTTGTACTGCAGAAAAGAATTTGTATGACACTAAGCATACAAGTTCCTCAAAAGGTTGGCCTTTGCAGCAATATAAAAAGCTTAACCCCTGTGAGCCATACTGAGGATCAAGCAATGTTCCCTTTGTACGGGGCTTTTATTAATGTCTTGTAACTGAGTAGTGAGCAGTAACCAACTGCAAGTACTGGAGCAGAACATTAAAAAAAAACACAGAGATTTTTCTGTTTCTATGTCTTTGACTGCTTTAACATAGCTTCTGGTTGAGAGTTGTGTCTTGCAACTGAAATAAAAGATATATTTTATAGGGACTTTTGACAACCGAGATTTTCATGTGTGTGTGTGAGCACAATCTTGTTTTACCCACACATTATCAGCATAAAGGTTGTATTCATCTTGGGACAAAAAGGAATGAACAATGCAATCCAACTGGCAATACAAACCTTGAAACTGTAACATGAGAGGAGCTCAGCTGAGGCCAGAGAGAAGCAAATTTCGAGCTAGTACTTAAAACAGCCTGACCTCAAGTCAAACAAGAGTGATGATTAGGTTTACTACATGTCATACAGCAACTCACAGCTTTCCAGGAATATACTGTGTGTGCTACTGTGCTGAGTCTTGAAAAATCTTTATTCCAGAGACAGAAAGAGGAACAGATTTCATGTCCTTTTAATCACTGTTTATCTTTCTATTTTACTATCTCCCAAGACAAAACAGTGGTTTTCAGCCGAGGTGTGGAATTCATACCAGTGCAGGGACTCACATCACCCTGGAGTGATGCACTTATGACTCCCATTTCTTTAAAGAAACACAATGCAGCAAGTGGATCATTAAAGGAGACATGCAATTTGACTGTCTGTGAGAGACACTTTAATGTAAATTCCTCTGGCCAGCAGAAATGAGGGCTTCTGTGCAGCCCAATTAAAAACAGTTTGTTAGCCTTTAAACCAGGTGTACAGACACTGCCACAAAAGCCTTGGGTTTAGTGTACACAGAGTTGCCATGAAAAGGAAGCTTTCTTTGACAGAACTGAATCACTAGACTGTAGTCCTTTTTCCTTTACAATGAAAACAAATCTGGTATGTTGTGGTGTTTTTGATTTTGCAGATTAAAGCACAGATTAACACGCCATTTCCGTATTTTCTTTCTGAGCCTGTAGTCATGACAGAAGGTCATTGTTTATGGTTCTAAAACCTTTCTCATCTCAAGTGCTCACCAGCCCACCTCAGAGGAAACTGGTTTATGATGGAAAATTATAGTTCTTCCTGAGAGTAAAAAATAAAATAATTAGACTGGTAATTCATAGAAATTTCTCTCATGAAATAAAAATAAAAAGAGGAGAGAAAAAAAGAAAAAAAAACCACTACGGGATTAGTAGAAGCCATGGCTTCATAGCTTTAGATATACTAGCCAGTACAAAAGTGACAGCTTCTCCCTGTTCTTGTATGTCACAATTCAAATACATAAACTTTTTCTCTTTCCCTATTTCTCACTGCACATTACTGTGAGTTGTAGAAATGAGACTCCTCAGTAAATCCTGTATACACAACACCCTGAAAAAATTCCTCTCTAGCTAAGTGTAAGAGCTGATATTTTCAAGTACTGGATAAGCCACTCATATGAAAGAGCTATACAGAGCAATCTACAGCAAGAAATAAAGCAGTCAGGGTCAGAGTTTATATACTCCTTTTTTTGTCCCTTCTCACTGTAATGAGTGTGCAACAGTTCTAGCTCAGTTAACCTTGTCTTATTTTAGCTAGACTTGATTTGATCCAAAAATACAGTGACTTTTCTTCATAGCCAATATAAGGCCTTGTGACCTAGCTGTGAGAAAACAAAGAGCAGAAGCATGGCAGGACTACACTATTTCTGAAAGCACAAAGAAACAGCAGTGTTTGCCTGGAGACGTGTGCAGCAGTTCAGTGTGTGTGAGTCACCCATGACCTTGGGCTCCAATTCAAGACAGTTAGTACATGGAGAGGTAAGCCCTCCCAGGTGCTCTTCTGCAGCCATTCTCCCTCCTGCGATGGCTGGGCTGTCCTAGCAATTGCCTAATTCATCCTGTTGTAGGATAGATATCTTACCCTGCAGATATTCCTGCTATCCCTACCTTTTCCTCATCCTGGTCTCAGGTGTGCCACCTCCTCCACACATCCTGACACTCAGCTCTATTATCCTTCTCACATATGTCCTTTTTCACATGAAAGCCCTGAAGAGGTAAAACATAAACCTCACACACAAACTCTCACTAATTTTTTTCATATTCTCAAACCATAAAAAGATGTCAGTTTGTACTTTTTTTAAACCTGTACAATGTATAATATATTACTTGTTTTCAGCCTTTCCATAGTGCTTATCATCCTGCCAATCAGGTTGTAAAAAATTTAATTGATATTCATAAATACACACTTAAGTAGACTTGTAATATGTTATTTCATTGTATCTTGCCTGCAATATCAGTAGACCTTCTAGGACTCAAGAACTTTCCATAAATTTTACACCACGTAAATGTCAAAAGCAAACCATCAACAAACACAACGATAGGGAGATTATTGGTGTCTCTTTAATATGTTGAAAATTTGCCAAGCTTAACAAATTGACCTTAGACTTATAAATTTTCAATCAAAAAATTCTGGTAGATAATAACAGTACTAAATAACGTAATTGAATAACCTACCCCACTTTATTTAAGTTTTGACTTTGTAAAATACAATTTTTACATTATAAACATACAATTATAACATACATTAAAAAAAAAAAAACCAAACAAATCCTGATGAAACACTCAATGGATTTCCAACCTCTGTTTACGTGCAGTAATTTGTGTTATAGTTTTGTTTTATCAAAGCTTCTCAGCTATAAGGAAGATTCTACTTTTGCCCAACATCCTTTTTTTTGAAACAGAACTGTGTTTATCTGTGACGTGACTCTTCGATAGCATGCATGTTTCTTCACAAACTTGGTAAAAAAATGCAATCAGAAAAATGTATTCCCCAAAAATGTGATAGGCACTGAATGAGTCACTGTGTTATCCTAATGAAAATATGCAGCAGTTAATTTCAAAATTATGTTCAAGTACATAATCAAGATACTTTTGACAGGGAAATGGCCCTGCATATTAAAAAAAGGAAAACTGGCTTAGATACACTGGAGAAGCACAAGAGAATTCCTGTTAGTTGCCGGTAACTTTCTTTGGAGTGGTCATTTTTACCTAATACCAAAGAGACTGTGAAAGGTTGAACTCTGGCACAAAATAGATATTTCTTTCTTCCATTGTGTACTATCTATTAAACGGTAATTCAGTTTAAAATGGCACAGTATTCTCCATTTATATACCATCAGTTTGCTTTCAGGCACTCAGAGTATTTAGCTACCCATGAATAAATGTCAAGAGAAGTAAAATCGTACTGCTTCATCTTCAAATCAATGCATTGTATTTTGCAAGTTCTCTGTTCCATATCCCACTGGAAAGGCATGTGTGAACAGTTCATTGTACTTGGTCTGACCTACAGATTTTGAATCTTCTCTTTCTCAGAAGTCAATTGAGCCAGTTTACCAAGCTCTGGTGAAACTTGGCCTCCTGACTCTAAAGTGCCTACACTCCATAGGCTGATACCTGTGTTGCCTGTGTATTTTGAGAGCATTATGAAATTTTTGTAAATCTTCCTAGGTCTCTACCTTTTTTTAAAATAAAGATAGCCACTGATAAATATCATGAAGACAATTTTTATTAACAAATACGTTAGGATTCCATATGATCTTATCAGAACAAGAGATTAGTTTCATAAGAGCTCCATTTTACAAGAAAACAAGGACAAAAAATAAACCAAATTGTTCTTGAAATCCTATACTGTCTCAAAAAGCTGTTTGCAAGTGTTTACTGAGTTATTTACCCAAGATCTGCAGTATTTATTTTCTCTATTAGATAGATGGTTCTTTAGAAGAAGATTTATTTTTCTTTTTTAAAACTTCATTTCAACAAAATTCAAGAAACCTTTAAATTTGAACTTCTATTCAGTCATTTTAGTAATCACTCCAGAATCTCTCTTCAAAAAATATTTTCTTTTTTTATGACCAGGATTCTTTGTTAAAGAATTAACATTGCATATATTACATTTCTTGTGAAAATTTCAGAGACAGACTGCTTTTTAAAATTCAAGTGAATTGTCACCTATAATTTTCTTGCATATCAAGAACTAGGCATTCTTTCAAATTTGTATTCTCTGCAACTGACAGGAAGTTTTAGATAATGCAGATCTGAAACATGTAACAATAATAAGGAGAGTGAATAGTGGTTTAGTGGCAGATTTATTTTGGGATTCAGTAACACTACCATCTTATCCATCCTATTTAAATAATATATTTCCTAGTTTTTCCAGAATGCTTCCATGTAGAAAGCCTCATTTTTTCTTATTGTCAATGCTTGACATACAAAGAAAATGAACTGATATATATGCCATCTGGATAATGAAACTATTAAATTTAGCAATCCTTTTCTATTAAACCATTTTGAGTTTGGTTTTAAAATTCATAGTTTATTTGAAGAAAATTGTTAGCATCCTAGTAATATCAGATTTGATGGGGTACTGATTTACTATTCAGATTCATAGCTTTTCATATAACATTCAACAAGATCACAAGCTGATAAATATTACATAAATAAATTGTTTTGATTTTCATCACATCTTCTTAAAGCAAATAGATAAGATGAGTGATAAGGGAAAGAACCTCAAAAGTAATTTCATCACAGTAAGTATGTAAAAATTTGACTGCTTTTTCTGGTTAATATCTCAAGCTTTCAAACCTTTTAAGTTTACAATAACCAGAATGGCTTTATTTGTAAGACCTTGATGGTTGAGTTCTGAGCCGGAATTTTCTTGAAGGAGTCTATTGCACATAGCTTGATTTTATACAAGTAATTTTTGCTTTATTTTAGAACTAAGATTTTTTTTTTTTTTTGGTGCAAAACCAGGGTGAAACTGATTCTTTTCAAACAACAATTTGTATGTTTACATTTTCACTTCCTCAGCTGAATGCCAGTTAAAATTTTAAGTACAAAATAAACTATAAGTGAAAATTTGCATAGTTAAGTCTTTAACTACCTTAATGACATAAATTTTATAAACTGCAAATATGTCTGGTGAAGTGTTCATACCAGCCATTAGCAAGGATGATTTAAATAAAAAGTAGAAGAGGAAATGAGCATTTCTAAATGCAAAATCTTGCCAGTGGTCTTTCTAGTGATCAACAAGACAATTGTAAATTTTGACATGAAATCCACTCACTCGCTGCCTCATTCCCTCTGTTTAGTTACACAACAAACTTTTGACATGGACAGATACACCACAAAGTGCACATAGCACAGGATATAAAACAGCTATAAAAACACTGAATAGTGTTTAATTATTAAGTGAATAAACACACACACACAAAAAGATAACAAGGAATATCAATATACCAGACTTAGCAATGGTATGACCTTGTAACCATCACCTTTCTAAGACATGCAAGCAGTCTGCAATGAGATGACGAAGGGACAACTTCCCCCCCATCCTTGAAACAACTCCTTGGCATTGCCTAGTCACCGCTTTCCAACTGCCAGAAAACAGAAATTGTCCTATTAGAGGGATAACTACTACGAGGTCATGATAAAAGAACCAGTCTGCCCTGCTCCCCCACAGAGCAGGAGATAAATCTTGGGCTTATGTCTAGATCTACAAGTAATGTACAAGGAACCTCTTAGTGATAATTTTAAATGGAATTCTCTGTCCCTTCCTTTGATTCCAGTCATAAATATAAGCTGATGGTATCATTCTCACATTTAACTCCTTCTTTAAATGCAAATAAATGGCAATTGTTTAAGAAAACCTGGCGTGGGAGCTGCAGATCACATCTTACTTGGCAATCTTGTGATCTGAGAGTCCTAAACTGAATTTTGCTTGAAGCTGAGTATGGGGCACTTCCCCAAACGACCACCAGAAACCACTAGAGACCCCTGAAGAGGCCCACACAGGTGCAGTAAGAAGTATTGTGTAGGGTTGTGCAAGATGAGTGACTATGCATTAGATAGGCAGGCTTATGTAAACTTTAGTGTGTAAGTTATCTTGCTTTTTTCCTTCCTGGTGTGCTTGATGTGTGGAAAACTTCCACCTTGCACGCTGTGCAGAATAAATAAACAATGTCTCTTTTCTAAACCTGATTCTGTCCATGTTTAGAGACTAAAATTCAGCAACACGGGGATAAGTCTATGTTACAAGCTACCATTAATTTTCCAGCAGGCTCCACTCTCCCCCATTCTGTCACAGGTTCAAGACCTACTGAACTTCTTTGAAACTTTTAATGAAAATAAAAGAAGGAACAAAACTTCTTGTTCTGGAACTATATTACTACCCTAAGTATTTGCAATGTTCAATCACTGTACTATCAAAAGGGTAGTACTATTTCAAACTGTTACTATCTCTTTCCCTAAAATGTGTTCAATTTTCTATCAACGAGGCTACTGAAGGACCCAATGAGAGACTAAATGCCTTTTGTAAGAAATGTACTTTTAAACATTTGTGAAAGCATGGATTTTGTCTAATCTAAACCAAAACTGCAGTGGTCTCCTGAGGCAAAATGGAACACTGCCCATTCAAGTGAAGCACCTGATTTCAAATTTTTTCATCTCCAAACACAAGAGTTATCTTTTCTGCAGGGAACAATTTGTTGAACGGCAACTTTTTCCTTATTTCTTGATGGTGATTCCAAGTAGATCTCTCTTAGAACTAATCATACACTTGCAAATCCCTGCAGACTTATTACTTTCAATGGCAGGAGTAGACATAGAAGAGATTATTATTTCTGTAATTTTTTAGATAATGTCATGTAAATTGAGCCACATAAATTCTGTCCAGAATTCTATACAGAAGTTCTGTAAGCTCTGGTTGTGATACAGGTGACAAGATGCTCAAACCAATAATGAAAACCACCAAAGATCAGGGCAGAAGAAATATTCCTGAGGGAAATTTACTAGCTTGATTTGCAGCAACCGTGATCTTAAAGCACCTAAATGTTTAACAGAATATGTGACTTAGCCTTGAGCACCTAAATTCTATGGACCTTTTTGTGGATCTGGGCCAATATAATTAAGAATTCTAACTGATCCCACACAGTAGTTCCAATGAATTTTAACTTTCATTTTCAGCTCTCTAACCATGTACAAAGTAATGGACCCCAGAGAAAGATATAAATTCCTGTATTTCAGGCCAGACTGACCTCTAACTGTCAAGAGTTGGGAGGAAATTTTATCTGGAAATGTTATGTCTTAATTGTCTCTTGCAGGGTTTCTTGAACTTTACTGTGAAGCACTTGCCTGCACAAATTAGTAGTTTGATTCAGAAGAGCAATGCCTGTGCCAAAGTCTGAGGCTTTTAGCTACTATAAAAACCTTGCACCTAACTTTCAGCTGCCTAAGTCTGAATTGTAAGAAAAAAAAGTTATGTTTAAACTATTTTTAATAATCAAAGAATAGTATGAAATAAACTGCTTTTCTACTATGAATTTCTAAATGAGTTTTAGAAGTGAGAGGGTCTTTTATTGTTATAATGTTCATTAAAAAATCCTTTCACTACTACCTTATTATTATACATTTTTAAAAGAATTAATATAAAGTCAGATTTTACGTTCCTTGCTTATATATTGTTGCTCTGAGGTACTGCAGTGTGATAGGGAAAACCACATCCAAACACAAAATTTCTGCAGGGATTCAAATAACTTTTATCAATTTAAGAGGTGTTTCTTGCTAGGAGTGTAGCACATCATGCATAGCATGCCATGTATAATATTCACTTTTATATTAGCTTTTACAATTGGAAATTATTTAAGATTTTTAAGATTTTAATGCAGGAGAAATACCGGCCCCTTAAATGTTTTGGTTTTGGGTTTTTTTGAACAATCATACTTTTTAAATATGTTTTGAAAAATTGTTAATGTACAAACTAGATTTGCCAAAGAGCTAGGCATTTAAATATACCTTAGAGTGAATTCTAAACCTTAATCTGTATAGCTTGTCCATGAACCTTCGTGTGATTCTCTTTATTGTACAGTATCTGCAAAGGTAATAGGATAACAAGCAGTATTTCAAATGACAGAGTCCTGGACCAAGCATTATTATTTTCCAACAAGATTACTTGGGTAACCACTACAGATCTGTACAGTGCTTCTACTAATCAACACTTAGGAAATGTTAATAGATTTATTTAAGATTAATTTTAGTTATTTTAGTATTGATAATGTGATAGTGATTTAGTTCTTTGCAAATATTCATAGATCAGAAACAGTAGCACTTATTGGAATGGTGTGTTGACTGTTGTTACCTAATGTCTCAGGTTGAACTTGGCTTCCAGCCAAGTGCCTGGATCACGGTCACAAACCCTCTCCTTCCCCCCTCCTCTCCCCGGACAGACTGGAAAAAAAAACCAGACAAAACCCAACCGAATTCCAAGCAATATATATATATATATTGGAATTATATACAGTCAGGATGCCACCCACAGGGGACCCCCAAAGGGAAAAGAGAAGGGAAA
>JAWMRA010000078.1:71082694-71177960 GCA_035584735.1 Pseudotriccus pelzelni
GGAATACTGGGAGTATGGCCTTGGTTCCTTGGTTACAACCTGGTTACCAAGGAAGGCCTAAACTCAAAACTACTACACCTAATCATTCTTTAGGGCTTAGCGCTACCAAAATCTGTCTGTACACTTCATTATTGCGGGTTTCTTGTGTGCGTGTTGGAGTCTGAGGAACTAGAAACAAGCACTGAAGGATTGGAAGAAGCATGCTTTGAGAATTGGGGCTGTCATTATCTGCTCTCCATATCCCTCAATTCCTATGAGAACATTAGCCTAAAAGACAAGGTGGCTAGATAGGAGCAGGAAGTAAAAAACATGAAAATCTGACTTTCATCTGGCTTCAGGCAAATCCTGAGCAGGTTACATAAGTATGAAATAATGAAGTGAATTCTGTCTTTCATTTACATGAAAAGTCCAATTTCTCAGCAATGAAGGATGGAATCTTTTTTTTTTTTTTTTTCCCTTGCTTTTTGCCTTTTTGCCTTGCAAAAGAAATTGTTCTATACACAGACCCAACAAATAGACATTCAGGAAAATTTAGTTGTGTGCCACGATCACTTTGAAAAGTGATCTATGAAAACTCCATGGGAAAAACAACCTTCTGAATCTTTGCTCTTCCCTCTCCTAAATTACTGGGAAGTGTTAAAAAGCAATCAAAGAAAAAAACAAAAGAACAAAAGTACACATTTGACTGCAAACAATATCAAAAGCTTCTCATCTAGTTTTATCTTTTTCTATTCCATAAAAAGGCACATTTGCTGGCTTTTAATTCAGACCCCGTTCAATACCTTCATGTTTTTAACACAATCAATTCTACTATCTTCATACCACTCCAGAATTACTTATGAAAGCAGCTTGCATGAAAACAAGTTTCTTGCTTATGGCTTTTTAGTCTACCTTTAGACAACACTGGTAAGACCTAATTCCCCAAGAGTCATTCTTCTTCCTTTCAAGGACTGATACTCAGTCATTCAAAACACCATTGAAGCATTGTGGGGATACAGAGTTGTTTCTACTTAAGCATGCAAGTCTGGTGCTCCATCTAGATTTCCATCCTATAGATAATGGATAGTTACCATACCTCTTTGCAATTAAACACCCAATAATATTGCTTTTCTGAATGATAATTCAAAATAGTGGTTCCTCTATTTTATTTCAGTTGTGCTGATATTTTAAAGAAATAATAGTATACAAGCTGGTCTTGGATACATATATTCCAAACAAGAACTGATCTCTTAATGCTCTTGATACAAAGGAAATAAGCTAGCTATAAGTAGATGTGAAATTCACAGCTGTTATTGCTGTTTAATTAATAAAATGAAGTTTCAGTAACAATGAGTCTGTTGAGGAGGAAACATTTTCAAACATGTCACAATGTTGAAAGCATCGGAAGGAGCAAAGAAATTATTTTAGTTTGTCCATATCCTGCATTAGCAATACATCCATTTTACGATTTAATTACAGTTTGCCCTATAGTTGTAATAGACATAAAGAAACTAAGGGGAAAAGCTTTGGAAAAAAAAATCTACATATGTCGTTGAATGTAAGGAATAGCTCTTATATGGGAATCACTGAAGACTCCTGCTCTATTTAGCTTTTGAGAAAAAAAGATTGAGATTTGTAAGGAAAGTAAAGACCAAATATCCATTCACAAATATCCATTAAATCAGGAGTGGTGCAGAGAACAAAAATAGCAAGTCATAATTTAAACCTTGTGATGTTAAAAAAAAAATAAATACACCAATAGAAGTCAAAAGTTAAAAAATCTGCAACAAGTTAAGAATGTTTTCCCTTTTCATGTGCACAGGATTTATAGAACCAATTGCCAAAGGATGTGGTGGGACCAGATGATAGAAACTTGTTAAAAAGGATATCAAACACATTTCAAGGATAGGATTTTTGGTTCTGAGGCAATCTATAGCTTAGATAGTCTGTAAACGGATGAATTCTGAAACCTAAAAGGTTCCGAAAAAACCATCAAATCAGTGCTTGTCATGAATTTATCTTTTCTAAAAATATCCAGGGTGATGATGAAGACTGACTTCTGATCTGATTCACAAGGAAAGTAAATAAAGTTTGATCAGTTATGTTGGTAGAAAAAACAAACCCCCTAGAAATAGTTTTTCCATTCTGTAGTCATTATAAAACAGATATGAAGTGCAGGGAAAGGACAAAGATGACAGTGGGATCATGGTTCTATTTTTCAACACAGCGATTTCTGTTTTTCTTATGCTAATTGTAATGTCTCCCAAATTCCCAGATTATTCATTTTCTTTCTAATTAGTTTGCAGTAAATATTCTTCATTATCCTGTTTTTGCTAATCATAATTATGTTAAGAAATTCTGACACTGACATTCTCTTGTTGTATTAGTAATATGTTGATCATCAAAATGTATTAACATCTATCTAATTTTATATCTATATAAAATATACATAGATATAATCAAAGTCTACTTTTTTCTTTTATTAAGTTTCCTGTGTCATTTTTGTTCCAAAGGCTGTTATTTAGAATGAAAGAATATGTTCCTTTACCAAAAGTCAGCATAATTCCAAAGAGCGCTAGAAGACCTGAGCACTAATTCTGCACAGTACTTCCACATGAAAAACATCAAAACATGAAAACAGTTTTGGAGTCCAAAATTGAAATTAAACTTGGGAATCACACTCAAAAAAATTGAATTGTTGTTTGGTAAGTTAAACAGTGGCAGAAAAAGGTCAATGACAATTGATTGCAATGGAGCTGCTCAAGTGAATACAGATTGTCTGACTGAAAAGGTGATGCAGCCTTAGATTTTAAGTTATTAACACAAACACCTGTAAGAGGAGTGGGAATACTGAGAATTCTTATACTGGCATGATACCAAAGGTATATGTTAAACTCAAGTTTATTTATTAAAAAAATATAGGCAAACAAGAGATTAACATTCACATAACAAATATCACAAACATTCAAGCACTTTACAGGTATTATTTTCCTCACCTTTGATCCTTTTCCTTTTAATAGTTGCACAACAGTTAGAAAAGTGGGAACTTCTTTGCCTTTGCCAGATACAAAGCAGACACCCTCTTCCATAGCAGTGAAAGAGCTGAGATATCATTATAAAATTCCTGTTTCTTCTAACACCATGTGAGAGATGCAGCCGATTCCAGAGGCTCCAGCGGCCCCAGCGCAGGGCACGGCCGAGCCCCTCAGCCACAGGTGGGCAGGAGAGTGCCCCAGGCAAAGCCTGGGCAAGGGAGGGCAAAACGCTGCCCAGCAGCCAGGGCTGAGGGAGGGGAACAGGGTGAACAACAGCCCTGTGAGCCCCGAGGACAGAGCGGGAGGAGGGCAGGAGGAGAGTAGGGACCCTGGCAGGGATGGTCCTTTGGCCCTGGAGAGATCCTGGTAGGGCAGGTCTCTGGAAATGTTCCAGGATGGAGAAGTTCAAAGTGTGAGGAAGAACGAGCAGCAGAGAGGGGCTATTCTGAACTGATTACAGCCTTTGATTCCCCATCTCTCTGCACTGTTGGGGTAAGAAGGTGGAGGAATCAGGAAAGAAGGAGCAAAGCTGAGTCTGAAATGAGGGAAGGGGTGAATGTCAGGAGGGAATTTTCATATTTGCCTTTACTTTGCACCATACTGCTCACTTTTAATTGACAAATGCATTTTCCCGGAGTTGAATCTGTTTTGCCCATGTTGGTGACTATCTTGACCCCTGAAGTTTTTACGTAATTTTCTTCCTTGGCCACTTGAGGAGGGGGAGTGAAGATAGCAGCTGGGTGGCATGTGGCAGCGAGCCCAGAGCAACCCTCCACAGAAGGCATGGCTAACCTGTGGAAATCAAGAACACATTCTGAAGCTTGCAGTGCTCAGTTACTTAAAACTATCCTCTTTATAAGAAAGAAAGGGTACCCAAAAGTGCTGTCAAAATCACATAAGGGCTATACAGGGCTATGTTCAAAAGACATCTATAAAATAGCTTGTTCAGTTTTAAAGTCAATGATTAGCTTCAGCTAATTAGTAAATATACCCAGCTTTTGAACAAGAACGTGATTTCTCTTCAGTTCATTTTTCTAGTAGCTTAACAAAGGAACAAGATCATTTCCATGCCAAAAAAATACGTTAGGTAAGGAAATTTCCAACAAGGGAAAGTACCGGATTCTGCACCTAGGTTTGGGCAACTGTGGATGTTCGTACAGACTAGGAAGGAGATGCTGGAAAGCAGTACCACAAAAAGGGACCGGGAGGGTCCTAGTTGTTGACAAGTTGAATATGAGTCAGCAGTGCCCTGGCAGCCAGGAGGGTCAACCATTTCCTGGGGTGCATCAAGCAAAGCATCGCTAGCTGGTCTAGGGAGGGGATTGTTCCGCTCTGCTCTGCACTTGGGGTGGCCTCACCTTGAATACTGTGGTTTTGGGGGCTGCAATATAAGCTGTTATAAAGTGTCCAAAGGAGGGCAATGGAGATGGTGAAGGACCTTTAGGGGAAGCCATATGAGGAGTGGTTGAGGTCATTTGGTCTGTTCGGCCTGGAGAAGCGGAGACGGAGGGGAAACCTCATTGTGGTCTAAATCTTCCTCATGAGGTGAAGAGGAGGGGCAGACACTGATGCCTTTTCTGTGGACAGGACCTGAGGGAATGGTCTGAAGTTCTGTCAGGGGAGGTTTAGTTTAGATATCAGGAAGAAGGTTCTTCACCCAAAGGGTGTTTGGGCACTGGAACAGATTCCTCATGGAAGTGGTCACAGCACCAAGCCTGACAGAGTTCAAGACATGTATCATCAGAGCATTCTTCTTTCACACATTATTCTGCATTAGGAGAAAAAATTGACCCTTGGCTCAAATGTCCTCAGAGGGTTGGGAGCTACTTGACTGCAAAGATATCTGGAATCCTCTGCTTGATTTTTCTTTTCCTAGTGCCAGTTTTGAGCTCTCTTCTCACACAGCTTTGCTGAGGGACCTTCTTCTAGTTTTCATGAGTTCTGCTGGTGTTTTTCCTCTTGATAGTTACATTAGTTCTGTACATTTTCTATAATGAAGGGTAAACAAGGTCTGTTCTGAGTTCTTTCTAGGGCTAGGGTTCTGTAAAATGTCAAAGACAATCCTATTGGATACAAAGATATATCTTGCACTGACCCTTTCAGCTAGTATCAGTGTTTGCCCCCTCTCTTTCGCTATTCATGATCTGCTAAGTAAAGTTATGGTCTCTCTCACTTATATCAATATCAACTCTCAGTTTTTCTTAACAGCTTAATAATATACCTGTGGCTGCTTCCTAGTGTTGCAACACTAAAGGACTCATATTTAGCTTTTAAGTAATTTTCTATCAAATAAATATTTTTGGATGGAAGACAGGTTCTTGTTAAAACATAATGCATGATCTATTTTAAGGGGTTAACAAAGTTCTAATATATGGCAAGAAAATGATGGTGGTGAAAGGATAATTGGCTAGCCATATAAACCAGCTTTAACTCTCTTCACATGTTTAGCTTAATAGTTTTTTTAAGGGCATTCATGCTTTCATGATCCCAGTAAAGGTTAATGGAGGTCTGCTGTAGAAAATCTTAGGTCTGTTTAGCATTAGCTTGTTAGCCCAAATACAGAAGAGAAAATTCTACAGCATACTCCCAGATTTCTTATTTTCCCCCCATTTTTTTAAAGTTTGTTTTTTCCTTCCAAAAATACATATATTGCATTGACTACAGTCTTCATGCTCTTTAATAACTTAGTATATACATAAAGTAAAACTTAGACTTAAATACTTTAATACTTTTACTTTTTCTGATAGAAACCCTGAGAAAGTTTCTGTGTTTATTTTGTAGGCTGCACAGTGGCATAATTTTAACTTGCCCACTATTTGTTTCCCTTAAATGTAGTACTGCCAGCTTTTGTGAACTGATATTGCAGTTGTTCACATACATCACCAGCTTTCAAACATCTTCTCCTGTTCAGTTACTGGGCAACAGCATGACTGGTGCTGCATTGCAATGGCAGACATTTTGATCATTATTTTGATAGAACTCAGTAGCTGAATTTTTTATATGCCTTGTATAGGCAAAGTCTTTAACTTTATTCAGAAAAAGAAATTTGACACGTTTGCTTCAAATGTAGTACTTCAACATGGATCCAGTCTGGTCCCACACTGATGTAGTGTTGAGATTTTTATGATTTTAGTTGTTTCTTGTGCTTTTTACTTCTTTTTTTTTAACATATATTTTCGTATTTCCAACTAAAACATATAAAATTATTCTTGTCTAGAGGATTTCTGTTTTTTGTTCAGGTGTGCATATGCATATTAATTCCGACAGCAACAATGCAAACTTGAAAAGGAAATAATTTTTGCACCAGCTCCCAGGTATGAATCAGTAAAAGCAGACACAGAGAGCTTTAGCCCCTCTCCCTTGATAATCATGGATGGTACACATGCTGGTTTAGACACCTGGTGTAATTTATAATAGACTGAGGGTACTTCCAGCTGTGCCATGTATTGAACACCTCAGCGGAGTGTTACGGAAGCTGACTGCCATCATGGCACAGGAGAGTTTGTTCCCTGCTCTCTATTCTTGGTCTCTATCACCTTCTAGTCATGACTATGATGCTGGCTGCCGATGGGTGAAGTAAGAACTAATATTACATCACAATCTCAAATAATCCTGTCAAGCTATGTGTTTTGCTACTTTAGGGTAATTTTGTATTGGTATGAAGAAAGGGAAAGGGTATGAAAAAGAAAAAGTATAGGGAAGCCATTCTGTGGCAAAGCAGCTGAGCTTTGCTGCTTTTAGGATCAAGTTCAATCAGTTGTGTTATGTGCAGTACTTAAAGACCATCACATAGCACGCAATATTTACATGGACAGTCATGCTGAAAAGAAGCAAGACAACATGTCTTTTCCAGTTATTTTTGGTGCAGTAATAATTACAGAACAGTAGAATGTATGTACTGTAAAATACACTGAAAGATACATATGAAGACTGTAAGGCTGTAATTTCAATAGAAGTGCTCTGATAGACAGGTAAAGAGGACAGGGAAGACAGAATTGTTTCTTAATGGAACTCTGGAACTTTGACATAGAATTATGTCAATGAATTAAAGTAATATCTTTCTTTTTCATGCATATAATGCAGTATTGTTTAATAATACGTGGAAAATGAAGTGATGATGACAGCAACTAAGTTTTTAATAGTTCTTTTCGGAGGGAATGCTTTCCATTAACTCATAAAGAACTAGGGGAAAAAAATTACCAAATTTTGAAGCCTCTCTTCCCCCTAATGTTTCATGAAATTTTTGTTATTATTTCGTATTGGTCTGATTTAATTGAAAAATTATTCTTTAACTTGCATTGTGAAGTGATTGAGAATTACTTCTTGAAACAATCTGCAGACTGGAAAAAAAAATATTGCAATACAAACTTTGCCCTCTAAATGACACTTTTTCCATTCAAACTATTTTTTAATTACTAATGGATGTATAAATCAATTTTGAGTGATATTTGGTATGAAAGTGACAGAAGGCCATTGAGTTTCTCTGCCAAATACTTCAAAATACATTATACAAGTAAAACACAAATGTGTACTTCTTGATTTAAGGCTCAAGATGGAAATTTCAAGTAGAACAGACAACTGCAAGAAATATAGTTCCACTACTACGCAAGGATGTTACCTAATAGTTACACTGAATTCTCTTTACACAATTTTCTGTACATGCACAAAATGTAGCTTATGATATATAAAAAAAAAAAAATCAGGCCCTACTTAACTTATGTATGTAAAGTTACATTGATGACATATCTATTAACCTGTCATCTAGGTCTTCACATTCCATACATTAACACTTGCTAAATCTAACAGCTGGGTATCAAAACTGAAGTACAAAATGTCAATAGTAATAGCAAAAAGGTAGTGAGATTGATTTGCTAACTATTCACATGCATCCTGTCACTGTATAATAGGGAGTAGAAGTCAGCATCTCCCTCTCCACTTCCCCTCCTCAGGAAGCTATAGAGAGCAAAGAGGTCTCCCCCTATCCTCTTTTTCCCCAAAATAGGAAAGCCCAAAGTCCTCAGCAACTCATCACTGGACATTCCTTCCAGCCCTTTCACCAGCTTTGTTGCCCTCCTCTTGACACATTCAAGGACCTTTACATCCTTCTTAGGTAGTCAAGGGGAGGCCACACCAACACTGAGGGATAATCTTTTGACCAGCTGATGATGTTGTGTTTATTGCACACCAGGACACAGTTTGCCTCTGGACTGCCTGTGCACACTGCTAACTCACATGGGGCTGCTGTCAACCAGCATCCACAGATCTTTTTCTCCAGGGCTCTCTCCAATTATGTCTCCCAGTCTGTACTTGAGTCTGGTGTTATTCCAGACACAACCACAAGCACAGTTCTAAACAGGCAGTGGAAATACTTCAAGATTGTTTTGAAGAAGATCAAATAATGTAGTCAAACTATTTTCTAGGAAAGTTTAAACTAGCTCACCTTTCCAGAATAGCTGACATGATCCATTGGAATGGTCAAAAAGGTAATTCAGAAAACAACTACATTAAGATTCTCAGGGGTAAAAAAAGTCTTTGTAATAATTTCTACAAGTTGAGTTTTTTGAGTACTGAGCCATTCAATCTACAATGAAAGGTACAGTATACAGACAGTCTCATAACTAGAAATGAAGGGAATTGCGGGTATTTAGTGACTTTATTGCAGTCATCTATAGCTTAAGTAAGTGTCTCCCTAAGCTTTTTTTTCATAGACAAAAGAATATTAAGATAAAGCACTGAAGTACCTTTATAATCTTGAAACTGGATATTAAACTTCTAGGAGTCTCATCCAACTACTTGAACATCTCCAACCAATTCTAGCTTATCAAAAACAACCCACCTGAAACACAGCACTTCACGAATGCAAGCCATTTAACCTTTAGCACCTGGTTGTACATAGGCATTCTCTTCACAATTTTTCAGTGACCCGTATTTAGCTTTCTAAGCAAGCAGCATGACACAGAGATTTCATCTTCAGACACTGTTGTCTTAATGCTGAAACAAGCAAGAGTTTCCCCTACTGTGTTAGACGCATGTTCTGAGGATTCCAGTGTCAGAATTTTGGGTTTTTTGATCACACATCAGTTTACACAGCACCAGGCCTGCTGGCAACAGATGGGGTACACCTGTCTGAAAGGGGAAATTATATTCTCTTAGTTCCTTTCTAGCTTTTTCAGTACCTTCTCAGGACATAAGAATGCTACAAATGGGTAGAAAGATGCAGAAACCTTGCCGTAAAAGCAAAAAAAGGAAAAAAAATTCTCATTTGATCATTTATGTTGAACATAAATTTTTGGAATGACAGATGGAAACTATTCTTTCAATATAGTCAACACAGAATATCTTTATTTTATTGAAATTCCTTTGTGACTTTATTTTTAAATAAAATTGCATCTATAGTGAGACACTCTGACAATGTTTTATGCATGAAAAATGGTACTTTACAGTGAAAGAAGATTGTCTTAGAAGTTTTGTACTGACTTACTAATGTAAAAAAAATTTGTAAGAAAGAAAAATATTTTAAATATTTTCCTACATGTTTCATATGCCATCCTTTAATTTTTTAAACTTTGATCTCATAACCATATTAATTACACATTGTGAAGTAATGTAATGCCTATGAATAAAAGATAAAGGAAAACTATATTGTTTAACTACTGATACTAATAGGCCTTGTGTTGTTCTAGCACAAGGAAATATTTAGGTGTTCCCATAGATTGGTGAAAATAAGAATTGATCTTCACAAAGAAAGAAGATTATTTGGGCATATGGATATCCTTGTACTAATAGCATATTTAACTTAAGTAGATTTCCAAATCCCATGGTATTTTCCCCCTGAATACAGGTATAAAGAACAATTTTATTCTCTATTCTAGCGAATTAAAAGCTGTAAGAGTTATAAAATTCTTCTAGTCTTTGTCCCTGTGATAAGCTGTCCAAATTCATGTTCCACCTTGTACTTGTTTTGGTGTGAATTCTAATTATTTAAAAGTGAGTGATCAGAATTATGCACAGCATTTCAGATGGTGTTTTACTAAACCCATGTTCAATTGTATTAATATTTTCCTCTATTGAGAAAAGATTATGTTATTAACAGCCGTAATATATTGGCACTTCACATCATTCAGTAATGAACTAATGTGCAGAAATCTCTCTCTTCTTTGACCATTTTCACTGGTGAACTTCTTAGATTAACACTGGTCTCTGTGATTAGATTAACATGTAACATTGCATCTTTTGCTATTAGCTTTAAAATCTGTTTTAATTATTCTAGTTTTCAGAAAGCAGATGTTCTTGAATGTTGTTTCAACATTCTCCTTATTAAGAATGTCCACAACTTACTATTTGTGTCACAACATCTCTGAAAATATTGTTTACTACTTAACTACAGAAAAATCCCATTATCTACTTAATGTGGAGGTTAATGTCGATGTTGTCCTCCTTTTAGTTAATGGGATACTTTTTCACAATCTCTCTACTGATTTCCTGTTATCTAATTGCACTACTTCACCTTGTAGTACTGTAGTGGTTTTGACCAGATAGGAGGGAGATACATTTGTTTTGTCTACAAAAATCATTACGCTTATTTAAAAAGAAAGAAACCCAGAACCACCCACTTACCACTCACCAAAGAAACAACAACAAAAAAATAGAAGTTAATTTGAAATTATCTACTTTTCCATTTAATCTCATTTCAGCTATTCTTTCTCTCTAGATTAGTTGAGAAGTATCATTTACTCTTGGCCAAGCATCAACTTTTTGTTCTCACTCTTGCCAATGTAGATTTTCACCTAGTAAGAAGTGGTGCTATTTGGAGCCATCATATGAATCATACTTTTGTAATTTCAATATAAAACTCTCATCCGTTGCAAAAATTAAAAAAAAAAATCCTATAATTAGAATTATCTGAAACTTTAAGGTTATACAAAGTTTAACTACAGCTTTAGACAGAACAGATAAAGTGTTCCAAGAATATATATCCTTATTCAGAGATGGAGAGAAAATCTAAATGACTGCTTTTAGCCTGGTATGACCTGAGGTAACTATAAGATTATTGCTTAGTCAAGCAGGAAGATAGCTGCTAGGAATCGAGCCACTGAGATATTTTTGGATAACAGAAGATATAATCTGTTGTGAATGTGGGTCACTAAAAGGTCAGGTTTAAGAATAATTCCACAAAAATGTCAGATTTAAGAAAAATTCTAAGTCGTGAGGATTCGTTACAAAATAAACTTCAACCATCTTTAAAATCTATTTGACGTGTTATGTTCATCATCTTGTGCTGCATCATGCTAAACATGAACAGTGGAAAACAATTCAGGTACTCAGCAAAGCCTTAAAGAAAAACAAACCAAAACAACAATAAAAACAAAACCAAACAAAACCATAAATAGGCTAATACTTACCCTTTCTTTTAACAAATCCCAGTATTTGAACAAACAGCCCTTACAAATACCTCTTTCATTGCAATTTTAAGCTGGAGCTTGTTTTCTAGGCTAAGTTTTAGAAAATTAAGTCCCTTAAAAAAGTAAAGCACCTTGAAGACATAGTTGAGAGTGACTGGCAGACCCAATGACTGGTGCTTAGAATGATGAATATGTCTGCCCTATGCTGCTATGAAATTCTAAATAAAGACAACACAAAGAGCAAAAATTTGGCATAAATATTTTGCAAACGTACAATTATGAAGTCTACAGAAGTCAGAAGGTGTGGAATAATAATCATGATCTGGTGTAAAGTAGGATTCCATTTTAAGAGCTAAACTGGAGCTTCTGAAAAGCTGTGTAACACGAGTTCCTAACATTCTGTTCACCATTATGTGCTCAAGATCTAACTTATTAGGATATATAATTTTTGAAATGGCTTTTGAATTCCATATGAGATGCTGATGACTGAAACTTGGACAATTTAGATTCAGGGTGTAGCATGATGATAAATAAAAATGCAAATGACAGACAGGAAAAAAAGTATTTCCAAAAATTTTGAAAGAATTCTTCAGCTCTGGAAGCTATAGAGATTCTCCACTGCTTTTTACTACTGCTCCATACAGATTTAACATTTAAAGTTGCTCATGAAATAAATAGGAAAACGGCAAATGCAAGAGTTAACATCAAAGAAAGCTGGATAAGGATTAGACTTATTTTAAAAGCACATTTAGAACAAATAAAATGAATATATATTAGTATAGTTAGAAATACTAGTACTTCCTCAGAGATAAACAATGGTTGTATATACAGCTAGGGAGAAGGGTTAAGGATGGTCTTTGTATGACTAATTTCTCTGCATCTCATACACGGGAGAAGAAAACCACAAGAGAATGAAATATGTGTAGTGAAAACACTAAATACTGATTATTTTTGGATGCTGTACATCTGGCAGTAAGAGTAAATCCCTAAAATTGACCAAAAAAGCCTAAGACTGGTGGTGATGGTAGAGTGGGACCATCACTTGCATATTTAGTCTAAGATTTTCCCTCAACAGTACCTGATAGCAGGTGACTCATGGGAAGATGCAAGACATTATCAAAGTCTTCCCCCAAATTATTTAAATCAGCCTCTCCTTCCTCTCATTGGTCTTCTTATGTCCAATAAGATGATCACTGTGACCTGTCCAAAACCTGGGGAATTGACTAAATTTTAATGCCATGCTATGACTTGGAAGTTTGTTTCTTTTTCACTCAATCCCCTGTCCAATTTTTTTAAAGCCCTACAACATGTCAGCTTATGTGACATTTTGTGCAACAACTTTTTCAGGTTCCTTATGTGTTTCAGGAAACCATGTTCTGTAGTTCAGGAAGATATCAGTCTTTTTTTTACTTTAAAGCAGACACAAATGTTGATTAAATGCAATCCTATTTTTGTGAGGGAGTCAGAAAGCAGCTGTGTGTTGCTTAGCTGCTTGCTAGAGTCAGTTTCTATGCAGGAAGTAATAAATGCAATCTGTCTTCAGAGCAAAATAATTTTTTTAAAAAAGGAAATTTTGGTGTATTTAGTTATCTTTATTCACTTTTAGATAATGTGATTATATGCCAAATTTGCTTCTCTCCTTCAATAAATAGAAGTGTTCCTAGGCAGTTTTAAACTGCCCTTCTACTGGGAGGTGAATTTTTCTAGTGGTAGAAAATTTACTGCGGAAGAAAAGAAAGGGTACAGTTAACTGACATTTCTTTCAGTAGCAGTGACAGCTTTGAAAAAAAAAAATCACCGTTCTTACCTTGGAGCATTCTTGTATCTACTTCAGGGCTTTGTACAGCACACCCAAGAAGTCATGAGGTAGCAAAAGGAAGCAACTAGGGTCTAGATGACTCTACACTGTCAGTGAATTGTGCTTTGTCACCTGTCTGTTTTTGCATTATCGCAGAAATTCCGTCTCTTGGCCTAGGTACAAATAATTACTGAAGTTGCCATTAAATGAAATAAACTGTATTTGAGATGGAAAAAGGCGTACTGCCCTTTAAATCAGAGACAATTATCATCTCACTACCAGAAACAGTCAGCCTTAAGGTAGGGCATGGGAAGAGAGCCTTCTTAGACCTCTCTAACCAAAATTAACTGGTCCTTTAACCTCTCTTGATGTCACGGCACTCACATTTGCTCAAGTGAAATACTCTAAAGCACCAATTAAATTTCTTAGTACACTAAACTTCTTTTACCTGTTCCACTAAAGTGATGCTAATTTTCAATTTTTTGGTTGATGTTTCAATTTTGCTCATGTAACATTGCTTCTACAGTTGCAAAAGGATTCTGACTGTTTTCTCAAGCCTGTGGTGTGGTCCCAAGTAGCTATGATGTATCTCTATTACACTTATACTGCCAATTTTCTATTAATGTGTGCCTATAAACAAAAAGATAATTGCCCTAATGAGTTCTCTGAGATTAAGCTGGCAACTGTCATGTGGTATATTGCAATGTTTTTCTTGCTGTACAAAGAAATAGGAAACATGGGAGCAAACTAGAATGTAAAGACTGAGCTACCTCATTGTCTGTATTAAAATGTCTCCTCGATGGATTCAAATGTCTGCAGCCATTTTTTCTCCTGTTTTGCATAAAAATGTACTTTAATTCTATTTGATAAAATGTTTTCCTCCATTCAGTAAAATTTGCTATCTGTTTGACTGAAGAAAACCCCAGTTTCAGAATAAACTCACAAGATTTTTATCCCTCAAATGCAAATAATCAATTTTTTCTCTTCACAGATAAAACCCTCCCTTTAAAATTCTCTTGAAAAAAGTTAAACTAACTGTATGCTTTTGGAAAGTGTTGCCTATGTATGATAGAACAGATACGATATGCCAAAACATTAATACTGTGTCACTGTAATTATTACTTTTTCTATTGTTGTTTTCTGGTTCCTTAGATGACTAAAATCTATCCGATACATAAAACAAGATGGGAAACTATCCCGTGCAAATACATAGAAGATGCACATCATATTCTTAGATTATTAAGTGTTTTCTAAAGCAAATTCCAAAGTGAAGAAAGCTTCTCTAAATGTATACTGCCAGCAGTAAGAGCAGAATTTGGCTTCATTTTTAGGTAACTCATTCCAGGTGGAATCTGGATGTGTTGCCTTGACACATCCTGTTCATGCTCAGTTCCTTGCATACTGTCAGCTGAATAGTAATAATTTATATTATCTATAGTTGTGACAAAGGTGAATAACTTGTATATTCACCAGCTTTCCTAATCACTCTCTCAAAACAATGATGTTACCATTCTTATCATCTGAAAAAGAAATATAACTTGCTTCTTTGAATACTACCTCATTATACTTGATATTTTTTCCCAGTTAATTCACTAAGAAAGGGCATAAAACATTAGAATTGTTTAGCTTGGAACAGACTTTTAAGATCATTAAGTTCAATTGTTAACTCAGCACTGCCAAGTCCACCACTAAACCATGTCACTAAGCACCACATTTATATGTCCAGGGTGGTGTCTCGACCATTTCCCTGGGCAGTGTTTCTTGTAAATCCTTAACTGCCATTTTTAAATGCTGCTTATCATTACAAATTAAAGCATAGGATCCTTGGACATTGTTTTCAAATAGGCTCAAATTGCAGTACAACATGCAGAGTAGCTTCAAATTACTGGAGGACTTCAAATTTTATAGGCACTTCAGTATGGAATTTAAAGCACTCCAATAATTTTAAATCACTCTGTCTTGCACAAAGCAATTTAAATTTATTGGAAGTGAAATTTCGAAGTGATCAGGGTTCTGGACATTGCAGCATGCACTGGCTTAAAATTACAAGAGCACTTTAAATTTTTATAACCACTTCATTTAAAGATCAGGGCTCTGGCCTGGGATGGTATAATTTAAAGCTGTTAAAGGTTTTCCCACCTGAATTCAAATTAAAAAAAATGCCTCTTTTCAGAATAATTTTATTTTACTTGGCAAGAGATCCAAAACACAATTATTTTTTTAAAGAAGGCAGCAAAAAAGGTGAAACCCTGTAAAAGCTATCTCATCCTACACATTTCATAGAAAGCTGTTGCTCAACCAGAGAAACAAAAACATAAAAAAAACCCCAAACAAATAAAAGCGTAATCAAAATGTACCCAAAATGATGTTATGTCAATAAACCCTAACTATGCTTTTTCCTCTCCTTCTCTATCTATACCTCATCTAGAATAATCTTTTAAACCTCACAGAACAGGATCAGGTTGTGTGATCTGCTGTGCTGTGAGAGGTTTAGTGCCGTACAGGTATTAAGAGCCGTTCAACGCTCCAGGTACACACAGCCAGCCATGTGAGCACAGAGTAAAATCGATGCTCACAGCGTAGTGTCCTGTACCGGGCACAGGTGCCCGACAGCAGCAGCAGCACTGGGGGCCGTGCCGGGGTGTCCCTGTGTGGAGCATCCAGGGCTGCCCCGCCCGGACAGCGCCGGTTCCAGCGGCTCCAGCGGCCCCAGCGCAGGGCACGGCCGAGCCCCTCAGCCACGGACGGGCGGGAGAGACCCCCGGGAAAAGCCTGGGTAAGGGAGGGCAAAACGCTGCCCAGGAGCCAGGGCTGAGGGAAGGGAACAGGGTGAGGAACAGCCCTGCGAGCCCCGAGGACAGAGCGGGAGGAGGGCAGGAGGGGAGGAGAGACCTCGGCAGGGATGATCCTTCGTCCCGGGAGAGACTCGGTGCAGGGAAAGAAGTTTTTTTTCCTATTTGCCTTTCCTGCTCCCACTGCAACTTTCTTTTAATTGTGAATAAATGAATTTTCCAGAAGTCGAATCTGTTTTGCCTGTGATGGTAATTGGTAAGGCAATTACGCTGTCTTTATCTCAGACCACAAGCTTTCTGTGTCCGGTTCTTTCTTGTTTTCCACGCGATCTCTTGGAGGCTGAATGGGGGACGGGAAACTGAATAGGTGGATGAGAGTTTGGCTGTTGGCCAAAGCTAACTCACAAAAGCTGGCTGGTTTGAAGCTATTTCAAAGACTTTTCAGTAAAACATTGACTTTGATACATCTGAACTCTAAGTGTAATCCCAAATACCCTACTACAGAGAGTGCTAATTATTTCAATTGTTTTATCTAAACTGGAGAACTACATCTAAGCAACTACAGTGGTTTATACTACGGTTTGTACTATGGAGAAACCCAATCTCCACTTCTGAAGGCACATGTAGTTTTTTTGGTTCCAAGGGTGGGCAGGGCACACTACAGATTTTAGGCCACTTATGAAGACAGTATGGTGAGAATAAAAAGTCTGGCTGAATTTTCTTTTTAGTTCTATTACCCCAGATGAAGTGTGATATGCAGAGTAATTAAAAACTATTTGGGAAAAGTTTATGAAGCCAACCCCTTGGTACAAATAAATTCATAATGTTTTTTTAGAGAATGTCACTTCGACAGAGAGAGGTCCAAGGATCTGATACAGTTTTGTTTTTTTGGTTTTTTTTCACTTTTTCTCTTCTAATAGAAGTCAGCCCCAAATCATATTGTGCATATTGTCAGGAGTCATGAATAAACTACCTGGAAGGATGCCACACACACGTTCTAATTAGAAGGAAATATGATGCTACTAGACATTATTGGGTTCCAGAAGACTAACTTCTGGTAACTGAACATTCACAATCTGGCAGGCACCTTCACAAATGAATCCAGAATGGTTTTTCACAGTAATTTGCTTCCAGTGCCATTCTTGGTAATTTAATTGTAAGTGAAACAGTTTTACTGTAAACAGATATGAGGTTCCCCCACCCTGCTACCCTGGGAGGCTGAAAAGGCAAAATAAATAATAATGTTTAAAATCTCCTTTAACAATAATGTTACACTTACCTACAGATAAACTTTATATCTTCACATCATGATATCTTCTGTTGCTTAGAACCACATAGCGGTTCAGGTTCAGGAAAGGGCTTCTGAAGGTTGTCCGTGCAAACCCTGCCCAAACAGGGTCAGCTACAGTTGCTTGCCTGGGACTGTGTACAGCTGAGTTTTGAGTTAATTTGAAACATGTTGACATTCTATCAACATAAGTTGGCAAGGAATCTTCAATTGACTTAGGGGTGGGTAAGCAAGCCACTACTGATATTAGGTTCATCATTTCCACGAACCCCACCATTATCTTTGCACTACATTGCCATCCATGTCTGAGTTGTCTGTGCTGATCAGTTGGTCTCTTCTCATAGATAAGAAGTGACAAGACAAAAGGAAATATCCTTAAGTTGCACCTAGGGAAAGTTTAGTTTGGATATTAGGAATAATTTCTTTACCGAAAGGGTTTTTAAGCACTGAACCAGGTTGCCTGAGGAAGTGGTTGAGTCACTATCCCTGGAAGTGGATGTGGCACTTAGGGACATGGTTTAGTGGTGGACTTACAGTGCTGGGTTATTGACTGGACTTAATGATCTTAAAGATATTTTCCAGTCTTAATGATTATATGATTCCAAATGCCTCTTAAAAACTGACAGTCATGGGACATTGACTGCCTCTGTAGGAAGCCTGTTCCAGTGTTTGACTACCTTCTCTGTAAAGAAATACTTCCTAATGTCAAGTCTGAACCTCCCCTATTGCATCTTTGAACCATTCCCGCACAAGACTCTTGTCACAAGATACTAGGGAGAAGCAATTAGCACCTCCCTCCCCACTTGTCTTCCTCAAAAAGCTATAGAGAGCAATAAGGTCACCCTTCAGTCTCCTTTTCTCAAAACTAGACAAGCCCAAAGTCCTTAGTCACTTGTCATAAGATATTCCTTCCAGCCCATTCACCAGCTTTGTTGCTTTCCTCTGGATGTATTCAAGGACCTTAACATTTTTTGTAGATGTGCCCTTTAAGATGAAAGAAGTGTCAATCATTTGGTTCAGGAAGCAACCACTTAAAAGTATAGGAATTTATATTAGGCCAAAGCTATGCAATGCAATTTGTTTTTCTTTGACTAAATAGGAGTGCTGGATTTTTTTGAATTACTGAAATACTGCAAATGTTTTTTCTGAAAGCATATTAATTCTTACAGTTTAGCCATGCCTTTCTGCTCCTATTTTTCCTGCTTAAGAAAGTTTCTTCCATTTGGGAACTACAGCAACAGCAACAATAACAAAATAAAAAACACATGATATCCTATTCAGATTTATGAATGATAACAAGTGAATAGTTGGTGAGTAATGAGTAATACAATTTGGTCATAAACTCTGAGTGCTAGAGTTACAAAGAAAAGAAAAAAGACACTAGCTATTAAACAAGTCACAAACCTACAACAAAGTTACCTGATCTCTTCACAAGAAAATTTTATTCCCATCTATTTTCTGGATCATCGAACTCATTTGTTCTTAACTTCACTGTTTGTCAAACGTTCCTTTCTAGAAGGAATTTTAGTTGCAGTAAGACATTGAGTAATATCAGATATTCATATTTTCAGATCATCTGAACATGGGAATTTAGTCTACTTGGACTGCATTTATGCATTTTTAGCAAATTAGTCACACAACATAGTGCTGTGACTTTACTGTTTGATACAGTGACTGGATTGCTATCTGCCTTCTACTCAACTTCATTCATGCCTCCCATAATCCACTGCAGATATATTAATGTGAAATGCTTTAGACAGCAAACCAGTGACTTCAAGGTCAGTTATTACTATAGTAAAAGCTTGAGGCCGTGATAAGGATGTCATATCACTAACACCTAGCTACCACATAATGCTGCATTTCGGCTTTCCCTGGGTGACATTTGCAGACTATGTAATGAAGTAGACTGAACCTTGTTAACAAGTCTAAAGAAGCTCTTATCAAGTGGTGGTTGGTGATGTAGATTCATCCTAGCTCCTTGCACTGGGTTCAATATAATTATGGCCTGTGTTCAGAAAGATAAGGTACACCGAAGAAACAGTAGGAGAACCTGGCTGCTACCATTGATTCTCTGACTTCTGCCAGAAGTAGGTGAGCCTGCACAACACATCTGGTGGCCTTGGATTATACAACACATACAGGCTAACCAAAAGCAGGAAAGTGAGAAAAGCAGCTTTCATGGAGGTCTGTGTCAAACTCACTTGGTGTTTGGCTGTGTGGTTGCCTGACCACACAAAACTGCTGTTCAGTGAAAGGGGTGACTTTTCACCCTGACCCTTTTTCATCTCCAGTCTCCATGTAGATCATTCTAAATTCGTTCTTTTCTGATTTTTATGTACATGCTTTATCTGTGCAGTAAGCTATAGAGTGAACCTTACCATCAAACTCTGATAAAGTTACACTTCCACAAATTTCTGTAAACCTGTTTTTTGCTGATACATTTTGATGGTGATTCCTTAAATGGTTCAAACTGCTCCTTTGCAACAGGGATAGGGAATGGGTGTTGCAGTCAGTACATAACACTTTGTCTCTGCTGCTCCATCCTCCTCACCCTCTACCCCTCTTCAAGTGTGGCAACCCACTCATTCAAGGCAGTTCTCTGTGAACTTCTCCAATGCAGGTCCTTCCCACAAGTTTCAATTTTTCAAGAAATGTGGAACTACGGGCTTCAGGGGGACATCCTGTCTCCCGATGGGCTTCACCATGGGATGCAGGGGAAACTGCAGGGCTCTTTGTCTTACATATTCTCACTCTCCCAAGCTGCTGTTGCACAGCATTTTTACCCATTCTTGAATATGGTATCGGAAAGGTGTTAACGATGTCCTCACTTCGCTTATCTTTGGCCAGTGACAGGTCTGTCTTGGAACCCGCTTGAACTGGCTATTTAACAGAATCACGGAATATTCTGAGTTGGAAGGGACCCACAAGGACCATCAAATCCAACTCTGAAGTGAATGGCCCACATGGGGATCTGTCCAGCACGAGGGCAGCTTCTAGTGTCGTCTCACAGAAGCCACTCTGGCACCCCACCTTCAAACAAAACCTTCCCATATAAACCAAATACTGTAAGGAGCAATGTCAACAAAAAAGGATCTTAAGTGAAGTATAGACAGACCGATTGGAGACATCACTACAGCTACAGAGGCAGGCAATAGAAAATCTGGCAAAACAAATGACAAGCTGAAATTAAGATGATTTTTTTTTTAGCAAATTTGAAGTGACAAGTCAAACATATGCTGTGTCAGAAATATACATACTGCTGTTGAAGGGGGGTTTTTTTGCCTCTAGTCCTATACTCCTTCACAGATATACTGTTATCACAATTGACTCTGAATTTTTTTTAAAATAAAACAACCACAAACCACTTTCTATAAACTGATACTTTTTCTCTGCCTTTCTCTCTTATTCCCCCATCATTTACATCTATTCTATCAAGCCTTTTTCAGTTAATTATTTTCATACTAAAAATCTTTCTTGACATATTCATACCAGCTATTTTAATCTCCTTTTTTTGGTAGATTTCATACCACATGATGAAATATTTTGCCATTAGGTCTCTGTATATTTTACCAATTCACTGTTTTAGCATCTGTACTGATGAAACATCTGCAATGTTCCAATCTGTAACAGTCTTCACTACTATACTGAAGCCATTATAGGATAACTTGAGCAAGTATTATATGTTTTTAGATATGGTACTAAAGATGAATATGGAGCTGAAGGTGAACATGCCTCATTTGCTAGTACTGGAAGTTGAATCCTGGATTAAATTCCTTGATGAATATAAATGAACTCTCTACTTACTTTCCAAGACTGGACATTGATCTGTTGTACATCAAAACTAAAGAACAGCATCTTTCATAATTTTAGCTGTGTTTGTTTCTACCTTACATACACTAGGAATCTTCCTCTTTTCCAGCAAAAAATGGCTGAAGATACTGCTTAAATGTGACCTCCAAAGTTTAAAATTGGCTTTCGATTGCAAGAATTATCTGTATATCAGTGGTTATTAAATGACTCCACAAGTCCTTGAAGACATATTTGCAACACAATTTATATGCCACTTCTCCTGTGTGACTACTTTATGAATTTTACACTTTGATTGTACATGCTTATAAAGCACTGACTAAATAGATTTTAGGTTATTTAATAGACCTACTCTTTCTGAGGAAGAGGAGAAGATATCTGCTATAATACATTCTCCCTCTGCCTCAGACAATCTAATTTTCGTTTTGCTTTTTAAACCCTGCTCACCTCTCAGATAATTATACTGCATTTTTATCAAGTTACATGAAAAAAAACACAATCAAACAAAAAAACATGCTTTATTCACTTTGAGTTCTTTAGATTTTGATTTTAACAGATGCACTTTGAGAACTTAGGTGAATTCCCTGTTTGCTTGCTTCAATTCCTTGGGGGGCATAATTAGGTTGTGAATTATACCCTATATAACCTGTGTGCCAGCTCTCAGCCTGACAAAATTTAGGACAGTAGAGATACTGCTTAATTAAAATCCATTTTCCAAAATATGGTTCATAATGAAAATACTGACAGGCTCTTAAATATAGTTACATTAGCCAATAAAATGCCAAAGTATACTCATTTTAAAATATTCAATTAAACATGACCTACTGTCAGCTAATTCATGGTTACTGGAAAATATAATTATGTCAAATAATGATTATGTTAAATTCCAAGTTTTACTTGCATACAGCATATAACACTCCCCTCCACATACCCTGTCCCCTCTCCTCCAAACCAAACAGATTATTACAAAGCACCAGATGACTCAGTTACTTGGAATTGAAGTTCTGAGGAAGTTAAGACTGAAAAGAACCCATAAACATTAGACACTGAATCCCATGAGATGGATGTAAATCAAACACTGAATATCAACCCCCCTCCCTGTCCTCCTCTTCCCTCCAGCATTTTTAGATGCCTTAATACCTTGGAAAATCTAGAAACAAAAGGGATTTAAGAATAGCTGCACACTACTCTGTAGCATGTATTAGATTTGGATTCCCAAATCTCATTTTTTCAAAGATGATTTAAGAGGACAAATTTCTATAGTTTCTATGTAGATCTTTCTTATTTACTGTCACAGGGACACCTAAAAGGAAAAAAACAAAGGAACAGAAAAATAACAATAACAACTATTCAATTCTTTCACTTGCAAAAAACTC
Organism: Pseudotriccus pelzelni; assembly: GCA_035584735.1. Lineage (NCBI taxonomy): Eukaryota > Metazoa > Chordata > Aves > Passeriformes > Tyrannidae > Pseudotriccus > Pseudotriccus pelzelni. Next base: position 71,105,172 of record JAWMRA010000078.1, read on the forward strand.
TTCACTAATCTGCTCCCTTCTTACATAAAGCAGTCTATTCAGGAACCCTATACACTTTCAGAGACAGAGGCAGAAATATGTGGTTACTGCCACTACCATCTTACTGATTAGGCTTCTGGTATTCCCCAACTTGTAATGCATCCTTTTCCATGGTTTAGCCATTTTTAACTTGACCATTCAGGTTAAAAAACATTTAATTCCTTCCTTGCAAAGGGAAAGGGTTGAGAATGTCTTTTTTCAGAACTTCTAATGTAAAGCTATCTTTTAATACAAAACCTCAGTTCTAGTAATAAATGAAGTCCCTCGTAGTAGTACTTGTGGACAACATAAGATAGTCCTCCCCTCCCCACTGTCTGTCACTCAGATCCCCCTAAGCTAGGGACTGAAGTGACAAATGGTCCAAAAGCTACTCATGATAAGCCTTATTTTATTAATATTTTCTGGCATGAATCCCTTCTCAGAAAGATGATAAAATTGGAGCAAAGGTAGCTAATACCTACACTACTGAAAGATATCTTTCATCAAGTGAAACCACTTGATCAAATATTATGTTTCAAACTGTAGGAGAAGCAAAAATAATTTTATGACCTAGTCAGAATAAAAATGAAACTTTTGATTGCTAACTGAATTAAAAATTCTACAAGTCCCCCCCCACCCCCATCGTGAACAGGTACTGACAAATACACAAAGAGGGCTAATAGATATAAGGATTTAGATTTAAGTATCTCAGATACTTCTTACTAGTTTATGCACAAAATAAATTCTTGAATTAAACTTTAGCCGGTGCAACCTATCATTTAAGAGTGCAATAGAATTATTTTTAAAACTCTGATTTTACCTTTAAACAAGTTTTTTACCTGCAAATAAGCTTTCGTCATAAAAATACACTGCAGAAATATTTTTTTCCAAGAGAAATCACACAATATCATGTTGTGGAATATATAAAAGTATAATGGTTAGAATAGATATAAGGAGGGCAAGGATTAGATGGTCCTGCCTGATGAATAAGGTTAGGAACTAGGAGCGGGAAGAAACCCAAGTGTCAAAAGCTAACACACAGAATCAGGGTGGCAAGCTAGTGTCAGAAGATGAGATTATAAGTTTGAAACATTTATCAGACAGCAAATGACTGTTCTAAAGAGGATTTTAGCTCAAATACAAATATGGTCATACCTGCAAACTCTGTGATAGGCATACTCAGAAAAAAGGGCTAAGATTCCCTGTGTGAAGCTGAGGGTATAATGCTTCTGACAGCATCTCTATTAAGATTTCCATGTTGAGTGCCCAACACAGCTGGAAGAAGAACAGCTCTGCCACCTTTGAGTCACAGTTTAATCATCTCTCACGTTGACTGAATTACTCTTCTGTTATTGAAAGCTCTTTAATACATCTAAGATACAAAATTCACACAGAAATTACAGAGGACCAGTGTCCTCAGAGGTTTTCCTATTCTGCCCAATGGATAGTTGTATTAATTACAGACTTCAGGTACATAGGCTTTCCTCCTCTGGCAAACTATGAAGCATTTTAGAAGACATATAGTGATATGTTAGTAAGTTTTCCCTGGTAAGTTATATTTGATTTTGACACAAAACAATGCCATGTTGTTTAAAGTATCAAAATGTGAAAAAAATCTGTTATTTTTGATGAAATCTCATTATAGATGAGAATTCTGACAAAACTCCATTGAATTTGATGATAAGCAATAATATTTACTAATAAATTACTACTCAGTAAAATTTTAACAGGAAAAGATTCCTATTGACATAAGAAAGATCATATTCAGATGCAATTATTAACTATTCCCCAGTGTTAAAAAGCTTAATTTACTGTTTAGAATATTCAGTAATTATTTCAATATGTCGTTTCACTTTCCCATCACAGTGTTCTTTGAAAGGACAATTTAACCCTATGTGACTTTAAAGTTTGCATGATTGATCATATTTATTGCATCATAGCTCTGACAAATGCATTTACAAATGCTTCACAAAAGTGAAACACAAAATATTTCTGTTTCATCTAATGTGTTCTTTCCTGAAGTTCAGTTTCCATATGAAATGAGACTTAGGTGACTGTGCCCTGTCTTCATCTGTCACAGATGACAGCTGCTTTTGAACTCATTGCTCAGTCTCAACAAGATTTGACAGAAAAATAGGAATCTCAGAAATATGAAGCTCCTATCCTGCTTATGAAATCTGACAGCTGAGTGAAATGGAGAGGCCTAAATGAATTTTGCAGGGTGAAGAAGGCAAGTAGAATGCAGTGCCTAAACCCAGTCACTTTGGAAAGCCACACTGCGAATTAGCTGCCAGCTGACTGGTCAGCACAGGGATGTAACCAAGCAAGCCACAGCACATGAGTACTTTTACCCAGCAAATTATAAAGAGAGAGTATATAAGAGAAGACGTCAAAACATCAGGTAAAGGATGGCTTAGCAAACATTCCCTATGGGGAAAAATCAGTCATTTTAGCTTAACTACTTCTGGAAGTATTTTTCTCCCTCCTCCTCCCCCTACTAGCCTTTCCTTTTCTTATTCAGCAGTCAAAATTCTGAGAACAGAATTAGCTCCTTTGGTGTTAATTTCTGCTCATTATCTTTATATCTTTATTTACAGTACACACTGTAGATAGTGGGACAAAATAAACAACTGATTTGTTCTTGACCCTGTCCTCGAATGCATCTCTAACTTTTCAAAGTGCAGATCTGTTGACCAAAAACACATTATTACTGTAATCATGTAATGTAGTAGAACTGGCCTGAATAAGACAGGAGGCACAGCCTTTGCCAGCAGTGATGCCATAGAAAGGGAATTAGTATGATTTTATTATAGAGTACTCTTCCAGTGCAATATTTGACTTGAGTTTCTTAATGAAGCTTTAATAGGTTGCTGTTTTTAGACTAATAGCTGTGCACTTACAACCACTCAAAAAAATGATTAATGCCTTTTATATTGAGAGAATGTCTAGAGAGGATGTGGATTTATGCCTACTATGCCTACAATAGAAAGAAGAACCCCTAGGAGTAGAGATCATACTATAAGAATAAATGAAAGATGCTCTTCAATGAGGAACCATCAATGGGCTTGGTGCTTTGCATAATGTGGTCCAACCCACTGGCTGTGATTTTTAAATAGTTTAACCTGTAAGAATCTCAGATATGTAGCAAAAGAACAGCTAGTACTGTGAAAAAATACTGTTCATGAGCAGCAAAAATTAATGGAGAAGTTTAGGGGCAACCAGGGTTAGTTATGGTGAACAGCTCTATGGATGCTGTGATGCCTGATAAGAACCAGAGTCCTGCGGGATTTCTGCTACTGTGACATTACAGATTCTCTCTTTTCTCCAGCTGCCTATTTTCATGAAATATGTATGAAAGTGACATCGTTGAGACATCTAATTTTTATTTAAATTTGCTTAAAAGTGGTTAGTGTGTCCAAGTGATTAGTCTGGAATAAAAAAAAGGGTGAGAAATGAGAGACAGTGCTATTATATATGCCTCACACCTTTAAGAAACCATATTAAAGAAGCTTAATATTGACATTTTAAGGTAATAAGATATATATCTCTTTACTAAACTGAGGTACAATATAGTATACTTTACTGTGTCCTTTAAGTAACAGCAATTCAAGAAATTATCTCCTAAGAAAATCTAGTATCTGTTACTGAATAAGCTCTTTGATTCAGTTTTGTGGCAAAAGTTATAAAATATCTTTTGAATATTATGTAATAAATGTTCAGATAAAACTCAATATAAGCAGGAGGAAAATAATCATGATTATTTCCCTTGACCTTACAAATCAGTTATGGTGACACAATCCCATTCCCTCCTCTGAATTCTTCTTCTTAAGTGAAACTCTCTCTGTGGTAGAAAGACTCTTAGGGAGTACAAACTTATCATCTGCTGCTAAAGGTCTCAGTCCAGTAATGCACTGGTTAAGTTTAAGCAAAACCTTAAAGGATTTGCTGAATAAGAATAGATCTAAATGAAAATTATGTTTAAGCACAAGCTCAAATGCTTGGGTGACTTCAACTTTGAATGCAATGCTGTGAGGGTATTGAAAAATTGTCTGCTTGCAAAGTTAAAAGATTAGCCCATCTAAATACTGACGTTATTAACCCTAAAAAGCTATTTTACGTAAGTACTGATCTAATAATATTTTATATATATTAGCTAAATGTATGTTTGCATATATATATATATATAAACATACACTATCATCATACATTCAGAACTGAAAGAGATACTTTGAAATGTAAGGACAGAAAAAGTAGCTTGATTCAAGTTCTACAGATACACAAAAATAGATATGTGAGGTATCATTATGAAACAAAGTGATCAAGCTACCATCTGAAAATGTCACCCACAACAAAAATAAATCTGCTCTGCAATTGACTATATTTAGATGAATTATGTAAAATCATAAGCAAAATGCTAAGTAGTCCTTTATAGTATCTTGAGCTGAGATTATTTATAACTCATTAAGAGTTTTATGGTAAATGTGTGTGTTGGTTTTTTTTTCTTCCTTAATCATCCCGGTGAAGTTAAGTACTGTGAAGGTCTTACAGGACCTTCAAGGCCATAAAAGTCAAACATATACATTCATTATAGAATATCTGCATATAGTTTCACACTTTCAGTCTAAAACATTTCACTGCCAAAGAGTTGCAAGACTAAGTGCAATTTCACAATCCACCTCTTCTGTGCTTACTCAGCTACCCCTAGTATAAAGTAGATGTTCAGAAAAAATCAATACTATTCCTGAAGTATCAGGATAGCCATAACTAATGTTATAAATACCTGTTAACATTATACCTGAAAATTGGCAAAAAGTGTCTATTGATGGGATTTACTGAGATTGTCAAAGTCTTTCACAGCTACAGTTAGCATTCAGTCGTGCCATGGGTTTAATTAGTCTTATGATACACCAATTGCAGCAGGAATAGAGGAATATATTCATTGCCTAATAATCAGTTTTTTCCTCAACTAAACCTTCTCTTGCTCAAAAAAAAAAAAAAAAAAAAAAAAGCACAGAAAACTCTTGAATAGTCTGATGTCTCCCTGATCTTTAAACTAATCAGGTCACTCTTCTGTGAAGCTTGTTAACCTTAAAGTCACCTATGGCAAAATATCCGGACAGCTACATATCCAGTCATTAAATTGGCACTGTTTAGAAAACTCGTTCTGCTCACTGTTGGCCTTCAGTGAACAAGAAATAGAAGCCTAAATTGAAGGGTCATATGTAGCCTTGCCAGTGTTTAGCACTGTTTAGTGACGCACATTCTTAGAGGTCAACATTTAACCATGTTACTAACAGAAGACTTTCTTCTTCGTTGCAAAACAAATAATAATGCAGGTCCAGCTGCTGTGTTCTGTGTGGGTGGAATGCAAACTGTGCAACATTAAACATTATTTTGACAGCATTCAATATGTGTAATTTTCTATTTCTTCTCTATTCATCCTACATTTATAACTTTTTGTGAAGGCATGGAATATATGGCATATAAATGCATCTATTTTGTATATACTTAGTCATTGTAACAGAAACACACCACTATGCTGAAAGTAGGACTTTTAATGTTAAGATTTGTTTAACATTGGGAACTATGCCTCAGAAATTCAGCTTATGGGTGTAAAAACTGGTGAAAATAATTTTGAAAATGAAAAAAGTCTGTGCCCAGATGCACTACTAAAAACCCGGGATTACAGACAGGATTCTTACTTGTTTACTGTCTGCCAGTTTTAATATGACCCAGTTTAGGGTGAAAACCCAGGGAATATTTTTGCAAATTGAGTTAGTCTAATAAATCACACTCTAGGCATTCAAAAGGATGGAATGTTTATCTTGAAGACAAAGCAGAATTTCCTTTGGTTTTTAGGTGCCTGCTATCAGCAAAATGTTCTGGATTCCAGCAGAGTGCTCAGACCTCATCTGCAGGTATAGTATGGGAAGCAAAATTCAGGAAACAAAAGAATTCAGACAGAAAAATAATGATTCCAAGAGCTTACTGTTAGAAAACATCTGTCAGACTATGAGGTCTTAGGAGTGTTTTCAGAACCCATTAGCTCTCCTCATTGACAGGCTTCAGGGAGACACCGTGATGTGGCTTATTCTTCTAGAACTTACAGACTGCTATTTTTCCCAAATTTACAATATTAATTTACATATTTTTTCTAGTTTTTTTACCTGGAACTTCATCTTTGGCCACTAAGTCAATCCTTCTAAACCTTTTTCAAGAAAATTATTGTTCATATTGTCTTGTCAAATAAGGAAACAAAGACTTTCTAGTATCATGACTGCTTCTACTGAAGCTACTAATCCTACTTGCCATCTACAGAATTTTCAGCTATTAAGCAAGCATATAACCTGTAACTTTACTGAGGAAGGGGTTGTAGGCTCCATGAAAAATTTATTAAAATATGCTCTGATTTGACAAACAATATTCTTGCTCTCATTTCTTGCCTCCCAGGATGATTATTGCATTCTAACAACTCAGAGCCTTGGTAGTGAATATTCTAACTCACAATTTCTTTTCAGAAGTATTAAACTGTATGTCTGTAACAAAATATACATTTCTTCTGACCTAATGTTTTATAGAAGTCGAATAAAGAGAAGGGAGGAAAAAAAGAAAGCATCTTTTGAATTTTCATAAGTGCATTAGAACAAAGAAAAATCAGAGTATGCACATCTGAGCTAAAAAAAAAAAAAATTATGTAAAGTGATCTTGCTGAGCAAGTAGAACAACATTTACCTGGACTCCAGAAAATCCTACTTTAAGCTTTCGCAGCGAATGAGGCAGACCAGACATAAGTGGTTTCCCACCCTTAAGGGAAAGGCAGGACTCAAGATTCATAGATGCATGTGGTTGAAAAGGAATTACAAAAGTCAGAGGGTCCACAAAAACAAAGTTTTATTAGGAAATTATACACTTGGCATGGAAATTTGTATAAGTTAGTCCCTTATATTCTAGTATAAACTGAATGTCAGTGTATTTTGAATAAGTAGTAGGGTGAAAGAGAAGAGAGAGAGAAGATGGGGAGATTGAAGAGGGGGAGAGAGAAAGAAGGAAGAAAGGAAGATCACCAGTCCTGGCTCCAGTCTCGATCCAGCTGATGGGTTGTCCAGGGTCCTGGGGGCTCTGCCCAGGTTTCATGAGGGTGCCTTTTCATAGATAAGCTTTCCCTGCCCTGGAAAGTTTCTAATTTTCTATGCAAATTAGTTGTCATACACAGTTTGTACTTGTAGACCTTTCTGGAAATGGGTCCTGCGCTTGCACTGTACTGCATTGTCCTTATCTTCAGGAGTCAGAACAAGGAAATTTGTACCACCTCTGTGTGGCTCCCATCTCCAGCCACATCCTGTTCTTCCTCACAGTGTGTTCTTACAAGCAATCTTTGTTTGGCGCCATGGCTATCAGTGTTTGAGACGTACACGTCAGCTACCTATTTTCTGGGCTTCTACAGCATGTCAATCCACATGTCCCATATCCTAGTTATTTTCATATGAAAAATATATTTCCAGGTTTGTTGAAGTTATGGAGTGACACAATGTTTTCTGTTGCTTTTGTGGTACTTTGTATACTGCACTACAGTAAAAAGCTTAAGACCTACATAGGATGGGAGAACTTTTATTTCAAATCCCTGCCCCAGTGAAGCCCTGAAAGAACTGCAGATACAACAGTAAACACCTTTAGAAGTATAACAGCTATCTCAGCTGGGAGCAGGAAGCAAGTGCCATTGGACTCCAAATTCAGCAGTCATTTACACATGCAGCAGCCTCCAGCAATTCTTTCAAGCTTTTACCATGTAAGTTCACTTCTGAAATAAATTAAACCATTTATTTAATTATCACTCTAGACAAAGATTAAAACAAAAATCTAATCTTGTCTCTCTCAAAACTTCTTGAAAGAAATTTTACTTAAATAACACATTGTCAATCCTTAATAAATTCCACTGTGTGGGATTGAAGCAAATACAAACCACCAGGCTTTTGCACCTGGAGCATTATTATTTCTTCATTTCTCTTTTGTACAGTAAGGTCTGTCATAACATACTGTCGAAGATGCCAACCCCTAAACTCATTGAATTAAGATAATCCTCCCACTCATTTTTACTTTGACTTTTTGATACCAGCTGTTCATTTTCTACAGAAATCACTTGATAATATTATTTCCAAGCATCTTTAACTTAAACGTCTTTTTTTTAAAAACTCAGATTTAGTCATAAATGAACTTCCATATAGTATTAGTGAAATGTCAGAAGTCAAGAAATAAAGAATTCTGATGTAGAAGCATCAACAACTATTTGAATTGAATGTTTCTAAATCCTCACCATCTGTAGTCTGTGGTTTTAAGAGCATTACTCTTACAGTATTGTGCTAAGCACACACAGGACAATGAAAAGTTGTTGAGCTCTGGCTTCTTTCAACAAGCTCAGAACTGAACAGATAATACAGAATCTTTCACAGTCAGGAGGAAAGAAGGAGGAGAAGAAGAAATTATAATTGATGATTCTGCAGATTCACCTGTTCTGTTTGGAGAAATGATGTATGATACAGTCCTGGCATTCACTTGTGCGTGTGTGAGTGTGTGAAAGAATGCTTAAAAATAAGGTAGAGGGACACTTACATTATTACACATTTATCTATATTCTTTGCAGTCTCTTTCCAGGCATGCTGCTCCCATGGGGTATTTCCCAAAATTGCTGGTGTCCCAGGGGTCTCTGCCAGGAATCCAAACCAAAACAGAGAAAAGTTATATAAATGTTACCAAATTGGAGCGTGTTGAATCACATATTCAAACTTGAAACCCTGAAAATGCAGTTAATTACTACACAAACTGCCTCCTTCTTCAAAAGAATCAATGCCGAATCCCTTGATCTTACTCCCCTCCTATTCAAGTGTTGTGGCAATATTTGCATAGTGCGTGGAGCACCAGATGATAGGCTGTAATGAGATTTTAACACTCTGGCACAGAAGAATAGATAAAGTTCTGATGGCATTGTAGATTTTGAAATACTGCAAGCACTATAACAATGTTCTCAAGTCAAAAGGTTCATAAAGTTTGAAACATTGTGAGTGCACTCAGTCTAGTCTTCACCACAGACCTAATAATCATTTATATTTTTAATCTACAGCTTACTAAACACCAGGAATATCTTGTGATACACCACTGGGATAGCCTCAACTCTTCAATATGACAAGGTATGCTCTTCATGTTGAAGAGTGCCAGATGCCTCAGATTCCAACTGATTTTACTGTCAGGGAGAAAAAAAAAAGTGGTTGGCTACTTCTCACACTAGGTTGGGTTATGAAAAATAATGTTAACCATTAGAACACTCCAAAAAACAATTCCCCAAAGATTTGTTGTAATTTTAACGAAGAACTTGTCTGCCCCTGTAAATCTTCCTACTTAGCAAATTTGTACAGTAATCAGAACAAAATGTAGCATTTAAAAAAATCAAAGCACAAATAAATAGACAACCTGTGTCTGAATCATCTCAAATTATTTCTCTTTCCTTTATCCTCTTGGTAAGGGTTTGAAATAGATGAAAAAGCCACGTAGTCAGCATGACTCCTTTCAAAATGAGTTTGGGCACAATAATCACCTCAGAATCCTGTCTAGCCCCATTCAAATCAAGAAAGAGTGTTTAAAATTGGCTTAAAGGTGAAATTAGAATATACTGGGAGGAGAAATATTGTTTGTTCTTCAAACAATATTTTAAGTTTTAGGCAGTGACATAACTTCTGCTATGCAGAAGCCTAGAAAATCTGAAGGTTTTAGAAGACTAATTTCCTAAGCCACTATTTGTTGTGAGGTTTGCCAAATAAAGACGGAATCCAGTGAAACAAGAACAGGCAGGCTTTTCATGTGGCATTATTTTTCTGTAATAATTTTAAATACCAGTTGGGTCTAGATTTTCAGTTGATATATCTGATGTAGTTCTCTTTACTCCATCATTCTTTCCAGGTATAACAAGTGCCATCAGGAGTTCATATTTCTTCCATGACCTGTAAGCAATGGGAAACAGAAGCTAAATAAAGTTAACGAGTCTGAAAAGGAAAAAAAGTTAGTGTCACTTTTTACTCCTTCTAGACTCAGCAGATCCTGATTAATATTTGTTCTGAGGTCTTAGTCTTTTCCTGCTGCCAGATAATGTATGTTTTTCTGCACTCCAGGCTCCTCTTGGGGTTTGAGTCTGTTTATTCTGTGCAGTGTAGTTTGTTACAGTCATCCTCTTGGATGCTATAGCCTGGCCTTGTGGCGCTGTGATTTCAGGTTCACAGTAGTCTAAAGGACTCTCCACCTTTTCTGGAGGTCAGCTCAACCAACCACCCTGCTCAAGTAGGGCCACTTCAAGCAGTTTGCCCAGGACTATGTCCAGATGACTTTTAAATGTCTCCATAGACGGAGACTAGATAACATCTTTAGGCAGCCTGTGACAGTGCTCAGTCATCCTCAGAGTGGAAGAGTCTTTCCTGATGCTCAGAGGGAACCTCCTGCCTTTCAGTTTGTGACCATTGCCTCTGGTCCTGTCACTAGGCACCATGAGAAGAGCATTTTCTTCACCCTTCAAATATTTATAAACGTTGATGATATCCCCCTGAACCTGCTCTTTTTCAGTGTAAATAACCTCAGTCTCTCTCTTCTTGCCTCTTGAGTTTAATTCCTTTCAAGTGACTAAGTGTAAGAACTGAGACAGTTTCAAACAAAACTCTATGCAAATAAAACCACAATGGAAAAAGCAAAGCACCTATTATAAATGAAATAAAATTAATACAAGTTTTTGTGGAGTCCTTAATGTTTCATAGTGAACTTGGTGATACTTTGGTTCTTTCTGAAAGGACAGCTGCTGGGATTGCATTTGAAAAATAAATTTAAAAAAGTAAAAGAGCAAACCAACCATTCACCTTGCAAATAGAGAGCTGCAGAATTGAAAACTGTAGGCATTTGGTAAAATTATCTCATGTACTTCAGAATACATCAGGGTCTTAAATTATGCTAGGTTTTGGTGTTTAGAGAGAAAAACAAGTGGGTTGGAAATAGTAATAAACAGATGTAAAGTGACATTTGGATTAGATTTGCCAAGATGCAGAAATGCACATTTTCTAAATTTCATTATTTTGCCTTTCCCCTCAGTTCTCAGAGTGAAAGCTATTGTTTTAAGAGGAAACAAAGACTTGCAGAATGTGTTGGTATCCAGAGGAGCAAAGAAGTCTTCTGGAGACTATAAGGAAGTTCTTGCATAGACTCTCATGATTTAATTTTCTCTCAGGAAAACATGAATAGAGCGAATATTTGGGAGTTTGAGGGGACTACTCTAACAGTTTTCAAGACAGTCAATTTGTACATGTTTTGATAATAAAAAGGACTAAAAGATGAGAACCGGAATAAAACACATTTCCTGCTATTTAAAAGATGACATTTTTTTTCTTACTCTTGGCATGTACACACACACACAAATATCAGACTTTCAGTATTTGTTGCTCTGAGACTTTTTCAAAATACAAATAAAATTATAAATTCAACACAGTCTCAGGCAGGTGGATTGAATATGCAGGGAAAATTCCACTGAAATAAGTGGAAATATTCCAGGAAAAAGCTATAGTTATAACTGAGCAAGTAGTTTCTATAAAGTGAGTGAATGGTTTAAGTTCTACAGTAAACTGAATATGAACTAGTTGTCAGTAGGGCAATGAATCTTGAGAAGATAAAAATAACCATTACTATATTTTGTCATGTGTTCTGAGACACAGTTCAAGAATAGAAGAGTTCTCAAAGCAGACAACACCTAATTGCTTTCTATTCACAAAGAATTGCTTTTGTTTCTAAACAGAACAACGTATAGGCTTTTGTAGGTTACAGTATATCACAGGTATTCCTTTAGGTAACCAGTTTAGTTGCTGGAATTGCATTGATGCTAGAGACGTATGACACGGACGTTGTAAGGCCCAAGGAACACAGATCAATGAGCAGCAAACTTTATGCATGCAATTAAGTGTAAGCCCTGTTTAGGAAAGCTCAGTCATCTTTTACAGTTCTGCCACTTGGACAGGGCCACAGGACAGGCAAACTAAAAGCAAAGTTCACAAACACCTCCAACCAATCCTACAGTGCAGCAAAAGAGATACTTGAAGTGTTTCAAATTACATCAATTGTCCCTTCCAGCTATGGATAATAACAGCATGGAGATTTTTACCAATAGGAACACAGAGATGGTACCTAAACCATTTTCAGTAAACATTCACAAAAATTGAAATGGTTTTCAGAACCATTCACAACACTCAGGGATTCTCACATACTCTAGATGAGCAGCTGTCATGCTCATCTTACACCAGTCTCCAGAAGAAAGTAATCTTACAAATAATCAGAACAAAAGACAAAAAAGAGAAAAGCAAAATAAGTACAGTACCTAGCAAACCAAAAGAACACCAATTTACTACATATTTCTTAGGAACATAAACTTATTTTGCCTTCTACTAATTAAAACAGCCATTCACAGGAAGGTTTGTGGGAATATGTACTTACTATAAAGGCTATCCTCATTTTGGTTTAAGCTACAGAATTGTTGTAAACGGACCTGAGGGTGAGGGGTGGAAAGGCATGCTATCTGTATTTTTAATGCAATTCATAAGACTTCTTGTAAATTTGTGCCTTTTTTGAGTTTTATATAGAAACAAGGAAAATATTAATGATGATGAATATTTCACAGAAACAACAGATGTGTCTCCAATGGGGTACCTGAGACTGGAGATCTTTATCACAGAATGATGCTCTGCAATACACATGCTCCCAGCCTGCTCACGTTTCAGTCTGGTGGCTGTATTTCAGAGCTCTCAATTGCCTTACTTATTACAATAAAGCATTCAAAAAAATATGGTTCCTGAAATATCAATTTAGAAAACCTTATTTAAATGTATAATGTGTTTGATGGTTTAGTTTGTATATTTTCTGTAATAAGATAAATGTTTGATATGTTTCTCTGAAGCATTATTTTAATTACTGGAAGGCGTTCCTGACTATGGCAGAGGGGTTAGAACTAGGTGATCTTTAAGATCTCTTCAAACTCAAACTCTTCTATGCTTCTATGATTATATGAATGTCTATCTCATTATACAAAAAACATACACATAATAGTCAGCCATCTGTTCTTTATTCACAGCTCTTCCTATTAAAAACCATTTCACAATGCACTCTGGATCCTAATTTGTATGTTTTAAAACACCCTTCTTGGAAAACATTGATTGCACAATCAGTAAAAGCAATATTTCAACTATATAATCTTAAACTGTAACAAGCCAGTGATGGTGCTCTGATTCTTGCTTCATCTAAAAAATAACTCTTTACACATTTTTCCTGTGAAATACTTTTTTTTAATGTTGATCACAGAGGTCCCTATGAGCATTAGGTACCTGAAAAACTTTGGCATCATGATTATTTCCTATTGGTATTGTTTGACACTTCTATTCCCTTTACATCACTTTGATATTGCTGTACATGCAGATTGCATATGCATAGTATGAAAGTATGAAATCTTAATTGATTTTAAATAATGGTATTTCTGGCATAGAACATAAAAACCCTTGATTGTGGAAATAATAAAAATGGATAATAAATAGAATTTAGTCTGTAACTGGATGCTTGGGCACAGTGATGACAGGTTTGAATCTATTGGATTATGAGAGTCATATTGCTTTATGTCTGTGATTACAGTCATATGCTACAAAAATGGAGGCAGGGAAGAAAACAATGGAAAATAAAAAGGATTGAGGAACCTGACATTTGCAGAGGGCAAGGAAGGATCTACAGAGATTTGTGTTTCTGTCAGAAACGAATTATTGCATGACAGCAGACCATAAACTGCAAGGTAAGAACCTTTACATTTTTCGGTAACTAAAAACAGTTGTGTCTGTTTCTGATACTCAGAGCCAGACTTTCCTGTCACCAAGTGTTTTCTCTGAGCATATGTCAAGTGCTGTTGAAGGTATCAGCATAGCTGACTGAAAAAATCTGCTTTGAAACAAAAGCATCAAGCGCCTTATTTTTTGCAAACAATATCACAACACGGTTCCTACTTTTAACTCACAAAAAGACATGGCAACTTTGGAAAGGCAGAATAGGAAACATACTATCTATTATAAAAAAAGATAAAAGATAAAAGTTAAAAGGAGGTTGTATTTTTTGTGTTTTTTGCAGAATATACGTGTTCATGTCAATTCTGATTTTTATGCACATAAATATTTCTAATTTCTGGTAACTCAAAATTTTGAATCTGTTCAAAGCCTTTTATTTTTATGTTTGCAATTATGAAAAGATGCTACAAAAATCACAATGACAACTATTTTCATTTTTTTTACTTTTACTGATGGACTACATCATAATTAAAAAAAAAAAAAAAAAGACATCCAAGCTCCAGATCCCCAATGTGTGAACTGTTGCAGCCTTCTGGTTTTTAACATACTCCTGTCACAATCAGTTCATGCGATCTGTGAAAAGTTTATTTAATAAACTCTAGTTCAGGTAAGGACAAAGACTTGCAGGATACTGGGCACAAGGGACTCTATAAAAACTATTCTAGATCCATGTGGTCAAACCCTGTTTCCAGTGCTGTATTTCCCATCTAGCCTTAGGCAAAATAACTCACAAATTTAAATTAAGAGAATAGTCTCCAAACCTGTGCAGGCACTCAGTGAAGAGAAACATAGAAAGAGTCTGCCAAAAGGCAATTCACAGCAAGGACTAAATTAGATATTCTAAATCATCCCTTCTGGTTATGTCTACAAACAGAAACTCAGGAAGGTTTCTTGGGATAGAAGTCCTGAATTTGCCCTGGTTTCATGATAGGGTGCAACACAGCACACATCTCCTCCTTTCCTAGTTACCCAAATGCATAAACTAAAGTATTTTACATTTTTGTAGTAGAATAAATACATCATTCAGGATATCCCCCAAAATAAAGGGTTAAAAAATGCAACTTAATAATTCTACAAACAGAATTATATAATGAATACATGAATCAAGATCTAGTGAAGTTCGAAAGGGTATTTTTTACATCCCTTTTCCACAAAATGTTTATATTCCTTGAAAAAAAAAATCAAGACTAAAAAAAGACTCCATGGAAATACAGCAATGCCACTCATTTGTTTAGTTTGCTTTGTTTCATTACACTGGTATATTGAATACTTCAATAGATGGACATGCACTCATAGGTGACTCAGTCTAATTCTACACATCTAAAATAAATACTAGCCTGCTGTTATAAAACTTGTGCACTAATTTAGTCTCTGAATAACCTTACAGTAGAAGCTAAATCTTAATTTTTAAGTTCTCCACTATGAATTTAACTCACTTTTATATCTTATTTTCTTCTTGGTACTTCTGGTTAACTGATACTGGACTCCAAAATTACATTGTAAATTTTGAACATTTTACATGACCTAAGAGTCTGATTTTATAAGATCCATTTGTCTCCACTGACAACCAAGGAAACTGCAAAAAGCCAAACAAACATCTTGGAAGAGAAATCTAGTGCTTACTTCACAATCATCATAACCATCTCCATCAAATGCCTGGAATTCAAGAATCCACTTCATAAGGATTCAGACAGATTCCTGTAGTTACATTCCAGTCTGAGCTATGTCCCAGAGAAAGACATTATTTCTCTTTCAATGAGATTGCTACGGATGTATTTCATTGCTTTGAGTCTGGGAGAACAAGATGACAGATACCTAAACAATGTATAAATGGATTAGTAGGTCTGAAATTGGGCTAGGAATGCTCCAAAAGTAAGATCACTGTAATTTTCTTTGTGGACATTTTGTCCATAATTTGACTGTTTGTTTGGGTTTTTTTTCAATCTGAATATTGACCAAAGAGTTTTCCTTTTGATTGTTTCAATATGAAGAGTCTAATGGCTTAATGATTATCTCAAAAAATTAAAATCGTTTAACTGAGCATTATCAATGAAATAACATGAACTCTTTAAAACAGTTCATCTCTAATGGAAATAATTCTCTCACATTCAAGGGCTATGATATGTTTTCCTCAAGCAGTGTAAGATATCCATGCCAACAGAGGGATAAGGTTTAAGTAAATTTTTAGGGAAGAAGGCATCTGATAATGTTTGAATATCATCCATATAAAAAATGCTTTTAGTTACCTCTTGCAAGTATCTCTCTAACACATCAGGTAAAAGTAGAGGCAATACGTCAACATAATGGTCATGAGCAAAAAGTTGTTTCAATTGCTCTTCTCCTGGAATGCTCAAATCCAATTCTAAACAGACTTTATACACCTATAGAGACTCACCAGTTTAACCATTTTTTGATGATTCTACTGTAAAGATCTTATGAATGGTATACATAATATCAAAGTCCAGGAATCTGTTTGATGTAATTTAGGTTTATAGGAAATTAATAGACTTTGCGTTCAAGCATATGACCAAGGTACAAACTGAAAGCTAAGATCTGAACTCTCCAGTTAACAAGTCATACAGCTCCGAAACTATCCACAGTGATAACATGCTTGCTTATAGAAAAATTAGTGCTTTCCAGAACATCACTGGTTATTGAGAATTACCTGCTTATGAACAGAAGGTGCCTGTTTATAAATCTGTGAGATAACCACTGGAATTGAAGTCAGAATAAGCAAAAGAAAGTGATTGTGTCAGCAAAACATCTTATTTGTTTAAGGAATAACTTAGGTATTCTAAACTTAGAATGAAGTGTATGACACATTTCATTCTTTTCTCTCACAATAATAAAGTACATTTAGAAAAATGGTAGACTTGACTGAACAAATAACAAGTAATAATGATGATGCCTACAGAAAAATCCATAAAATATAATTATTCTGGCTTTTATCCAACATATATAAAAGCTGAAAACATATTTCTTTGCAGAGGCAAAATGTTTCTGAGAAAAAATATCAATAACTTTATTGAGATATTTAGGCAAGATTTACTTTGCACGTGAAATGGAAATTCCTCAGAAATTTATTTAGCAATGCATTTTTCTGTCACAATTGAACTCCTTTTAAAGCCCAAACCCCTTAATGGAAATATTTTACAACAGAGGACAGTAATGAAAACAGAAGTTGGAGTACAGTAGGAGCCAAGAAATGGTATCATAGTGACAGTACAGTATATAGGAATACTGCATTGTAAATGTTAATCTTATTAGACATAAAGCAAATACGGATTAGTTGGAGGTTTGAAAGAGGAAACAAAGAAAAAGGGAAAAAAACACTTGGTTTTTGAAAGAGTCAAACTAATCAAGAAAATGTATAATTTTAAAAATTTATAAAATAGGAGTTGACAGTAATTTTCTCAAGCACTCAGACACGTTGTCCTTATATATTACTATGCTTTCTGAATTATGAATTTTGGCTGATGAAAAAGCCTAAGGGTGACAACAGAGCTTCAGCATCAGTAATGCATTGTCATTTTACACTGTGTGAGTTCCTACTATACCTAGATGGATTTTTCAAGTTTAAATAATCTTACTGACTGCCAAAGATTTTATTAAGAGGGCTGATGATATTATATGCTCTGCTGGTAAGATACTAACCCCTATTGACTAGAAAAGGGTCAAATACTTTGAGACATTGCCAGGGGATTTTTTTGTCTGCCATGGGTGTTCAGGTGTAGCTATACCCCATCACCATAATTCACCGATTTTGGGGAAGATAGTGAAATAGAAAAAAACATTCTTTCTAGCATCTAGAAGAAAGAAATTTGAGTAGAAAAAACAGTTGTTCTATGAAATTTTACATGGCTCCTGTTGCCAAGGAAACAATTTCTTTAGGCTTTGTATAGTTTGGTAATGGTTGCCTTAGCTACAATAAGGCAGTAACTTATATAATTATATATACATACACACATAAACACACCATCACTTTAAGGAGGGAAAGATATAGTAAAACCAACTTACGAAAACACTGGAATTTGGAAAATGTTCTGAATATCATTTGAGGAACCTGTTGGTAAAAGAGGCCTTTGCACTGACTTAAGTCAATCCCATCCCATATCTGAAAATGTGGTGTTCAAACTGGAAAAAAAAAAAAAAGGCTAAAATGCAAAGAAAAGACCTCATTTCTCTCCCATTCTGGGCAAGTACTTAAGCAGTTACTTAATATTTAAAATGTAGACTGAAAAAAAGATGAAGAATACAGAATACTTTTAATTGGAAATTTGGAATAAATCCATTATTTTAATATAATTTTAATATTTTACTGATGTATCACAGTATAACATTCTTCTAGTTAAACTGGAAAGGGAAATTGCTAAGGATGATCAATACAATTTTAGACATGGGAGGAGAGTGAAGCAGTGATAAAAAGGCACCAAGTAGAAATTCATCAACTGATTGAAAAATTGATTGATTGTACTGGACCACAAAAGGAGAGAGGTTTGCACGTGCTCATGAGAATGAAAAATTCACCAGAAATATCAAAGTGACACATTTTTTTCTATGTAGAAAATATAAATGCATTTTAATTAGGTGTTCAAATCACATGAAAAGTTAGAGCAAGGCAGGGATAAAAGCTGGCATACAAAAGCTTCCATAAGTATTAGGTTCAGAAACCGTAGTGGCAAATCAAGGATAGTAAGAAATGAAGTGAGGAAAAAGGAGGAGACTGGGTACAAGCCTAAAAGGAAGAAATGGCAGTCTTATAAAATACAGTGCCTATGCAATGAAAAGGTTTAACTAAAGTCTGGAAGAGTATCACAGAGTCTGCTTTCTTTAGAACAAAAGCATATATATGAACACCAGACTTGTGGAGGAAAAAGAGTCCGTTTTATTTGTTTCCTTCTTATAAAAAACCACGATGGTCACTCCAGAAAATTTAAAAAAAAAAAAAGTTTAAAAACTTTGTCTGTGTAACGTAGGTTAGTGTATTTTCTGATTTTCATTTATCTCACTGAGGTTTAAAATTAGCAAGGCAAAATGAGCATTTTCTGTAGGAATTTTTGCATATGAAAAACTTTATTTTCATTGAAAAAAGTATACAAAATATTAAAAATTTTCCTCTATACTTAGACACTTAAAGTGAACACTGTCCTATTTAACCTCTTCTTTCAAAGTCTTTCTGAAAAGCCTTTTAGTAGCTGCTTAAGGAACGTTGCTGTTTTTCTTTTGTGAGATCTCACTGTGTCTGTTAAGCAATCTTAATAATTCTAAAATGAGATTTTTTTAAAAAAAATTTGATTTTTATTTGATTGCAAAACACTTAAGGTGTCTTAAAAATTACAAAAAAAGTAATGACTCTTACAGTAATTTCAACTGAAAAATTGACAAGTGTCAGTAAGTTAGAGAAAGCTACCATATATTTCAACTGTTCTTAATTCTGTATGAAATATTGTCTATTAGTATAATGAAAAGCAGCAATATGCAACCCTGAAAGGAATTTTGTTTTGCCACCAGAGGGACTTCATACAAGAGCATGCAGTGATAGGACAAGTGGCAATGGCTTTAAACAGGAAGAGGGTAGCTTTAAATTAGCTATTAAGAGGAAAATCTTTACTATGTGGCTTATGAGGCATTGGAACAGAATACACAGAAAAGTTGTGGGTACTCTGTTCCTGGAAGTGTTCAAGGCCAGGCTGGCAACTTGGTCTACTGAAAGGTGTTCCTGCCCGTGGCAGAGGGATTTGAACTACATGATTTTTTAAGGTCCCTTCCAATCAATTACAGTATGATTCTCTGATCTATTCTATGTTCAGGAAAATTGTCTTTTTTCCTCTATAGCCAAAGGAAGATCTGCTTAAATTTTTTTGTTCTGTTTTGTGTGGGTTTTTTTTCATTCTTTATCTTCTGCTACTGAATTGATTTTCTACCCGTTCGTCATTGGAATAACATAGGTAAAGAGTCTGTTTTTCTTCTGTGATCAAACATGAGACTGATGAGCAAATAAAGAACCACCCATTCATACTACTTTCATGATGTGCTGTCCAAAAGGAAGCAAAATGGAAACTGAAATAGTGTTCTTTGATATTAATAAAAGTCATCATGGAAAGAAGAGATAAATTGTTAATATCTGAGCTTTTATTTTTCTGAAATACAGATTGAGCTCTCTCAGCAGCTCCAGCCAATCAGACTTGAGACAATATAGTTTCTTACAGAAAAAACCCCACACCAACCAACCAACCAACCAACCCCAAACATTAATTAGCATACTAAAACCTTGGAAGCACCTTATCACAATGTTAAAATGAAAGGTTTACAGTGTTCAGGGAAAAAAAATTGAGTCTGTGACGGTAAGTCAATTTTAGACCAGCTGACTGTTTTGAGTCTTAATCAATTATTCAAAAGCACTCATATAAAATGAACACACTGCTTCTGTATTATTATCATAAAATAATTAATGCTGAGCTCAGGCTCAAACAAAAAATGGGGACTATTTACACTGCCCTAAAAAAACCTAATGAAATATTAAATAATCTACATAGGATTTTAAGGAGTAGTTAAGGATAACAAACTTATAAAATTACGATTACTGTAATCATTATCTTGCTCCTCTCTGTAGTATAAGACAAGATTACAAAAACTCTGTAAATATTATACAGTTCTCAAAGATAATGTGGTTCTTAGCTAATAAATATGTTTTATTATATTTTTTCCATCTGTCTAGTATTTTGACCTTTAACCAACAGTAAACTAACACAATAAACCAATCAGAAGTCCAGAATGCAGTCTCCTTCCACAATAAAAGCTGCTTGTATCTACTATTTATCTGAGTGAGCTTGCATGTAAATATTTAAAGCATTCTTTTGCTTTCGTTTTCTTTTCACTTTATTACTTATAGCAAACCTTCATTAAAATTGAGGTAGCTTATAGGCTTTTAGCTTTTAGAATGAGGTACATGCTGGGAAAAAAAAATCAGTTATCAAAACCCAGAGATTTAAAGCAAGCTCTGAACTTCAACAGACTCAAGTTGAATATTTTTCCTAGGGATGTATGTCAAGACAACACATTTCCCCATTCATTGAATCAAATCATTTTTTTACTTTTACCTTAAATGGAAGCAAATGGTCGCTCTTAGATAGGAGAAAAAGTTATTTCTTTGTGTTTGCATCTTATTAGTTACTGTATAAAGAAATATTCCATCTCCTCTTTTGCAGATCTCCTCTAGATTGAATATGACTCTGCTACACTAAAATATAGTCTGGAAAAAAGGCTGAAGCACATAAATATATTTTCCAATTCTGGAATAAAAAAAGACGATTGAATGTTTTCGTGCTTTTGTATGAAATAAATCATATCAATAAACTCTAATTTAATACGTAAATCAGTTAAGTATTATGACTCAAAAAGGTGTCCATTTCTTTAAAATAAAAGAAGAAAGAAAAAATAAATATGTGACCAATAGAATTCAAACCACTATTTCCAAGAAGTGGACAGGACATGAAGTAATATGTCACTGGCTATCTACAAGCAACATTTAATTTAAAGCCACTAGATGTCAGAATATAAATATTCCTAAGAGATTTATTTGCCAGAAAAAGTAGTTGGCAATAAAGAAATATGCAAGATTGTAGGTGGTCAGTGATGTCCTTATAAAGCCATGGAAGAAAGCTATAAACTTCCAGGCTCACTGAAAAATATTACAATGATTGAGGAATATTTTTCCACATGAAGAGTAAGTCTTGAATGGAACCTCCTGGTATTTAATAAGATGTTCTGAATTTTCTAACTTTTACAGACCTTTAGTGGTTTGACTTCAAAATAAGTGTTTTCCCAACCAAAACCTTCTGATATCAGAAGGTCGTCGTATTGTCATGAGACACTGTCTATCGCAGTTTCTTCATACTGGCATGTTCACTTAGTCCTTGTACTGGAATTCCTCAGTGGAAATCAAGTTATTCTCTAGTAGTTTTCTGTTGTCACTAAAACCCTAATGGGGCCCCCTGGTCATGATGACACGAGCACAGAAATGAGGGACAGATTTAAGTCATTTATCTTAGTAATGATCTGTTATTAAAGGAGAGCTAATAACTCAAATGAGCAGAATGCTTAAGGCAGGTAATACTTCTTTAACAAGCACCCTGTACTTCAGTCACTGTGAAGTGGTACTTTTGTGCTTTTTCTTCATGTGCAAGGGGGAGTTCATATGCTGACAGGGGAGTATGTGACCAAAACTGGTTAGTACTCCTGGTTCATCACTAGCTTTTCAGCTATTGACAGACTTCTGGCATGTCACTTCATGTAATTCACTTAAGGTTTTTTGTTATGTTGTTGTTTTAAGAAGTAGTGACATTTCCTTGAATTTACCTGATACTGCTTATTGGATATACTGTAACTATCTAAAGAAAACCATACATGCATCTGAGAATTCAGGAAGCATCTGAAAGGTTACAGTAGCTATTTAAGTATGATTAATGAATAGCCATACTTGTATAGAGCCATAAAGATTGTACACTGATGTTAAAAGTGTTGGGTGTGTATTTTATTCCTACCATTTTCTGCTTAACTGTCCAGACTGTGTGACTAATCACAGTGAAGACATTCTAAATATAAACAGGGTGGTTCACACTGAAGCTTAGCATAAATGTCCTCATTCTTGTCAAAGTATAGAGGATGCTTTTAGGTAAGGAACAGCATGGTGATTGATGTGAAAATAGATAAAATAGATCCAGAATAAGACATAGGTAATTTATTTGATCGTCTGACATATATGGTAAGGATGTAAACTAGACTTTTGGATGTCTCCCAAAGCTGAAGTGGTAAAAAAAGAAGACGTAAAGAGAGATATAGAAAGAGAGCATGACAGCACATGCGGCTCTGACAGAAGAAGAATAAAGCCAGAAAATTTTAATCAGACAGAAAGTACCATCAGCTTTTTTTTTCCCCTCCTCATGGTAACCACAACACCCATCACTGTCGTGCCCCTTAAGTCATCTACTGTACATGTGTAAAGTAAATTCAGCAGTATAATAGAGAGGTATTTGGCCCTCAGGAGATCGGGTTATATTGCTGTCCCCTGTACCAAGAAATAATTCAGAACAGTTGCCTTGCAGAATGAAGCCACAAAGCCCTGATATTGCAGAACTACAGAGAAATTTTTTAAGATAATTCTAGTTTTCAGGTAATAAATTAGCTTTTCCTTTTCTAAAACTGTCTTCATAATTCCTCACTTTTAAACACAAAGATACAGGCAATTTTTTTTTCACCCTCACAGGAGAAGCACAAAGAAATAGAAGCATTCTCCTAAAGAAGGCTCTTGCATTTCTTTCTTCTTCTAAAATACAATGCTATAGTTGTCCTTAAGTAAATGTATTTACAGAAGTCTAAGTATCTGCTCTGAAAAAGTTTGGGTATCAAAAAATTAAGCCTACAAAAACATAATGGATCTCAAGATGTTTGTTGAGAAATCTCCTGTCCCAGGGACTGCTGATTCCTCATGGCAGCTGTTGGCATAGTGTTTCATATATTTCAGCGAAGTATCAGAGAGAGGTAGTTTTTCTGTCTTGTATCTTTCAGCATAGAACTGAAATGGATGAGAGGATTTACAAGATTCTCCAGTTCTTTCAAGGTAACAGTAGAGACCTCATTTAACATCTATCTTCAGAATAACAGCCTCTGAAGCTCTATGAGGCTTTTAGATTAATACTCTACACCTGAGAGGTGAGAGGAGTCTTCTGCCATATTCGGGAACTGCCTCACAGCCCTGACCCCACTCTGGCCACCAGCCTCACTGCCCTGACCTGCTTAGCACCCAGTGTGTTGGTGCCTCACCTGGAAATGGTCACTCTATAGCCTCCCTTGGCCCCAGTCCTGCAATGCTTGGCTTGTTGGAGCACTTTGAGACTGTGCCAGCTGGGTAAGGGAGTAGAAGGAAAGAGAAGGGAAGAGAGATGAAGGAAAGGGGTAGGAGTGGAGCAGGAGTGGAGGTGAAGGGAGGAGAGTGGAGGGGAGGGGAAGGAGAGGGAAGGACACAGACCTACATGGCTGCAGGCAGTTGTTAGCCTGAGCTGACTCCTGACAATAAGTAATAGATCTGAAAGGCGAAGAATTGATGAGAGCAACTGAAGTTAGTCAGATTTTGCAGGCTGCATGCAAGACAAAATGGTGTCATAACTGATATGTCATTCATTGCATGCCTTGTTTCTGTCACAAAAACACAGGTTTCATTATCTGCCTTTTCTTAACAGTTTACTTGTATGTAGTAAAGACAAAATCTTTTAAATAAACCTGGTCTAATGAGGACATTGCAAATGTAGGGCAACACATACGCTCCAGAAGCCTAGCAGGTATGGAGATAATTGCTTAGAAAGTTCTCTATGCAGACACCTCTCTTTTGTCCCAGGTGTTGAGTATCTCCCTGCCTTTCTGTCCACTCTCACCCGTGCTCAGCTCCTGAACAAGGAAGTAGGAGTGTAAGTGGTGCTGTGGCTGTCCACCCCACCCCATTTGAAAAATTCAGTCAAGAGGAGGAGATAGATGACAGCAGATTGAATGAAATACAATCTGAGCGTGACAGTGATGTTAGGAGTGAATTATTCAAATGATCAGATAGGCCTGTCAGGGATATTTTTAACTCAAATTATTTTGCTTCTTAACTCTTCACTTCCGAGCTCTGTAGCGATTCTATTTCTTAAAGCATAAGTGACTTCGCAGTGTTAGAGGTATATATCTTAGTTCAGGGTTTGTGGTTTTTAAATTTTTTAATCTGTATCAGAAGCTGCAATATATACATACGTATATACATACATCTCACACTAGTAATTACATTTCCTTAGCATGGTGACTCAGTCCTTTACCAAAGGCTATGCTTCAACATTATTTAAGGGTTACTATTGATTCAGAGAGCTGTTACCTCTTTACACAGGAATAATAGATGTCTGAAATGTATTGGTCAAAGTGTTCAATAGGTACCCTTTTGCTACTGAGTAGTGAGAACTTTGCTCTTTCTGAACTCGTTTGAACTGCAAAATTCCCAGACTGTCAGTCTCTCCAATTATATCATGACAGCAGTGACAAAAGATGCATTTGGCATGAAAATCTCTAGCATCTAAGTAGTTGTGAGCAGTAGCAGGGTGTCCTGTGGGAGAAATTTGACTGAATTCTCTCACCAATAATCAGATGTAGTACTGACCTTTAGGTGCAGTGCAAGCCACAGCCTTTCCCTTATTTATTGCTCCAGAGGGAGTGGGAAGAGATGTGTTTGCTGTAGGCAGTTGTTCTTTTCTTCCTGACAGATATAAATGTCAAAGAATGTCTGGGTTGCTTTGGGTACCACTTAATGCCACCATTATTTTAGTGACTACAAAAGCTACTGGGGAATCCATAAATGTGCAGCAGCCCTCTGGAGGCTAATTGGAATGGGGAACCAATTGTATGAAGATGTCTTCATGATGACAATTACAGTCAGTGGGTCCTCCTGTTTAAAAATAAATAAATAAATAAATGATATCTGATGCTGTTGGCAAAGGAACACGGGCCCTGGCTTCTGACACGTTCAGAAGCTACCTGGAGGGAACTCTGAAACTGGTCTCCTTTTATCCACTAACACTTAGGAGAACACTATATGTGCACCCAAGCTGTAAGAACCGGCTTTTTCATTCAGAAGATATCTTCAGGAGATGTGTGAGGTTAGTAAATCTGCCTCTTGCTGGGATGCCATGTGATGACTATAGTTCTTGCTCTATCACACTTTATGAAATTGGTGCCCTTTTGTATTGTGAAGCCTCACAACACAAACACAAGCCCTTTGGATCAAATGCATGATAATTGTAATTTTCTCTTAGCAGGGTTGCAAGCAAGCTATCAAAAGCAGGTGTTCTAGAATGCATAATTACACCTGTCTGCTGTCGCCAACACTGCCTCTGTAAGACATGATGGACGATTTTTATGAACTTGCATATTATTATTATTATTATTATTATTATTATTACCACTATTATTCTTTTACAAAGCTGAATTGTGAAATATATTTGAAGTGTCTTTCTTGAACCTTGTCATGATGTAGCTGATACAGCCTACGCTCACCACTTCAAACTTTTTTACTCAAATAATTTCTGCTGTCATTTAAGAAGCTTATTTAGATTTCTATGCTGAAAATATATCTCTAAGTATAACACTGTTGAAGCAATATGAATCTCTTCCATGTCACTTGCTAACTCTTGCTTTGGTTCTGTGTCTCTCCTTATCTCTCCTGTTTCACATGAATTTTAAGATTCTCAGTACAGTGTTTATATTTTTCATTTACAGTTTTTGCATAATCCAAAATGTGAATATCTCATAAATATAATGATCAATTGTATATACAGCTACTTGAAGAGGAAGAAGGTAGTTTTCTAAAGGAAGCTCAAAACAATAGGAATTTAGTAGCAAAGAAATAAGTGAAAAAGTTGTCATCTGTAATTTCATCTCAGGAAAATATAGTTACCACCAAATTTTAAAGCTCTGTTTCAAACCTGACATAAGAAGATGAGCAAGCAGTGCATGATCAGTAAAATGAAGGGAAACAAGGTGATCCTTTCCCTTCTAGTGCTCACCAGAAAGGAGAAATACTTTCATTTAAAAGCTGGGAAAATTTTTTATGATTTTTTTTTTGCATTGCAAGTTTATACATTAGAGCAAAGGAATCTGGTAAAAAGTGCTTTTCTAAATCTCAAGATTTATGACAGGTTATGACAAGATATACTTTTTTTTAATTTTTTTTTTTTAGAAACAATGACTCAGGCAATTTAAGTATGTGTAATCATAGATGCTTTCTTCTAATAACATTTTCAATGAAATAAATAAAAAACTCATAATAATTGTCAAAGAAGTCACTATTAACACTGAGTGACCATAGAGAATAACTTATATAGCATGGTAGAGAAATACTGTGGTACTGACTTAATGATTAGAGATGACTGAAGAGATTAATGCATTTCCCCAAGAACATCAGTTTAAATTTGAAAGCAAATTCCTTGTCACATTTATAACATTTTTATATTTACTCTCCATGACATATCAAGCAATATTTATTATTTCTATGTCCTGTCTTCTGTTCCAGTATTTTCTTCCTCAGGAATTTTCATCCTGCTTGCACAGAATCCAGTACAATATCATCCTGAAACCCACATGGAATCTCTTGGCCTTACTGTGTTTATTGGTAAGGAAACCCTTTTAAAGAAAGCACAGAACAAATGATATTTCATTTCTGATTATCTGCCATGAAGTATTCACAGGGCAATCTAAACAGGGTAATATTTCCTAATTAAAATTAAGAAAAGAGGTTTGTGCTTTCACTCCAGGCAATTAAATGTAACATTTGCATGCATATAATTCCAAGGGAAACATAACCCAGGAAGTGGCTGTTTGAGTGTCTATTAATTGAAAAATCCAACACTTCACTGATTGCGCTAGCTGGCCTTTTGTACATTCTCTGTAGGTTAATAACTGAGTTAAAGTGTTCACAAAACAATACCAGTGAAGGGCTGCTTAAAAACAAGGCAATCTCTGTTTGTAGCAGTCATCTCATTATTTTTATTTTCATTAATAAAGATGTATAATTCAAAAGAGTATATGATTTGAGAATAAAAAAAGTCATGTATCAGATCAATCAAGTATTGATCATGTGCATACAGTGACAGAAGAATTTGGTAGCCTGCTCTTTGTGGTGTGTTTTTTTTTTTCCTTTTTTTTTTGTGATTGCTAGCCTGAAAAATGAACCAAAACCATAAATAATTATTGATATAGAGAAAGCATTTACTCTGGAAAATTCCCCTGTAACAAAATGGAAAACTGTTGAGGAAAATATTGCCATTTGCTACTCAGCCTGCAGTTATCTTTAGATAGAAAGCAAGTTCAACTAAACCCTGTGAAACTACGGAGTACAGAGCCAACAGTCCATTAGTGTAGCTAGATCAATATAAAGGAAAGAAACATGGTCTTCATTTTTCCAGCACTTTTGAAGATGACCTACTGAAGATTTATCAGTTTTATATAGGAGGATTTGCTGTCCTCCTCCTCATTATTTTCTGAAAAACTGTACAAAGTGAAACATAGTAAAAAGTCTAGAGAAGGAAAGAAGTTTGAAGACATGAGGGCATCCTTTCATCTGATTTCTGCCAATAAAAGAAAATTAATCAAGGACTTATTTGTAAGGCTAAATGTATATTTTCACACTATGACAAAGCTTTATACATTTTGTAGTACTGCTCTGCTCTTTCACTATGCTACAGATTTTGAAGAGGATGTTTTCTAGATGTATACTTACCGCTAGAACTTAATAAGTGGCATTTTATGTTCATTTTACACTGGTGTTGTAGAACCAATCGTACCACGCTTGGCACAAAAAAAAAAACCAACATAAAACCCCAAAACCAAACAGTCTTGTTCATTGTATGAAATGAGAAAGGACTAATGATGGAATTAATGCATACAAACGGGAAGTGTGGAGAGTAAAATGGCAAGCAGAAGAAGAGATAAGATAAGGAAGTCATGATGGAAAGAGGTGAGTGCGTTGAAATCAACTGAAGGCAAGACAAATGGAATGGTTAGAAGCAGATAGGAATATAAAATCAAGTAAAAACCAAGAAGGTATTTGGTTGATTCAGATGTGGAACTGGTCAAAATGTTTTTAGTCTACTGAAATTTCAATGATGTAATAAACTCTACACCTCTTTTTGGGTATTCCAACCTATTTCATATTTTTTTCACCTATATTTACCACTAGACATATTATCCATATAAGTAAGAGAATAATACTTAGGATGAACTCCAGAGTCATTTTCTGTGAGCCTTGTCCTTGTACTCTAACATATTTAGGGATGAAAACTCCAGATCAATAGCTAGCTATAGGCAAATAGCACAAAGGATCAGCAGTTTTGGCACTGTTAGACATTTGATATTGTTTCTATGTGTGACCAAATCCTGGTTTAGATTTGACAGAGACATCTTTTCTCTCTCTGTCTCCTTCTATTCACTTTTTTCCCCTTAGTTAAAAAGCAGCAAGTCCACACAGGCCTAGAGATAGGGCAATAGGTCAGATTTTTTCAAAATTTTTAGGTGGATTTTGTAGCTTTCAGAAGTTATATTCTGATCCATCTGTAAATATATTCACAGTCATATGGCATATTTTGCTTTAAAGAAGCATTTGAAATCAAAATCAGATTCTACAGGGGACACTAATGTTAAGCAGAGTTCCTCTAGTAAAAAATAAATAAATACCATTACACAAAAATTTCAGGTTTTTTAGATAATTTTAATAAAAGACAAGTACTCTTTATGTGTCAAAATAGCACGTGTTTATGCATTCTTTACACAGCACTGTAAAGTGGTACTCTAATACTCATGTTCATTTCACCATTATATCTGCCAATAATAGGAAATCAATGTAGAATGTATGAAAAACAAATAAAGCTTGATTTTTTAAATATTATTTGATCATATTTATTGTGTTCAGATTTCTATTGTAAGAAAACATAATGTAAGTTCTCAATAGTAATTGGTTGGTGGTTTTGGAGTTCTTTAAATATTCCACTAAGAGGCTATGGATAAACTGCTGACACATGCTGCAAAATAAAATTCATAGATGCTTAGAATTTATGATTGTCTTCAAATATTCCAAATTGTCAGAATAATTCTTCAAAGCGATTTTTTTTTTTTTTTTACTAAATCAAAGCACTGACTCGCTGTCTCTGTCTGGTTACAAGATGAAAATTATGTTTGAAAGAACTACCTCTCAAGATACTGTAGCCAGATAATGAAGCTAAACCCTTCTGAAATAAAGTTTTAGGAACTATAAAACACATCAGTATTTCTATGTCTGAAATGAAAACTAAGTCAACATCTCTAATCTCATTTCAGATTTTTTATTCATAATTATCATATTAATGGTTGTAAATACCTCTGCTGTCTTTACACTACAGAAACAGAAACTGATACTCCACATCTGGTGTTCGTCACATAAGTTCACATCCAGAGGTGGCATACACATTCCCAAGCTATCCATGCTGTAAGAATAAAATGGAAAATGTACTGTCTATCATCACTTCCTTCTGGGAGAAAGTTACTACAAATCTTGACCACTCTGCCTATACAAAAAGTAACATACTCCAATTATAACATAGGCATGCACACGTACATAGCTGCACACTTTCGTACTAGCACACATACATTTGTTTGTGTCCAAAGACTAGTCTTGCTTATTTCTGTTGTACCTTTATTTGTGACTGGGCTGTTCCTCCTCTTGTTGTTTTCATCTAAACCTTTTCCACTGTTTTCCCCCTTTTATTGGGAAAAATTCCAAACAAAGGCAGAAGTCCCACACTAAAATTTGTCTGCATCCTCGCTCACTGGAGCTAACACTTTCAAAGATGCTGTAAGTATTTATGTGCCGTGTTCCTATGTAAGTTACGGTTGACTGAGTTTTCACCTCTCCTAAACAGTTCTGACAACTCATCACTAAATTATATTGGCTGGACAGTGATCAGCTACTATGTATACAGAAAATGGGAGGTTACAGGACACTTACTGTTACTTCTTGTAGTTTAATTTTAATCTCGGTTACACTAACGCATGACTGAAACTACTTGTCAGTATTATTTTACTGGCCTTCAAGTTTTTATCCTGACTTCTCACATAAATGAAAAAACTGCTCATTTAGAGCAATGTGCCTCATTGAAAGACTGCAGAATTACTCTTCTTACTTTCTTGTCCAGTTAGTGTACAGAGAATAACAACTATGAGAGGGTATTGTATTTTATTTTTTACTTTTTTTTTTTTTAATCCCTGTAAGCAATATTTGACAAAGGTTTTCAGAGTTTTTTAGCTTTTAATATTTTTTATTCGTTTATTTTGGCTTGGTTGTGTTTTTCCCCTGGTTCACAATTCTAAGCAGCACCTACACTACGTGAAAATTTTTGAATGGAGGTTATTTATGACATCAAACAGGGAACATGTTAATTTAATTTAATCAACCTGGCAAAGATAAAAAAACACTATCAGTCTTATGCTACCATAAATGAAGCAAAGATTTAAGTCAATTTAGACTAACAGACCTCAGAAGTTTTGCTAATTAACATCTAACAAGGACAGCAAACTGTAGCTGCAAAAGAGAAACTTGCCTTTCTATGTGCAGGGGGGAAAAATATCACAACATGTTTCTAGGTGTCATTAAACAGCACATGACATCTTACTGCGCCTGCAGCAAAGTAAGTAACAGCAATATGCCTGAAATACTCTCTCGTTTTTAGGTTCGGCAGTTTTAAACATCAAAGAGCTGCACAAAATTAAAGGTGATAATGTGAAAGAAGGTGCACGTTAGTATTTAATTACATTAAACTGATTAGAAAAAAGCAAGCTCTTGATTGGAAGCACATTAACTTCTGTCTGTGCAGCATATAAGCTAGTTTATGAGTGAATCTACCTTTTAAAACATGAGAAACATAATGATATGAAAACTAACTCAGAAATATGTGAGCCAGGGACTACTCACCTATTTTATTCATTCTTTCAATTTGGCAAAGATAGGCAATTCTCAGGTCTTTGTGAGAAAAAAACACCCCTTCCCGTCATAGCAAGGAGAAATAAAGTATTCGCTGCTATCGTGGGTATGAGCTGGAGTTATTTTCCATTCTTTCCATCTGCTCATGAAAATTGCCTCTGAAAAAATATTCTTTTGACTAAAATAGATACCTAAGATTTGTGACTTCAACATATACACAAATAATTTCATGAAACATACAATTTCATGTGCAATATATGTATTATATATGCAAATTGATTTTTTACATAGTTGTAACATTTCACATACTCAGAAATGATGCATTGTTCGTATTTAAAGTACAGCACTTCAGCTAAAAGCACATGAAGATCTGGTCTTAGAGATGTGGCACATTTAACGAACCCAGGCAAAAAAGTTATGCTTTGTATGCCACAGTTTTTCAAACTATTAAATAGCAGAATAAATAGATATATGCCTTGGAGGCATATTGTGAGGTTGCATTTTTTTAATGTCTGCATATAGGGTAACTTTTCTGGAAAAGATCAGAACAATGCAAGGTACACGGCTGATTATTTCAATATTTTCTCTTGAACATCAATGCATTCCTTCGTCATTGCATTACTTTAGATTAATCAGTCTAGTAGTGATTTCAGTGAACTACTGTTATTTTTTAGATTTACTATGACCCAAGAATAGTCTGTTCAATATTCAAGAAAAAAATAGGGTATTTATTACGCTTTCTGAAATGGATTTTTCATCTCAAAGTAGCCCCAATTTGATTGATGAAGTAAAAATGTCACTGTGTTCCATTTAACATGTGAAGTTAGTAAATGCAGACATTTATGTATTGGCATCTCTCTAGACAGTCCAGTAAAGAAACTTTAGGTCCAGTCCTCAAAATCTCAAAGTAGAAGCAACTAATCTTATTATTTTTATATTATGATTTGTTATATAATGACAAGAATAATCTTTATCACTTCGTTCTTTAGTTGGCATAAAATTACTTTTTGGACTGATCAAACACCTCAGGCTTTGCCTTAGTGTTTAATCAGTTTCAGCAGCTGTTCATAGCTTCAAATACTACAAAGCAATAAAATTTAATTGCTTAATTAAACTCAAACCACAGTTGTCTTTTTAACAGGCAGGGACCTGCCTAGTTTTTGGATACTCAAAGGCAATCAGAGAGCAAAAATGACATTGCTCTTCTCTCAAGGATGGTTGATCTAGGAGTGTTATGTAGACACAAGAAAAAGCCATAGGCCTCCTTTGGAAAACAATCATAAGTCGTCTTTCCCAATTTTTTTTAACCTATTTTATATCAACATTACTACTGTACTGACCAATACACATAAGTTAATTAACAAGTACACATAAATTAATTGAAAAACTGACCAGTACACATAAGTTAATTGAAAAACCTGAGGACAGATTTTGAAGAGAGTGTACTGACTCGCTGAGCATTTATCCTAGTCAAGGTTCTGACTCTATAAGGCTTTTTTATTTTTATTTCCTGCCTTTGGTGTTCAATGTCAGCAGTTCTAATAAGCAGGCACAAATGTATTTTACCTAAGCTACTCTCCAACTCCAGTACTCTTATATACATACAGAGCACTGGGTTTATGAGTGAGGGTCTTAAGGTTTTCCCTGGAGCTTACCCACCAAGGGTATCCTGTGATATCAAATGGTAAGGGTGTACTAAAGTGGGATTACCACTTTAGCAACTAAGTTGGAAGAAAGAACAGTATTTGTCTCATCCTGTACTAACTTAAATGAACCATGTTAAGAACTGCTACCTTTATTTGGAGAATTGTTAATTTTTTGAAAGAAATTATTAAAAGTGTAACATCTCTGTTACTTCCAGCTCTCATTTAAGAACTCCTTAAAAAAAAAAAAAAAGTGTATTTGCAAGAATCCTTCCTTCTATATAATATCCAAATCAAATAATACTATTAGTATGAGATGTCAGATATATTTTGAAATTTTAATATTTGAAATATTTTTGCCTGTACATATTACAATTAAACCATTATAATTTATAATAAAACTGATTAGAGCATGAAAAAAGTATCAGAAGGGAAAGAAATTGCGCTTAGGAAGCATGGCCTTAACCTAGAAAAAACTGCATAGAAAACTTTTATCGTGAATTTGTTAGCCAACTTCTCAATTATCATAAATCAATACAATTTGGTTCATTTCAGTGGAGCATGGCCAAATTCAGTAATACTTTGCAATCAGGTGGGGTTCTACTTGTCTGAAGCACTGGTGTTTTATCTATTATCATAATACCTCGTAATGTGCCATATATTTTCTATTGAATATGTTGTGGCAAATTATTACTTTTTTTTCATTAAGACATTTATGATTCTGAACGTTCAGGAAGTCAGTTAACAGTATCCTCTAAAGTATGTGAACACCTTGATTTCTTTAAAAGCATGGCCTTAAATTACTGAGAATGCCTACATGAGATGTCTTCAACACAGAGAGAAAACTGAAATTACCTACAGAACTAATAGGATGCAATAAGTCAACACTAGATTTTGAATACATTTTAGTTTTGTCTTAATATATTAAAATCTGTAGGGTTTGTGGAAAAATTTTTTTTAAAAATTTCCTATTAAATATCTATGCATATATATAGTACTTAAACACAAATGCACAGCTAAATAATTGCAAATCATTCTTGACATATCAATAGATTTTGATCTG
This sequence comes from Pseudotriccus pelzelni, assembly GCA_035584735.1. Lineage (NCBI taxonomy): Eukaryota > Metazoa > Chordata > Aves > Passeriformes > Tyrannidae > Pseudotriccus > Pseudotriccus pelzelni. The sequence continues at coordinate 71,139,315 of JAWMRA010000078.1, forward strand.
AGGAGCACTTCCCTTACAAATATATCTCATACTTTTTAGAACACACCTGAAAATAAGAAAACACTAATTTTTTATGAAGCAACTACCATCCATTTACAATTACCCTTCACATAACATTTTTCATCCTGTTGGTGCCTCAATTTGATAAGAAAGGTAATCAGAATACATCTGAAGTTTGAGCTAAAGAGCCAGTAATTTGATACTAAAGCAGGAAAAGCCTTCTCTGAAAAGAAAAGAATCTAGACAAAGGACAATCTTCTATGATCATCAGTGATCCATGTTAGTGTCTTGTGGGGCTCACCAGCAACTCATGAATAAGTAAATTCATAACACAAAGTTTCAGGTGGATTTTTCAGATTTATATTCATCTTTTATAAATTATATTTATTTTCTTAAAAACTGTCTTTTTCATAGCTACACTTCAATTCCATTTTGTAAATAAAGTTCCATTGAGATGATATCTGATATTTTAATTTCAGTATGTTCTCTGAGCTCTTTCTAGCCTTAAATGTATCAACAATTTAAAATTATTGCTTATAAATTTTATCACTTCTGAAAATTATCAATATATTTGACAATACTTCACTAGTATGGAATTTTTAGTGTCTACAGTTTCAGTTTGACTGCCTCACATTTCACAGAGTAATTGTAATCATAGGCATCCATGAGTAACAAACTACATATATATACACACTAGATTTACTGCCTCAGTATGAAAAGGGTACTACATGGTACTGAAATGCAAACAAAGCCTAGCTAGTACAACTGTTTTCAACAGAAGAGAATTGCAACACCTCCCTCTCCCTCAAAATACAACAATCTGGAACCACCACTTCTATAATGACAGAAAATGACAGAATAATGTTGGATACTGTATTAAACGCTTAATTCCTTGATTCAAGCACAAAGTGCCACAAACATATGTTTATAGACTTATATAGACTCCTGTACTGTGCTTGAGTGGTACTCAAGGAACGCTGTACAGGAGGAAGAAAGAAGAAGCAATTCAAATCACATATTGTGCAGTGAGGGGGGGGAGGGTGTTGTGTAACTGTGGTTATTTCTTCATTTAATAATTGGAGAGTCTTAGAAAAGGCTGTTGCAGGAAAACACAGAGGCTTTTGGGGCTGCCAAAATGGTGCCATATAGGAATTTAAAGTAAGAAAGGAAAACACATTTCTTATTTAACAGGACCAGTAAGAATACGACTTCTAACCAGCAATAATGGGGACAATCTGCCATCTCTTGTCATCATTAATTAAAGTGAGCACAAGGTTCACAACTGAAATGGGAGAAGAATTCAGTCAGAAAAACTAAAACATTTATAAATACACTTCAGGACTACAGACTACAGAAAGGTATGCATACCTTGTAAACTAGTATTATCTAAAAGTTACATCAACATAGAAAGGGTGACATCATCTGTTTCAGTGTGTGGAATACACAACACAGCCAAAATCAAACTAGGAAGCATATTTTTTTCTTCAAAAAGTGGTTTTGTTATCAACTTTGACCAGGTTTATTGATTAGTCTTTGGCATTGGGAAGCTAAGATTGAGGATCTCATATGGAGCCAGACTGCATTTTGTTCTTGGCAGAGCTAGAACACTAGAGCTATGATGACAGGGAAAACAGATGGACTGCTGACAGCTGGCATTACAGTGACTTGTAGGACCTACATAAATACTTCTATTAAATACTCAAAGCCATTTTTTTCTCTCCTGTGAGATAATGGAAAATTTCTCCATTCCAATTGTTCCAAAACCAGACATTATCAGGAGTTACAGAAAATTTCATATGAAGACTACCCTTCGTCCTGACTGTATACCTGGGATAACCTGTCTGTACTCAGACAGTGGGTCTTGATCTTTTTCAGTCTGTCTGTCTAGCGAAGAGAAAATGTAGTCAGTAAATGGGTCGTGATAGACCAGCAATAGCTTGTTATGCAACACTCACATGGAAGTGGTATGAAGACCAGCTGCAGCTCCTATTGAAATCATTGACATTTTGTGAGTATCTTCAAAAATATGGTGAGTTTTGTGGATGTCTGAACTACAGACCTTTGTGACTAACTTTAAACAGGCCTTTAGGGAAATTTTTACAGAACCAGTCCCTCATTTCTATAAATACACATTCAGAACCTCTTCAAGCATTTGAAGTTGTTAAAAAATAGAAGTGTGACATTAGCCAGGAGACCTTGTGAAGAATATGTTCAAAGCACTGAACTCCTACTGTATTTTTGACTGACTTCACACAGTTAAAACCTTGCATGATGGTTGACTCCCAGAGAAGCATGGCAAATTCTTTCCAGAATTAAATTTAATACACTCTTACTAGCAGATTTATTTTAACTGGCTTCCTACCACACCTTTCATTACGCTGGTAATACCAACAAATACAGTATCAAAAAGACTATCAAAATTGATTAAAAGTTTGATAGGGAAATATATTGGAAGAGGTGGACAGGATGTGTAATTGTCAAACTTTCTTTTAAAGGGAACCCTTTTGTCTTTAATTTCATGGATGACTGGAATTTTCAGGCTGAAAATATATCCAATGCTCCATGAAATTTACTTGTCTATAAAATGCCTGCTCCTGTTAACAGGAACAAATAGGTCTTCACTATAGTTGGATACATAAAATTACTCAAAAAGTAATTCTGATCTGTATAGTATCTCATGCTTTGATCTCCAAAGAAGAAAATATGCAATGCTGCTTTTTTAATGAGGAAAACTGCAAATTTGTATGCAGTGGCCTTTCTTTGTCACCTCAAAAAGTTTTATTTTTCCTTTCTTGTGATGTGCTTTAGCAATAACCTAGAAAAGTAGAAGCCCTGTAGACATCTAATAAAATATTGAGCCAGAAGTTGGATTCTAATCTTTACTAATATCACTGTATAAATTTAACCAATAACCTAAGTTAATGAGGGCAATGAATCCAATAATTTTATTATGACAGAGAATGAAATATCCTATCCAGAAATCTACTAATTCGAGCTGTCAAAACATCCTTAAAACTACTTTTGCCAAGCCAGTGAGAATAGTCCTATCTTTTTGTGAGGCTGTCACAACTGCACACGGAAGTACACTGTTTTCATAAAACAAGCCAAACAGAGAGCTAGAATCTTTTAAAAATATATTTCACCTATGTTTTGGAGGGTGGAAAGGTCGGAATTAAATCAGAAGAATTCTGTTTCACTAAGAAGGAAATCTATGCAGTCTGCCAGTCTGGCAATGCCATCCCCTCGAGTTTTGAACTTACTGTTCACAGTTTCCCTGTGTATTTTATTGAACTTCATAGGACTAGAAGAACCAGAACAAAAGAACAAAAGAAAGACAGTTTTTTCCCATTAATTATACTATCTGCTGTCCTCCTTCAGGAGAAATCTTTGAACTTTCAATTTCCAGCCACATGAACAAATGATCTTGGACTAACACATTTTAGGGTTATAATCAGCACATATTAGGGTTTCTGGATCAAATGCCCGCAGGCATACCATTGTCACATAGTGACAAATAAAATTAGTGTGTTGGCTTCTTTTGCACGGAGAATCTAAAAATGTGCCTACTACTAAGTTGCATGTAGAGTTCATAACGGCAACCAAATAAAGGTACTGTTGGATACAGAATACTGAGAAGAAGACAGGCCCTTCTTGCTATGAAAACTAAAAAGTTATCTATATGCCTAATTTTAGGTAGAAGTTGCCCAAGGTAAAATCAATACTTTTATGTAGAGATTTAAACATGTATAGGACAAAAGCCTAAGACTGGGAAGCTCATGGGTCACCAGGTGTCCCTTTCTAGTTTGCAAAGCACCTAGTAAAGTTCAACTGCAGCTTTTTACATAAGAAATCATATCATGTAGCATTGTCCAAGCATCATGAGTGACAATCCAAAGAAGGTAGACAGGTAATGGTGATCAAAGCAGAGATTATGTTTTAGTTTGGGATGGGGAACACCATGAACAGATTTCTACATCTACCAGTGAAAAATTTTGGAGTAAACTTTGCCAAGTTGTAGTCCTGAAAACGTATTCCCAATTCGAAAATATGAGCTTTTCCTTTTTACAAGACAGAAAATGCTGCTGCTTGCAATATGTTCTTACTTCACAGAGTTTAATTAGAAACAAATGAACTTTCAGAAAAATTTTTCTTGGTTACTGAGACAAGGACATCCTTGTCCTCATTAAACTGCATTCTCAAAGAACCCTGTCTGTGCTTTGGTTTTGCCTGTAGTTGTCATCCCATCTACTGCAGTGGTGGCACTCCTCTATTCCTTATGGTATGCATTCTGTCATGTATTTTAGTAGAAGCAAAAAGTAAAAAACAGTTACCAGAACAAGGAGTTATAATTAGCTCGGCAAAACACAATAGGAAACATAATGGTTTGTATCTTTGCAAATGTATGTATAGAACAAAACTCTAATGCCTCTTGCCAAGACAATTTTAAATCTATAGAAAACATTTTAAAAACCAACCCTTCCCTGCTGTGAAAATTCTTAATTACAGACCTGATTAAAATACCTGTCATACTATAAAAATCTCTGTGCAGCTGTTTTACTTCAGATATTAGTAACAGGAAGTTAGTTAATATAAAAATCACTGTGTGTGTATTTTGGCCATATAATCCTGTTTTTCTTTTTTCATTGTACTATTTATATATTGGCAGTATTGTCTGACTTGAACGAAACAGGGCAAACAGCTCTTGAGGTAAAGCTATAGAGCACAAATTCACTGACACATGCACATTACAGTATGTTGATTATTATATGTTCTTTGCAAAATAATGTGTATTGTTCCATGTCTTTTTTTCCCTTCATCTTTTTTTTTTTTTTTTTTTTACATGTACTGAAGACATTTGGCAGCAAAAATTACTGAATACACCATTATTGACATTATAATCAATTTTTTGTTCAGTGGCCCATGTTTTAATCTTGCTGTGCTCTACTGCTCTTTTTCATTTACTTTGATGTTCTGGAATGAAAATCTTCAGAACAGCAGCCCCTTCATACATATGAACTCTTAACCAATCATTTTCCAGCCCCAGGGAAAAATTCTTGGGTTTAGCACGCTTTTTTCTCAAAACTACAATTTGATTTAGTTGGTGTTTTCTTCTTCCAGCCCCTCACTTGCATCTTGTTTCACAGCTGGAGTGAAAACGTTAACTCCGGGATGATATCAAGCTAATAATTTTAGAAATATCAGGAAAAAAAAAAAAGAAACAAAACTACATAAACCAACTCACCAAAACAACCTACTCTTGAACCTACTTTGAAGGAAATTCATGATTCTCAGAAATTTTAATTGGAATTTAAATACTTGTAAATATCTTTAGAAAGTTGACCTTAGGTAACACTCCATCCCTCACTTGGAAAATGGTAACGACAGCACATTCTTTCTTCAGGTTCAGCCAGATAACACTGCTGCCAAGGTGCCACAGGGGCCAGCAGCTCCTCGGGTCAGGCAGAAGGAGGGTCAGGGGGTCCCTGCACTGGGCAAGACAGGGCCCATCCCATTTATCCATTTTTATTTGAGACCAATAAATTCTGGGGGAAAGCTCAGAATACAAGCTACTTATTTCTCTCTATCTCTAAAGTTCAGAACTATTAAGTAATAACAACAATTATGAACTTTAATACCAAGTCTCTATCTTTCATTGCAGTAAAGTCACAATGGTCTTCACAGACATACCAGAGATAAAGGGAATAGTCTGCAGTCTATTTATAAATTATATAAAGAATGAACAGAAGAATATGTGAAAGAAATACGGAGGCAGTGGAAGAGTAGCAAACATAAAAATAAATAAGGAAAAAATGGAGCTTAGTGAAACTGTTGACAGCAAGAGCAGAATACAGGAAAAAATAAAGCAAAAAGTAAAGTTGTTACATAAAAATAAGCTATCTTAACTTCACATTTATTCTTGTTTTCTTTTCTGCAAGTAACTAAATATGAACGGTATTAAACTCAGCCACCCAAAATGCTAAAACAAATACATAGAGAACACATTGCAGATAACTAAATAAGGTTTGCCAGCGTAGCTAAATATGGGCTTAGGCAGATGTACTCTCTTACCTTATGGTGTTATCTAGAAGTATAAATAAAGTTTAAAACCTCATGTAACTCCAGTGATACCAGAGGAACTGTGCCATTTTTCACCAATGGACATATTCTGGGGAATAAAGGACTGGACATAAGCTATTTTTAGTACAATTCTACAGCCCATTGCTAATAATGAAAAACATCTCAACACTTGCATGGCCTGGCTGGATGCTGCTGCAATGTCTCTGCTTTGTATCTATGGAAACGCTTTCAAGTTTCCCAACACCTCCTACACAGGAGTCCTGGTAGATTCAGAGTAAAGTAGATTTTCCATGAAACATGACCTGAGGATAATTCCAAAAAAAGAAAGCAATCTTATCATGCAGCATGCTAAGATTTTGCGCTTCATTGGTGAAACACACAATAAATTGCAGTCAATGCTATTCTTAAGCAAAAAAAATAACCAAACCCTGTCTAATTCTAGACCAAGATTTGAGCTGCTGCTTTCATTAAAGGTGTAACTGCAGAAGAAACAGAAATTTTGCTCACTGTTTGAACATCTATTAGATTAGTGCACGAGAAATTCATCTAACTTAGAAAGACAAGGATGTTTTGACTCCTTGCTTGTTTAATAATATCTCCTTCCATAGCTGATGAAAACTTCCAAAATGTAATTGTAATGGCAAGTCAGGCCTAACACAACACATTAGAAATAAAATTATTCATCAGTTCATGAAGATTTAACTTTTCTCATAATAATGTCAACATTAAAATAGCCAACATTCTCTAAATCTTTACTCATCACAAAGATCAAAGTAGATTCTTCCTTTTTGAAGAAAATTGCTATGATGTTGGTATACCTTACTCCTGCAAGTTGTGGGTGGGAGTGGAAGGCTTAGACAAATTAATTAAATTAAATTAATTAATTAAAAAGCAAAGCCTTGCTGGTGAGTCTTGAGGTACAAAAAGGACTCCCTTGCTTTCTAAACCCCTTGTCAGAGAGGAGTCTGGGTGTGGCTAAACCCAAGCTTAGCCTTGGATACAGTTAATGGCTTAGATTTAAGGAATTACAGAGGTATGACTGAACAACTTTTGTTCTGCAGTTTTTAATGATTGTCAAAATGAGAATATTTATATAAATTATATATATTTATATAAAATTAATAATTTATCTTATAGAAATGATCATACAAAAGATGGTATTCAGAACAATTTACTACACAATACTAAAAATCTACTAGTAGAGTATAATATACCAAGAAGTAGTATAGTGCACTGTAACAAAGCAATTATTGAAGGAGTTATATTAAAGCTAACAAAAATAAATAATTATTAGGTAAAGATCTGATGTAACTCGCATACCAACGCTTGTGGTGACATCTTCTTCTCTCAGCCTCAAGGAGTAACCTTGGTAGGCATCCACAATCAAGGGAGGAATCTCCACACATGTACTCCAAGAAGGGTTATGTTAGAAGCACCTGACTGTATGCAAAGGGACTGGGCATTTAGTGATTGACTGCTACTTGGGGATCTATAAGCCAACAGACTAGCTTACCTGTCAAATCCTGTTTCAATAGCAGGATGTGTATTCGAAGTCTGGTGAACTAGGATGGTCTTAGTATACTTTAACACCCAAAACAGCACTCTGGGCCGACAGTTGCTAACTTGCATTGTGTTGGATTTTAGATCTTATCAGGGGCAGGCTTTCCTGCCACACTGCAAAACAAACAATATCTACCCACCCTAACCATAAGTTCTATGGCAGCATTGATCTCCTTTACACAAATCTCAATGCCAAAAAGAAGAATACTTGAGGTGATATTGGGTAGTAACTTCCAAGGAGGTGTGAATAAACATTTTTGAGGCACACAGTGATAAAATTAAGATAGGGAGGACCAGATTGTCTTCTATGAATACACCAGCAACAGAAGATGGAAAAAAGGTTATCCTTTTGATGAATAGGCTGGCATACCTTGTGAAAAAAAAACAAAACACAGGACAGACTGAAATATACAATATATTTTTTACCTTTTTTTTTTTTTTTGTCTGGTGATATCAGCTCCCAGTCCTTCCAAGTTTTTGGGTCTATTAACAGAGTAGAGAAAGAGCAACTTAGGGACCAATAATGACAACTAGACATATACAAGTCTCTGGGATGCATCTAAATGCTCACAGAACTGGATGACTTTACAAAGCCACTTTATTACCTTTTCAATATTGTGGTAAGTGTGGTCATCGCTGAGTGATGTGGTGACTGATCTGATGCCTGAAAGAAGGAAGATGTCATGTTAATTTCCAAACGTGACAAGCAATATCTAGTGAATTACAGGACTGTCGGTTTCACCTCAGACTTTAAAATTGTGGAAGTAATTTTCATAATAACCATTTGGAGGCACTTTTTTCTCTCTCAGTAAAAGTGGGAATGTTAATGACTTCTGTCAATTTATGAACTTGTGTTTTAATGGCTAAAATGAAATAATATTGTATGTATAATGAAGGTTTCATACAGAGTCCAGGCTATATTTCCTGTAAAATTATGTGAGCAAATTCTTGTATGTCAAGACTCATAAAATATAGGAAATATATATCTATCGATGTTTAAGCTAAGAAGTGATTGCTATCATTTGATTACAATTAAAAAGATATTCAAAAGATTGTTTTTATCTAAACCATCATTGCTAGTAATCCCACTGCCCCCATGGATCTGTCAGTTCAACTGAAAAATTAGCTCAAATATCATGCCTTCCTGAGTGGGAAGATACAAGGTTCTGCTTTTCTATTTGACTCTGGCAAATTCATTCCTTCTCCTCCATACATGAAAGCAATAATCAGTGACAGCTTCAGCTCAGAAAACATTATTTAGAAAGTTGGCTGGCAAAAACAACAAAAAGGAAGGAAATAGTACCATAAAGAACTTAAATTCTTTTTAAGTCCTTGTTGCTCCTTCCTGCTTGCTTGCTTTAGGGCAGGTTCTATTTCATGACAAGGTCCTCTGAAATTGTCCTTTGATATGGATGGCTCTCACAGCTGAGCAAGTATGTTGATTTTGTAGGTATTTAGGTGGAATCTGGTCTGAAGAACTTGGAGAAAAGTGATAAGAGGGAGTGAATACTGAAAAATAAGGTGATACTTCACAAAAGTAAATATTGGCTGATACTCATATTAAAAAAAAGGCTTTTATCCAAAATAATTTTGTCTAAAAGGTGTTTCATTTTGCTGAGTACCTGTGTTTTGAGCTAAGAAGTCTTGGAGAAGTGAAGGGTTGTAGGCCATAGATGGCTTATAATAGTGGCCTGAGCATGAATATACACTGTTCTGTTAGAGAGAATCTAAAACTGCATCCTGACCTCTATCAGAGATCAGACATCTTAATGTAGAATATGTAGTAAAAACATCCTATACGAACTCTGCAGATTATAGCTGGCAAAGTTATATGCAAGATTTCCATGATTGTCACAATCTCTTCTGAACCAAAACTCATCTATAAGAGTCTTCCCCAAATATTTCAAGAAACAAAATTTGATTTTTGCAGAAACTTGCAAGAACTGAGAAACCTATTGATTGTGAGGTTTTCTTATTGACTGTGAGGTTTAAATAGAAATTATCATATTCATTATGCACAAAATTATTTTATGTATATAGAATACTGTACAAAATTACAGGTTCTGTAAACTCTATGTCATATATACATGTTCCTGCCAGTAAAAATGAAACATTGTACAGTTATTACTTTGTTGAGTGAGGTTTGAGATTACTCTTTCTTCCCTAAAATCAATCCTAAAAGAATCCTGACAAATAGAGTGACCTGCTGGGTTTTGCAGTTTAAATTCACTTGAAATAAAACACCATTCTTGCAGGGTCTGCTAAAAAAATATCTAAAAATAAATATGCTATTTAAAACATTCTCTTGAGATTTTGTTTTAAATCAGGACAATGTGTGGAGACAATTCTACAAACTATACAAACTATTGTTGCATAAGAAGTCAAAACTGAGAAATGAAAACAGAAACATGTATAGATGATGATGGGATTAAACCTTACAGTGAACAGTTGTGGTACTGATCTTGAAAATAGAGGTTACCCATCAAAGGACTCTCAAAGGACCAATACTCATCAAGTATTTTGGAGCATTGAATACTAATTCAGATATATCGCTAATGGACATCAGGGAGTAATCTTAATTGAGAAGAAAGTCAGTTTTGCCTTTTTGTTCTGTAATTTCTCTTAAGCTAGGACCACGGTGTGGGTGCTTCACAATTCTTCCACTACAAAATGTGGCTGCTTGAGAAATGAGTTTATATCACTCCTTCCCCAAACGATTGCATGTAGGCAGATTGTTTTTCATGTGCACCTGAACTATTGAGAAGACAAGTCACAGGCGGGGAAAAAGGGGAGAGGAAAGAAAGAACTTGCCAATGTAATTTCAATTAATTTTACTACAGTTTCGTGCTCTTGAGACCTGGAAACTCTTATGCCTTTCTTGCATGAAGATATATACAGGCTTTTCAACGTATTACCTTGCAAGAGATTTTATGAGGTATGCACGCCCTCTGTCCAAAATATCCCAAATGAACAGGCAGGAAACACAATATGGAACTCCTAATTCAGCATTTTGAGACAGACCAAAAGCCATAGGCAGAAAAGTGAACATTAGGCAAGAAACTAAATTCTGCTTGAATATTATGAGATATTTAAAGGAAATGTGAAATATTTTCAGTTAGTTGCATGCTTTCTTGAGCCTTTGTGAGAGAGAAGATTACTCTCTTAGTTTCCATACCATTTATAGAAAGCTGTAACTGCAGCGCACATCCTATTTCTTGCTGCAAAATAAGAAGGACATAAAAAATAACATGCTGTTACTTTTCCAGTCTCTGTCCATTCTACTTGTTTACCCCGGGTCTGAATTTGGCCTATATCTCATCAAATGATCTATATCAAATATAATGATCTTTTCAACAGTATCAAATTGTCACTTCAATTTTGTGCATGTTGTATTCTGATTACTTTTACCCCTTCATGCAGCTTTATGAACTGATAATGCAAGTTCATCTTGTCAATGTAATTTGCAGTTTCTAGTACATCTGATTGAATAATAGTAATTGAAAAACAATTCAAATAACATCTTCAACTTTTCATCTTTTCTCTCTTTTAGACAAGCAATTTTTTTTTTTTTTGATGTTCACCACATAAGAACCTCTGGAAAACATATGTCTAACATAATAGCCAAAAATATTTATGAATATTTTGTTTCATTAGCAGGTCCAGGGAAAGAATGGTCCCAAACCTAAATAGTGGAAATAATAGGTAGAAGTGCCTGAAGAACTCATCTCAGAAATGGGAAGTTCTGACTCTACTTCCTACTGTCCCATCGTGTCTTGCACAGAGTAAGAAGTTGCCAGATAGTTTGCCTACTTTTGAGCACTATGAGAGACTGAAATGTTAATCATTAATGACTCAAACAATTGTATATTTACAAAAGCAGCAGGTGCTTTTCTGATGGTATGCAAGATAACAGCTCAGGTGCATACAAGATGCGCACCACTGGTGTCTACAAAGCTGGGTTTTGAGCCAGATAAAGGAAGAGACCAATAAGAAGTACATCCAATAAGGTGGAATAGTGATTTTTATCATGTCAAAGTTCTCCCTTACACAACTGGCTCAGTTGTAAAACTGTCCCTCCACCCCAGGGAAGTACCAGGACATTCACACGAAGGCCTGAAGATATTCATTCCTCCTGATGGGACATAACTGGCTCTGTTACGCTGACAGGAGAAAAAGCTGTCATGTCTTATTAAGTATCACAAACCACCAAAGCCCCCTCAAGTGCCCCCAGACTCATTTCTGGGACCTTTCATCAGATGACTGCACGTGATCCATGGGGTTACATTAGACTATAAAATTCCCCCACCTCCAGGGGAGGTGTCTGGGGATTCCCACCTGAATCTAAACATCTATTAACCCACTGAATTCTACGTTTCATGGGCTTTCCCCACCCCTTAAAAATCACAACTGCAACCATCACTTCAGCCAACAGACAACTAAATTCTATTTGTAATAATCAAAACAGCTACATATCTCCATTTCTTTGCCATCAAATTGTTCTTATATATATATATATATACACTGGTCTTTCAGTGTCATTTCACTATAATCTTCCCCAAGGGATATATTAGCAAGAACCTCAAAGTTACCCTTTCATTCAGGGGTGGGTCGTAACGAGCAGCATCTGCATTACTGTGTGCTAGATAATTATAGTAGAATTTACCAATGGATTTAGCCTGGCATGTTCATACCATTACTGTCTCTTCATTCAATCTCTTTTTTATTTGATCATTGAACCATTAAAGAGACAGAGATTTTCTGTAAGAATGGTTATTTCATTAAACTCTAATTTGGAGTAAACGGATTAATTCCTAAAACTGGAATTATGGATTCCTATAATCATATGCATAATGATTTTACACAGCATGGACTCCTATGACAGCAGGGACTTATATTCTTTCAACACACCAATTTTCTGTGCTCATAGGGAGTTTAGAATCAACTCTCCTTCTGCACAGAAAACATCTGCTTCATCACCTTTACACTATAGTGTAAGAGTGGGACTTCAAATTAATTATGAACATCACACTTCAAAACTTTGAAAATAGTCTATTATTACTAGTCAGTAATCAATGTTTCACATTCAACATTTGCTTTTACATCTGATAAGGGATCTGAATTTCATTAATTTATAAAATGTACCTGTCTGGTTCATCATATTATTATATACATCAGTTTTGACCTGGGGTCACCACATAAAATTTTCAATAGCTTATTTCAAGATCAGAGTATTCTGTAATAAAAACATTTAGGTACCTGCTTGGTCTAGACCCTAGATGAGAAAGTTAAGTCCTTGAAAAGTAAGGAAAGAAAACAATGAAAGAAAATGGAAAAGATAGGAACAAGTGTTGCTGAAGATGTCCACCTGAAGAGAGCTGGTTTACTAAACTTTTGCCTTAAAGGAAAGCTGGCACTCAAGAGGTAGTAGCTGAAAGAAACCTGGGAAATAAATCACAGTTACAAATATAAATTCAAACTTTTTGCCCTCACGATTTGGCTTACTGAAGCTCAGCCTTTCCCTAATGTCCATAATTTTGCTGGGTTTAGTTTTCCTCAAATATAGTTACTTCACAGGTGGTCTGCACTGGGTGGGGACTGCAGGCTTCTCTCCAGACCTCAGAGAAGAACGGCATGACAGTACATAGCATAATAAAATAGCTGTTTCAGAAATAGGAAGTAGGGTATTAAATCCTAAATTCCTTAAAATGCAAATGCTATAAACAACATAAATGTTTTCTATCAGGGCAATTACAGAAGAGAATCACATGCAGGAATGTGCAATATACTTGTAGCAATGATAGCTATTTCACCACCTCCTTTGTAAAATCTTGGACTGTACAAAAATCATGCTTTTGGAAGAAGCTCTGAGATTTTCAACATGCAGGCCAAGCGGGCACGGAAAAGTGGTCTGGTGACATAGGGGCATAGGAAAAAGAGTACTTTAGAAGTATAAAAATAGTTCCTGCTTCTATGTTAGTCAGATTATCTTACCTGGTAGTAAGTAATATCCCTTTTGCCAAACACACCACAATAAATGGTAGAACTGTATCATTCTACTGCAACATCTGTTCAGGATTTTAAAAGAGTATGGCTCAGCCTCAGGGGGAAAGAATTATAGGAGCCTGGGATGCAGCCCCGTGGGTTAGATTTAGAAGAATTGAGGGAAAAGGGAATTTGTGGTGGGTTACTGGAGGAGGATCATGGCCACAGAGACCACGAGGCAATTGAGTTATAATCTGTTTACAGGAGGAAAATACCAGCAAAACCTCAACTCTGGACATGAGCAGAGCAGAATTCAGGCTGCTCAGGGAATTAGTAAGTAAGCTTCCCTGGGAAAACATTTTTGCAGGTTCTGAGGTCCATCCATGCTGGTCACTTTTCAAACACAACCTGCTAAGGGCACAGGAGCAGGCAATTCCCAAATGTCAGAAGTCAAGCAGGTGAGGCAGAAGGCCAGCTTGGCTGAGTAGGGATCTTTTCACACAAATAAGGCAAAAGGGAAGGTGTATACTGAGTGGAAGCAAGGTCAAATTACAAGGGAATAATTCAGAGATGCTGCTTGACACTGTAGAGAGAAAATTTGTGCAGCCAAAACTCAGTTGGAGTTGCACTTGACAAGAAATATGGGGAACAATAAAAATAGTTTTTTTCAAATATATTAATGGCAATAAGCAGTGTAGAAATATCACTGACCCCTTGCAGAATGATGATGGTCACCTCACAAAAAGGGACAGAGACAAGGCAGAGATGTTTAATGCTTTCTTTGTCTTCTGTGTTCAACACGGATGATGGACCAAGGGGGTCACAGTGCCCTGAGCTGGAGGAATATGACTGCAAGAATGATCAACTCCTAGTCAACCTTGGACTTGTGCAGGATCTGCTGCTCCAGATGGATCCCTTCAGATTTATGGGGTCTGATGGGATTCATCCCAGAATCCCCAAAGAGCTGGCTGATGTCACTGCACAATTTCTCTCGATGATTTTCCAGTGGTCTTGGGAATCAGGAGAGATCCCAGCTGACTGGAAGCTGCTGAAAGTTACCTTGATTTTCAAGAAGGTTAAGAAGAAGAACCCTGGAAACTACAGGCCTGTCGGTTTCACTTCAGTGTCTGTTAAAGTTATGGAGAAAATTATTCTGGGAAGTATTGAAAAGCACCTGAAAGACAACACAGTCATCTGTCACAGCCCCCATAGCTTCATGAGAAGAAAGTCTTGCTTATCCAACCTTGTTTCCTTCTATGACAAGGTAACTCACCTAGTTGATCAAGGGAAGCCATTTAATGTAATCTTTTTTGATTTCAGTAAGGCTTTCAATACCATCTCTCATAGAATCCTTCTGGATAAGCTGTCCAGGATACAGCTGGATAAACACATCATGTGGTAGGTGGGCAATTAGCTCATGGGTCAAGCAGGGAGACCTGTCACTAATGGGGTTCCACAGGGTTCCATCTCAGGCCCTGTGCTCTTCAACATCTTTATAAATGACTTGGACACAGAGCTGGAGGGAATACTAGACAAGTTTGCAGATGACGCAAAACTGGGAGGACCTGTTGATTCTCTCAAAGGAAGGGAAGCCCTGCAGAGAGACCTTGACAAATTAGGGGACTGAAAAATCACCAACCATATGAAGATCACCAGGAAAAGTGCTGGATTCTG
This sequence comes from Pseudotriccus pelzelni, assembly GCA_035584735.1. Lineage (NCBI taxonomy): Eukaryota > Metazoa > Chordata > Aves > Passeriformes > Tyrannidae > Pseudotriccus > Pseudotriccus pelzelni. The sequence goes on from JAWMRA010000078.1 coordinate 71,154,609, forward strand.
GATCGGGCATGTGACAATCCTGGGTGTACTTACAGACTGGGGAATAAGATGCTGGAAAGCAGTGCCACAGAAAGGGACCTGGGTGTCCTGGCCAATGACAAGTTGAATGTGAGTCAGCAGTGCCCTGGCAGCCAGGAGGGCCAGCTGTGTCCTGGGAGGCATCAGGCAAAGCATCACCAGCTGGTCGAGGGAGGGGATTGTTCCTCTCCGATCTGTACTGCTGCAGCCTCACCTCGAATACTGTGTGCAGTTTTGGCCACTTCAATACAAGAAAGATATTAAGCTATTAGAGAGTGTCCAAAGGAGGGCAAGCCATCTGAGGTCACTTGGTCTGTTCAGCCTGGAGAAGAGGAGACTGAGGGGAGACCTCATTGCAGTCTACAACTTCCTTGCGAGAGGAAGAGGAGAGGCAGACACTGATCTCTTCTTTATGGTGACCAGTGACAGAACCTGAGAGAATGGCTTGAAGTTGTGTCAGGGGAGGTTTAGGTTGGATATTAGGAAAAAATTTCTTCACCCAGAGGATGGTTGGGCATTGGAACAGACTCCCTATGCAAGTGGTCAAAGCACCAAGTCTGACAGAGTTCAAGAAGCCTTTGCACAATACTCTCAAGCACATGGTGTGATTCTTGGCTTGTGCAGGGCCAAGAGTTGGACTCAATGATCCTTATAGATCCCTTCCAACTCAGAATATTCTGTGAGTCTGTGCTCTTCTACTGCAGTATTTCCCTGGAAAAGCTTGTGGAACTGAAGAGGGACAGAGATTTTAGAGAAGGAGCTATAAGCTTACCCAACACAAACAGCAGATCCAGTGCAGAGCTTAGAGATGACGCAAAGAATTCCTTAGCCACCTAGAATGGGCCACGGGCTTAATAGTAACTCAGGAAGCCAAAGAAAGTTTCTGCAATAAATAGCAAACCTGGAGAAATTAAAAAAAAATATCAGGGAACAGGAAAATCTTGGTCATGCATTCATGGTGTAAAGGCACTGCATTTTGGATCAATTATTTTTAATGATTAGTCCTTTGTAGACATACCATGCCCAATTTTTCCACATATCTAATACTGATTTTCTGCCTTTAAGACTGTGATAAATAAATAATTGATGCTTATATTTTCATTTGTCAGGTCACCACTAGGGCAGGTGGCTCCCTGGGCCAGCCACTGGCAAAACTGAGGGCTTCCCAGGGTGGGTGATTGCAGAGTTGTAGGGAGCTGTTGGAACTGGGGAGGGACAGTCAAAGCTCCTGTTACCTTCAGAGCCCTGGACATCATTTTTTGTTTGTTTGTGATGAGGTTTAATATGTTTCAGTTCAAAGAATTATTTTTCTTGAGATAATTCTTTTTGTGTTCTATTAAAACATATTTAATAACCTTCCCAAACTATTGGTTTGTGGCCTCTTGAATTGAATGGAAGCTAAAACATTTTTCATTTCAAAACTCTGTCAAAGCAGAGTCTCAGTGCTATTGCTAACCATTGTGAATAGCATTGTGAAACAGGTTAATAGTTAAAAGGAGAGTACATTTTTTCAAAGATGATGCATAGTTGAGGGCACTTTCACACCTTATTTGAGATAGTAGGTCCCACTAGGGCTTCAGGATAAATCGAGCATTCATTTGATGCCAAAAAATCTTCAGAGGAATTAAAGGCAGCAGATTTGTTCCTGTGAAAGCTGAGGATATGGAAAGATATAATAGCATCAGAACTAAAGTACATCTCTGAGATCTTGAGATGCTTTCTAAGGTGCTGTCTATAAATCCTTGTTACGTGTATGGCAAAAAAATAATAAGTTTTAGAAGCTATAGAAACTGAACAGTAATGCCTTATAGTATAAATCCATGCATTGACACCTCAGACCTCTGTAAAAGAGTTCTAGAGAGAACATCTTCACTTCTTCACTGCAAGGTAAACACTACAGAGCTTGTTGCCTCTCCCTTCGCTTCCTCTTATGCTTTGGGTGGAACATTTGGATCCAATTTCCATTACTGTATTGCATTTCACACATTACCCTAGCTCAACAAGTTTGAATTTCTGGCAAAGCAGAATTTCAGGTTTTCACCCCTTCAAAAATTCCAAACTGCTAATTGTTTATTCACCTGTTGTTGAAGCGTTGTGTCAGCCTTAATTTGGATTATTATTTTTGTGCTTAATATACTACTGGATAAATACTTACATATGTGTACTAGACAAAAAGTTACTATAGTAAAACAAATCAGCAGGAGAAAATTGAAGACACAACCAAATGTCTTTAAGTCTGTCATGATGGAAGGGATGTAAGTATTTGAGAGTCCTTAGAAATCTAAACAAAAAAGAACACCTAAAGAAAGAAAAATACAAACCCCACAAAATTAAATAATTTTTAAAGTGGATGAGTTTCAGATTCAGTAGGAAATGTACATCGGGAAATCAGAATCAAACCACATAAAACTAGAATAATTATCTCATAGTTAAAAAGAATAGATTAAGAGTTGCAGTAGGAAATGCATTTTCTTTAATAGATAAAATCCACATAATAAGATTGCTTATCATCCTGGCCTGTATCTGAGCTTTTACATGGAAGAATCACACAGAAAAAACCTCAAGTCACAAAAGGGCAATTTGATCTCCAGGTGCATTCTTCTCAGTCTGGCTGTTAAAACGCTCAGGAAAGGAGAGCAGTTAGTGCTAGTAACTAATACAGAGATATAATTTCTTTTTGTGTCAGAAGTAGCATAAATTGTCCTTTTTTGTAGGACTTCAAGATATTTTCTTTTACTCTGCCAACAACTGAAAAGTATAAAGGCAATAAATAAAATATAATATAATGGGAAATAGAAGATTATCCAAAATTCTCAAGAACACAAAGCGTATTTTAATAACACTTGAAACTGGCTAGGATGTGGCAGCAGGGAAATTTGCATTTAAGAATAGTTTTTCATTTAAAATATTAAACATCTCCTTATCAATAATCTTCATTATGGCATTTTTACAGATCTTGTTATAAAGAGTGATTCGTCCATTTTAATCCTAATGAATACTGAAGAGAAATTTTTCTGAAACATGTTCACAAAAGTATCAGGCAAACACTGAAATGGTTTTCCCTAATATATCTGAAAAGAACATTGCAGAAAAATTAGCAATAGAATATTCACAGTAACAGAAAATTTATTAGAAATTCAACTACTGACTGCTTTAAATTAAGTGAACAGACAAGTGCTGTGGGCCAAAGACCATTGGTCTTACCAGTCCTCACAGAATTGCCAATGCAGCATTTTTAAAAAAGTACTCCATTTGATCACTTAGTTATGCGGTTTTTTTTCCTCCCCTAGTGAAAGTTGAGAGAAGAAGCAAGGCCTTCCTTGGGAATAAAAAATGCGCACAATGGCAGTTTCTACAGAATGAATGCTGTATTAGTTGTTTGTAAACTGATATACTTTTCACTAATTTGCTTATATGCGCATAAATTGAGCTTTTAAAATGCTTGGCTACTTCTTACTTAAAATGGAGCTTAGTGCTTTTATACACAACTTAAAATATGGTGCAAAAGATGAAGAATTAATGAAGCTTTTCAGAGTGTCAGGAAACAAACTGAATTTGATTCAGTTTAAACTTTGATTGGAGATTAGTTTGGCATATTAGGATTTGGAAAATTCTGCCTTTCTCAGCTCACCAGATGCTAACTGACTTTATCTGACAGACTGCATGTACCTTGGATAGCAAATGACATCATGATGTGGCATATCCAAGGTGAATGTCACCACTCGCTAGCAATAATTTGTGCTAATGTAATACCTCATGCAAAACACCAGACACTCCTTCAACTATAAATAGTGATGCCAGACTATGGTAGGCAATTTGACTGACAAGAAAGGACTTGCGACAGCAGCAAGATTCAGTAGCTCAGCAAGGGCACTGAAGAAAAGTTCAGCGGAGTCGTTCTGTTATTGCAAATCTACTGAATTATACTGGCAAGAAACTCTTCTAAACTTAGCCAGTACGTGTACGGATTGCAGTTCAACAGCTTTTTCTTCCCTGTATTCTTGCAAGTCATGTGAAATTCAAAGGACTTGGAGATAAAGGTATCTTTCAGTAGTTTGTTCCTCAAGATGCATTTGTCTACTCCTCTTAGTAGCTTACACAGACGGATGCCAAAGCCTTTGCACAAGTCAAGGGAAGAGTCACAGTGCTGAAAGTGAAACTGCCTAAATAGTAATTAATATAAAATAAAGTGTCTCAAATTGTGCTCTTCTCAGAGGTTTAGTCAACTTACTGTGGTACAAGGAGAAACTCTACCTTCTAAGTAAGTTTTCAGCAGTGTGAATACTGTCAAAAATAGCTGAGTAAATCTTTTCTTTCCCCCTAAGAAGTAAGATGGAAATCATGCATTTCTTTCAAAATATATTTACTCTTCTAGTACCTCTGGTAATGTAAATCTTTTATTTTTGTTCCATGTATGAAATTATAATAGCTATTGATTCTGACTTCAAAATGTGGCAAAAAGAATCAGTGAAGTGCTCTGAAACATGGTGAATTTCATGTACTAATTAATTTGAAGTGTCATTCTTATTTCAGTATTCTCTCTGAAAATAAACAAACCCTTTCCTATACATCTTTTCTTTATTCACTTATGAAATGTTAGAAAAAAAGCAAACAAAGCCTGCTTAACACAGAAGTTTAAGATTTCATAGTATCAACAAAAACAATCCTATATGCAAAATAATTCAATTCTGAAAACTTCATTCAAAAACTGAAATTCAGTGCATCAAGACATTACAGTTCATTAAAAACAAATCAAAAGTTTTGTATCTTTTCCAGATTTTCAACATCTCCTCTACCACTGTAAAGATTAAAACACTCATTTGTCATCTAACAAGCTATACCTTAAAGATTCATGAGACCAAATGTCTGTGGTTTTAACTCAATTCTATCATGGTGAAGTTGCAAGACCAGTATCAGAAATGCCTATAAAAATAATCTAGACCTTATAAGGCTAACCTGCCTGGTCTGTGCATTACAGAAAAACCAAAGGAGTCACAAGGAAGAAAGCATATCTTTCTGAATTTAACTTAGCAGTCTTGCCCCTGCATTGATGTAGACTTTTCACTATTACAAGAATAAGAAACTGGTAATGTGCAAAATCTAGAAGCAATACTGTTTTTTTGTGACAGGTCCCTGAATCAGCCTGAGCTTTCAGGTGTATAAGGCTTCAAATGTTCCTTAAAATGAGCTCCTCACGGGGCATACATAGGGAAAAATCAAAGTTACAAGACCAGACTAGAGAGAACTTAAACAGGTCTGGTCCTATGACTCATCATCTTACCTTTGCAAGTGGGACTGTACAATAGGTTTGGTGGCATGTCAGCAGCTTCTTGAACTGCAAGAAATTTTGCAGACTTTAGCTGATTTTCTATTTCTCCCTTCAGTGAAGCCTGGTTTTCTTCTCTCTGTTCCTCTAAGCATCTGCTCTTTGCTCATCTGCAGATTTTCAACCCCTTGATCTCTCTTGCTGACTCTTTTGTTTGTTCTTTCTTTCCTGCTGCTTTTTTGCTTGAAGAACCCGAACACCTTTCTCTCCAAAGAGGACTTGGTGTCTGCCCAGGGCAGAAATTCTCCACAGAGGCTTCCACTACCCCTGCACTCCAGCTAAAATTGACATTCACATACAAACTGAAAACAAACCACACATACCACCAGTCAGCCCCTGTAATAGGAGTAGTTAAAAATCACCAGGTGGGTTTTTAAATCCACTGTCAAATGAAATGAAGTCTGTAAATGAATGGACGAAAAATCTTTACCCATGTGAGTAATATCGTCCTACCAGAGACAGCTTTCTGTTTGTTTTGACAAGGAGACACCCGACCTCATTGTGTCTTTTTAAAAAAATAGAAGAAAATATTCTTTTTAAATAAAAGCTTGCATTTTTCAGTAGACTGCACAATATATAAGTTGACTGCAAGAAAATATTTTAAATGGACAATACACAACCTAACAGTTAAGACTTTTCTAAATTGCAGTGCTGACTACTCCTTATATGCCCACAGGTGTCAAAAAAAATCTCTGTCAAAATATTTTTTGGTTATTCTAAGAAACTCAGGTCACTGCTGTCTAATTCTGAAGTCCCTCTGGATAGCAGAACCTTCAGAAGAGAAACTCAAAATAGTCCTCCTCCCCTTCAGTTCTGCTGAAATAGGCCCTTTAATGAAAGCTCTGGCTGATTTAACAATTCTGATCTGTTATGCCAAGCACTGCCAATCATGCTGCGTTATGTAACAGATGTAATGCTACATTACATGTCAAATCTAATGCAAGGTTGTGCTACATTTCAGGGATGAACAGCTGAATGCAATGATGGGGTTTGTTCTGTTTTGTTTTGTTTTTTAGTAAGCAAACCTACAAATACAGTAAGTTTGAGATTTACTGACGTATTGAAACTTTCTGTAAGGACCTTTTTTTGGGGAAATAAAAGTATCCTAGACTGAACAAAACCATCTTTTTCAGGCTTTTCTTTACTGTGTAGTGCTGATTTTTTTGTCTTCTAACTACACATACAGACTGATATAAAGGACACATGAAAGAAAAGGACAGTTTTGACTTCAGAAAAGTTAATCCAATCTTGGAACAAGATAGTGCAAGTTCTGTGATTTGAAAAAAGCTGTATCCCTCTTATGAAGTCTGGCAGCCGAAAGGATGGGAATAAAGTTGATTAGTATCCTCATATATCGTGAGTATAACCCTAAATAAATAAATAGAGTGATTACTGAGATCTGCTTATAATAGAATTGTTTCTATGCCAGTGTGTCTGGCCATGGAAAAACTTGCTACTTACTCAAATTATTGGAAGATTCATTCAGGATGTTCATTGTAACTCTGAGCAAATCAACAAATGTTAGGAAAAAAGGGAAACTTTAAAATAAAATACTGTGTTCCATGAATATTTGGAACATTTAAAGATATTTTTAATTAAGATTCCAAACAAACAGTTGGCTTCTGTTGACTGATTTAATAGTGAAATTTAGTTTCTCTATTACCCTTGTTGGTCTAGATTACATTTACTACTGGCCTCATGCTCCCACAGGTTTTCTGCTTTCTGGCTGTTTACCAAGCACCTTGGAGACCTGTCAAATTTCAGAGATATGTAATTTCACACAATTTACTCCACACTCTCACATCTCTGCCTCTTCCTTATTCCTTCTTCCAATCCATAGCTAAGCTTAAATACAACCCATTTGCAGTCTTATGCCATAGTTTCTCTCCTGCTCCAGGACTCCACTTGCCAAAATATGTCTACAGCTAGCCGGTGAGCTACTGACTGGAAATGTATGTTGTACAGTGGAAAAAAGATAACTTATCTGAAGTGTGTTTCCCCAATAAGAATTTGTGCCAGTAGAATTTGTTACACATTTTAACTGGTGCAAGTATCAGTAGAAAAATTTACAGCAGACTAATATTTCTGTGTGTACACATCAATAGAAGATGAAGAAAACAATATCCTAAAAAAAAAAAAAGAACAGTATAGTTATTCTCATAGAGATATTATTAAAAAGACAAAATTTATTTGTTTTCTGTGTTGGAAAAAAATGTTCTTTGTCATGTATTGTTACCTTCTAGATTTCTCCTACACATGCATTTAAATGCTCAGCTCAAATTATCACATGTCCGTTTGTGTGACCTTGAGAATAGACAGTGAAATTCTCATGAAGGGCTACAGTAAAGGTCCATGAAAACCTCTAAGAGTCTGTAATATCTTTAAGAGCTAATTGGGAAAAAAGGAACCCTACAAATATACCTATGGAAACCTCTTCGTGTCATGATATTTTTCTCTTAAACCTCTTTTACTACCATCGGGCATCAGTTTTAATGCCAAAACAATAAACATACCTTCTGCAAGATTTGCAGAATGGTGGTGAGGATGGACCCTACTATTCCCAGTGTCTGAGTTGTGCCTGTCCATACTCAAAAGTGTCCTGATGCTCCAAAACCATGGTCTAATGCTGTAGCCCTAATCATGACATGTGACAAGCATAGTTAGCAAGTCAAGGGATAGGTTTATTCTGTACTCAACCCTCCTGTGGCCATGTCTGGAGTACTGAGCCCAGTTCTCGGATCCCTCATGAAGGAAAGATGCTAATAAACTGGAGGACCACCAGTGCAGTAGGGGTCTGGAACATCTGGCTTAGAAGGAGAGGCTGAGGCAAGTGGATTTGATTAATCTGGACAAAAGAAGACTGTGAGGGATCGAGTGACTGCCTTCAACTATCGACAAAAGTGTACTGAGAAGACAGTCTTGGAGGTACACCAGGAAAGGACAAGATGCAACTGTTGCAGGTTGCAACAAGGGAAATTCTGACTAAAAAGAAGGAAAATCTCCTACTGGAGAAGTTATCTAAAGCTCATTACATGGTAAGAGGTTGTGGAAAAATGAGCTAAAGTATTAGAAACTAGGCTTTGAATTCTTTACTAGAAGACTATATTGACAACTGAGGGACCCTATCCCACTAGCAGGTCTATTTCATAGAGGTACTTGAACTTGGTGTGAATTTTACTTGCATCGGTTGAAGCTTAGAGGCCATCTCATCTTTAGCCCTGCAGAAAGTATATTGCAGTAATACATTTGGAAATGACATGCACATAAATAATTGTGATTACAGCTATATCAGTGAGGATGTTGAACTTGTTATTTTAATAGGGGTACAAAGCAAAAAAAACTGAGCTAGAAAATATTCTAAATTACATTTTTTAAATGCAAGGAAGATCACAGAATCCCATTACTATGTTTTAGCTGAAAAATGATGTAACATTATTTATTTAAGAAAAATTGGAAGATAAAAGAAAACATAAGTTTCTTCGTAAGTCACTGGCATTTGAAACATTGGGATGTATACTGTTTTACTTAGATGAAATAATGGCTCATTGGCAAGAACGGTCATTGATTATTTTTTTGCCTTCTTCTGACTTTTTGTTCTCTTACTAAATATGAGTCACCTATACCATCAATGCAGTAAGTAGCAAACAAATACAAAAAAACCTCCAAACACATAAACAAAATCAAGTATAACTTCTCTTTGTCAGGTTACTGATTTCATCTTAGAATTTTAAACTATCAGTCCGAAAAAAGGCAATTAATTTAAACTTGGATTGCAAGAATGTGTCTGCAAATGTCCCACATTATAAAAAAACATTCCCTAGTAACAAAAAGTACATTTCCACATGTATAAAGTAAATAAAGCTGTATTAAATAAAAAAAAAAAGGGAGTGCTACTCTAGTAGGTGACTGCAACTGTGCACTTTAAAGAAAGGGACTATAAGTAAGAATATGATATGTTCTGACAATGGAACAGCAGTGATAGATACTAAACTGTGTGCTTACCTAAGCGTGTGTTACCGGTAACTTCCATTAATATACTCAGTAAGAACAGGAGTCACGCCAAGTTATTTCAGCTAAGAAATGTTTCCCCTCACTGTCATTAATGTCATTCCCAACACATTGCTAGGGAATGTCAGTAACTACTCCTACAAGACCCTTGCCGCAGGGTAGAATAACTATGAAATTATCAGTCTCTCTGTACTACAGGATGGAAAATAACCTCGGCTGGAAAAAAATGAGCTCAACTGAGCACACACTTGCAAGAATTTTAAGCTAGCACATGTGCATTTCCTATTCAGCAAAACCAGGGAATTATGTACTCACCCTCTGGCTCTGTTTGGTCCTGTGATTATTCATTGTTATGACATCATTTTTTACTGTGGTAGCCAGACTGTACCTTTAAAATTTACCTTATGACCCTGAGGCAATGTTCTGGCCTGGATGGGGCCCCCTGCAATATGGGTAAATGTGCCACTAGTGCTGGCTGTTATTTCTAATTCTACTTTGCCCAATGAACCATGAGAACCCGTAGTGACTAATTTTCGCATTTTTTCTTATTTCATTAGGTTTGACTGAACCATGTTACTTATGGTATAATTGTTCATAACAGTCGAATATTTAGACCACACTAAAATTTTTAGCCTGACAGAATTTGCAATTATATATTCACCAACATCTAAAAAATACAACAAATTACATATTTCATATTAATTTGGTATTTAAAATTAAATTACCACTCCTTCATTCAGTAAAATAGTGGATTAGTAACAGAAGAAATATTAATGCTAGTGGTGAAATTTTAGCATCCAGACACCACTGAATTTCAGGAATTAGGGCACTAATTTATACATGTAAAGATCAATATGATACTTGAGCTGAAGTTATATAGGGTAATTGTTGGCACAGTGGAATGTAAATAATGCAGGAAAATCTTTGTGATTGCTACCTGACATTTGGTGCCTGACAGACAGTTATAGCAGCTTTTAATCATGTTTGATCTTCAGTTTTATCCTGTCATGGCAAAACAACTATCTCAATGCATAATTATTTTTATTAATGTCAAGTTAAATTTTATTATAATTATAGATGTTATGTAATCATAAAATTATTGATTTTATTAATATTTTAAGTTAAATTTCTTACAGCTAGAGAAGTCTCAAAGGCACAAGGGAAACAAAGCAGGACCCCATCACACAGATCTCTGCACAAACATAGAATAGAGTGATTCCTTCTGAATAATTTGCAAACTAAGCAGAAATTTCAGTCTTATAGAGAGGGAAAGAAGAATAAAACAGAAGCACTTTGGAAAAGAAGAGTGAAAAAATATTCTTCTTGCTCCATAAATTTACTTATTTGCAGGCGGAACATACTTAATGCCTTTCCCAATGTACGCTTTCAATATGAAATATTAAAATAAATTTAACAAAAACAAACCCATTGTTTTGCCTGTATTTGTTTTGCCATGTTCACTGTTGAATTCTTAACCTCCATTTTTTTCAATAATTGGATTGTCTTCCACAACTATTAGTGAAATAGGAGGAAATCTTAGCATAACTAGGTAATTTTGAAAATCCTGAAACAGAGACAAGATCACCAAAAGACATACTGTAAGAAAGAGACAGATTAATTATATTTTCAAGTGAAAATATTCCAAAGTAACAAAAGGAAAAAATAACTAAATGAAAAAATGGAAATTTGAAAATTTCTATTAATTAAAACAGCAGAGAGCATTGTAAATTTTCAACTGACAGTCCACTTTTTTGGAGACTAAATAATGACTTTTCTTTTTTGTACAAACATATTTAACATAGGTCTTGAGGATCTTGGAGACCTATTAGTTTCAGACAAACTTTGCAGAAGTTGTATTTATACAGGCAGTGTTGACTGCTTTGAAGTAAAATGTATTTAATGTCTTTCAAATTTTAATATCTTTCTCACTAAGTGGTTTAGTTCTGCACCTCCTCAGTTAATACCAAAAGATTAATAAAGCTTTCATCTTGAAACACTAATGGCATTACTGACACAGAAACAAGCCTGAACTCTTCTGGTAAGTTGAATCAGAGTCACTGGTGTTTTCTGTCAAAGGCAAGCCACTGTTGCTTCTAAATCCATGGAAATAAATACATTCTCACCATGGTACCATTATTCTAATGAGGAGAGCCATCAAAGATCCTGGAAAGTACATCTAAAGAGCAGAATGGAAACCTGTCAGTGTTTCAGCAACAATATGCTTGTAAAAGTGTTACTAAAGCCAGTCTCATGTTCTGGGTAGAACTTTTGTCACCCTGTGTGTTTATAAGTGAAGGGTGTTACAGTTACCTCATATCCATCTTTCCCATCATAATCTGAAATGTTTTTTAGTCAGCCTTAGCAAATTATGTAGACAGTTGATATTTTTATTAAAACAAACACGTGCAATCCTTCCCTTTCTAGTACAGAAAGGAGAACACGGCCATGACTTTTCACAGACCAGTCAGTTTTAAACCTCTCAGTCAAAAATTATTAAAATCATACTGCTGACCTTGAAAGGCTGAAGGATAAAAATCTTTTTTGGTGTTGTTGTACCCTGAAATTCCCATCAGGAAATAAGCCTCTGAAATCTTAGAGGCTTTTATATGAAAACAAATGGGAAATTTAAAGGAATAAAAATTATTTTTGCAAGGTTAATATATTTCAGATACATTTCAGGACTAGTCTATTATTTGAAATTTGAAGCCAGAGCATTAAAAATCCTTCTAGGCAAAACTGAGAAGCAAAATAAGAGCATACAATGGCCAAATGTTTATAAAAACCCCAAAACAAACAAAGAAAACCCCAAAAAACAAAAAAAAAACATTGACAAAAACAAAAAAAAAACCAACAAAACCAACCCACTAAACAAACCAAACCCCCCAACGCAAACAAAAAAGCAAACAACAAAACCAAACAAAAACCACCCAAAACCCCATAACAACAACAAAACCCAAACACAAAAAGATTCTCCCTTGAAAACACTCAATGACCACTTTCAGCCTGAATGCCACTAGTTCTTCAGCTGCTATTAGCAAATCCTACATTTCAAAAGCCAGTTACCCAAGAAAAAGCACTGAATTCAGAGGCTGATAAGTGAGATTACATAAACTGCTTATTATTCAGTGAAAGAGTGGTAAGACTTATAACATGGTAGCAGCAGCACTGGTTTCTGGGAAGGACTGTGTGGAGATTAATTAATCCTTGTTATTTTCAGAGTGTAACCTGACTACATGGTGCTACTGTAGATGTTTGAAAGACATATTTTCTTTTAGAGGGCCAACAAGGGCAACCAGCAAGCAGTGATTGCAGATTAGAAAAATTAAAATGTTCTGAGCATCTGCACCAAACTAAGTGAGGTTACATATCTTAAAAAAAAACATTTTCAGGCTTCTGACTTCGAAGTCGAAGCATATGGGCTACAAAGCAGTGCATGAGATAAAGCAGGGCAGGATTCCTATTCAGTAGAGTTGTTGGAAGAATCTGATACTGCTCAGAAAATGTGACTCTTTATCTATTACAGCTATTCTAGTTATCAATTTGCAGAACTTCAGGTAACAAAACAGAAGCACCAGCATGTGCACTGATAAATATGTTAAAGTATTCCTTACAAGACTTGTGATTCAAAATATCCTTGATAGAGGCTTATTTAACTATTTGGTTTTGAATAGACCAAACAGGAGGATGAAGTGCGATAAAGAAAGTAAAAGGAATGAATCCAAAGTAGTCCTCTTGTGTTTGTTAGACACAAACTATTCTGAAGGTTTGCAAAATATTTCCAAGCTGACACATCTGCCTACAGCTGCATATAGTTCTACAGGCATTTTTTTTTTTTTTTTTGAGAAGTATTAAAGGTTTTCAGGTATTTTTCTCTTTTTCTGAATAATTTTTAACTATTAATGTTCTTACTCAACTGTCAACCATAAATCAATGAAAAAAATATTACAATAGAATAAATTCTCTCATGCTTAGTTCATACATTCCCTTATGCTTGAATTATTTCCAACCCTACTATATTATAATTAAGTGCTTATCTGTCATTATATTTCATAATAACTTTCTGAAGTATTTGCTTAACACAAGACTCAAATAAAATAATTTGAAGCCTGTTCTCAAAAACTCAATAGTTAAGACTCTCTCTGTTCTGATATATGCTTTTGGTGATTTACACTTCCTGCTTTTCTCACAAAATAGACTATTCTACTTTGCCTTCTTCTTCCCATGTTGTTTGGGATGGGAAGTTCTCAGACAGAAAATTCCTCCACTTTTACAACATACAAAACTGGACAAAGTGGTTTGAATATTCTCTACAGGAGAGAGATACACTTCCACTATACCTTTTCTAATACTTCTAAGTTTCCAGGAAAAGGAATGATAGGACGTCACTTTCCTAGCTTTTTTTTTTTATCCTCCATATATGCCTCTTATGTTTCTATACCCTTTACCTTCAAGGAAAGCATTATAATTCTCTATTTATCAGCCCATTAATACATCTTCTTCATCATAGAGGAATCCCATCTCTCAGAATTTCCTGCTCTAGACTGGTTTTCTCTAAGAGAGAAGAATGGAAGAGTCAGTGAGTCAACACCCTCCTCTCAACTTCTTCTCATCCTGGGAATTTGATTTAATGCAGTTCTGCTTCTTCTTTCTATATCTCCTCTTTCATCTTTAGGTGTCGAGAATTTGAACTTCTCTTTTTGACTCTTTCTCCCTAACCCTGGAACTGTTTTTCTGCTAGTATTAAATCACTATCTAGGGCCAAAACTCTTTTTCCTTTCCCAGTAGGTGTTGTGCTTTCCTAAACATAATTGGTTTTTTTTTTGGACAAAATACTAGAGATGGTGAAGTTATATTAGGAGAATGAAAAGAAAAAAGTACCAGAGAGATATTTAATGATACAATAAAAGAATGATTGCCTTCCTTGCTAATGCAAGGAAAATATCAAAGTAATCAAACCATTGTTATGATTCTTAATTTTTTGAACTTATCTTCTTATTTCATCTTCACTTTGTTCTCTCATTTGAAAGATAATTTGATATTAAAAGGAAGCATGGCGTTAATAATGCCAGGGTTGTGAGTTTAAGCCCCATATGGGCCATTCACTTCAGTTGGACTCGAGGATCCTTGTGGATCCTTCTAATTCAGAGTACTCTGTTCTTTAGTGACTTATACACACTTATTCAAGTTCATAGTGTTTGCACTGTTCAGTCAAGGATGAGGAAAAAAGACAAAACCACCAAAAAAACCTCTCATAGTCTTTTGCAGTCTACATATAAAATAAATTAATACATCTAAACAAGAAATAGTCCAGTGTTTCCATTCATAAAATAAATACTATACTGCAATTATTGGTCATTCAAATTCCCGGTCAGTCTTAGCAGACACTGTTTTCACTAGATAACATTTGGCTTCTTTGAGTAATTATGAAGGCTGATATAACCTATTTGAAAAATTTATCAACTTTCTCAATTCAAAATCACTTAGAATCCCTCAGTGTAGACATCTCTCTATCAAAATTTCCTGCCACCAGGCAGTACTGAAGAGCTGTGCAATTCACATCAGCAACAATTTTCTTCATATAAATCACAGAAGCTACAGGTCCTTTCAAGATAGAATAAGCCTCCACATCCTATATAATAGTCTCATTTAAGAAGCTGATATCTAGGGGTTGGCTCTAGTTCACCCTAAGGGGATTCTGATCTTCTTCCTTGATCATTGTTAAGAGTACTCTAATAACTTGACAAAAAAAAGTGAGAAGGCCAGAGGCTTTTTTTCCTGACAGTCTGTTGCACAGCGAAGAATTTAAATTCTTGAAAACAATGAAAGAAAAGAAAAATTTAGAAAAAATAATTTTGTCCAGTTGTTGCTATCCTTTATCACAGGAAGAAGAATGATATTTTTGCTTGTGATCTCAAGATTTCTTCTAGATTTTTAAATTATGAAGTTACTGGCTAAAAAAATTATAAATATATGTAAGGACCCAGACAAAGACGATTTTCTCAGAAATAAGGAACGCATTTACATTCTCTACAAAAGCATATTTTTTCACAATTCCATTTGTTTCCCTTCATTTACCAAATTCCTCCGTTACTAAAAGGGACAAGTTGAATACTTACCTTGGGGAAACAATTCCAATTAATGTCATTCTACCTTAAAATGCAGTTTTACCAGCTGTGTCATTCCCACATTAGTTATGGTTGATGGGGTTTCTAGGTAAGTCAATAACAAAACTTGTGTTTAAGGCTGTAGGTTTACAAACACGCAGTGTTTCTCACTAGCAGGGAACCTGGAAATCCTGAGGTACAAAATGGTTTCTATGCATGATCAAAATGTGCTATGCAGATCTTAATCTCAGACTGATTAAGATGAATCTGAAACAGATTAAAATTAATCTGAGACAAATTAAGATCTGAGACAGATTAAGATCTGAGACAGAGATGCCTAGTCCAAAAGCTGTGCAGTGAGCTGATGGAAAACACAGCAGACTTCCACGGGAACCCAGCAAGATAGCAGCCAGACTTCTGTTTATTTGTTTATTGCTGAAATGTCATCTCAATCAATAATGCAAGATTCACCAAAAAACCCAACCAACAAAACAAAAAAAGCCCCCCAAAACAAAACAAAAAACAACCAAAAAATAATCCCCAAACCAAGCAACCCCCCAAAACTCAGTTTCACTCTAAATTTTCTGAAAATTTTCAGTCATTGTAGGTATTAATGAAAATAAGGCACACTTGGATTTATTTCTCAGCTCTTCTAGATATTCCATGTATGACCTGTAAAGCATATCAGGATACCTTTGTAACTTTTTCCCATGGTAATAGGAATAACCCCCCACATACATTCCTTTTCTTACTTTTTTCAGCTTTGTCTCTTCACATGGGAAATTTTGCAGGTAAAGGATGATAAATTTTATATATATGTATATATATACATATATATAGGGTACATAAAATATAAGGAATGTCAACTTCATCTGAGAATTCCAGAGAATATTATAGCATATACAAGCCAAGTCATCATATTGTGAGCAAAATGTGCCCAGTATTCAGTTTACATCAAACTTCTTTAACCTTTTTTCCATCCAGCTTTTAGAGCACACAGTTACAACAAAACCAGTTATATTAAACAAATGGTAAATGTTCTTATACATATTGTGTCTCTCAGAACTAAATCAAATCTATAATGGTTATGCATATTTGACAGGCAGATTTGTCTTGTGAATGAATGTAGTCTATATTATTACAAAATTATTACAAAATATTAGATAAATTAATATTAAATGAATTAAAGAAAGTAAATACCAAAATGTTTTTAAAAAAACAGCCACTAAACACTGAAGGTATTTTGCATTTATTCAACACTTCACTACTACAAGACATGTCTTCAGTTCATTGAATGTGTCTCTCCAGCACTGTCATTCCTAATAAAGTATTGAAGCCTCCTCTGCACCGTATTTTTCTATTTAAGTGATATTCTTCTCTTTCTTAGAAATAAATATTTACATCTTCATTGACGATTTGCAAAAGAAGAATAGACTGAATAGGAATATGTCTTCATGGAATTGTACTTCTTTCAATCTTTAATGTAGTCTAATCTTGCAACACATTCTGTGCGTAATAAGGCCCAAAAACTCAGGTCTTTGCACATTAAACAACCAGACAAGGTGACCGCAATCCTTTTTAATTTAATCTCTCTTTATGTAGGGATTAAATGTAAATTCAATTTTCATTTCCAGCTCCTAATTATCAATAAAATATTGAGTTAGCATAATAATTCAAAGATTAGTAGAAGGAGAAGAGAGAAAATACATGTTAAAATACTCAACCTATCTTCATTCTCTGTGAACTATATCATTCCAGTTCACTGAGTGCAAGGTGTCCCAAGTTATTATATGTGGCAGTGATTAGAGAAAGCTATTACAGTTAGGAGCACCAACAAAGCTGGTAATACCTGTGATAAGGCAATTCAAAGGAAAAAAAATCAATCAAAAATTTTAAGATTGAAAATTTCCAGAGAACTGTGAGACTACAAACCTTCCTAGTGTAAAAATACCTTACCAGTGATATTACTGTAGAATAAAATATAAGCTGCTAAATTCAGAATCAGCTGCTTATCTTTATAATCCTACTATACATACAAAAGATTTGTAGAGTTTCTCTAATTGAATTCATTTGAATTCAATACTCCAGAATAGGCATCACTTTTTTATTTTTTCCCTATCACTTTTTTCCTCTTGGAAATGTCTCTGCAAAGAAACCACTGTGTTAAAACAATTTGATACAAAAACTGCAGATTTCCAGGAAAATAAAATAACACTTATTAAATAATGAAGCAAGAAAAGTAAAATTTCTATATTATTGTCAATACAAAAATATTTGCAAATTTACCTAAATAAATACGATCCATGCCTTCAAATGAAATAAGTACTCTGCTGCATATCTGGCAGCCCAGGCCTTCCATCACTGTCCTAATTTTTTTCTGCCCTATTCTCCGCTGATATTTTTGCTCTTCTAAGGTGTTTCAGTTCTGAAAACAGGAATAATTGCACCTCATCTTCCCTTTCCTGTTCATCCCAAAATACTTCATGTCTTCCCAGTTGTGACACTTTTAATCTAAAAGAAATTTACTTCCAACTCTCTTAAGAATCAAATAGAAAAATCTCTTATATCTCTAAATGAGGTATAAGAAACTTGTATTTGGTGTCTACTTTGGATTTATTAGTTTTAGTTGAGGATAGTGGTTACATCATTGGATAAAGAGGTCTGTATATATAGTTTCCTCTTCAGAACAACAGTGGCCTCAAAATGCATCTTCCTTCTTTCTCTCTCAAATAAGCTTTTTTCCCCCATATTTACTTTTCTTTGGTTTGTACTAATGACTAGGATTTTTGTGTGACTTTTTCTGACAAAGAGCATCCATCCGAATCTTGATCACTTTTAAAGAGGTGGGAAGAATTGCTTCCTTTGACTTCATCCACAATATATTTCTTTGTTTGACAACTCTGAATTTATAAAAAAATTATACAGCTATCCCATAAGAACTTCTTACTTTCCATAATAAATATGTCCAAATAAACATGAGAAAGGGCAGCAAGAAAAGCTGGCAATAAAACCACATTTACTTTCTGAATTTTCCTATTAGTTTCTCTCATTAGCACAGATGAAAGCAAAATTCAATTTTTGAATGTTTCTACATCAAATCAGATTTTTCTAGCAGAACTTACAAATATTTTTTATGATTCAAGCTTAAATATGATTTTCCTTTATTCTTTATTCCGACTGAAATGTACTGTGGTATACAAACAGAAAGATTTGTGCAAATAGAGCATATATGCAGCAGATGAACAAACAACTTTCTAGTTATTTTTTTGGGAGTCTGATCACTGTTTTTTCATGTGCATTATATTTTTAATTCCTTTTTTTTTTTTTAAAGAAAATATTAACCGTTTGAATTCTGAACAGCTAGAGTGTATGGTAAACACTGACTTAACGTCTTCCTTAAATATGAAAGGCCATACACCTGATTATCTTTCTGGTGCACACCCATTGCTTTGATACGCTTAACTTGCGCAGTTACAGAGTTAGGGCTGGAATTATTCACATGCACACACAGCATGATGGTTTAGAACAAAGTACTGTTACATGCAGAGAACACAATCGTGTACTAGAGACACTCCCAGTTAGATGATTTGCAGAGTTATTATCCTATCAGATTTCATGTTCATGTTGAGCAGCCTGGCCAGAAGGACATCTTTATAACTATTTTAAGCTTTTATTTATCACTATTTTCTTTTACAGTGTTCCTACAAAATATTTTTCATTTCTTTTTTTTTTGGGGGGACACTGAAATATGGGTTAGTTACCTTTAATAGAGCTCCACAGTTGTTTTGAGACAACTAGACAAATAGTAGATGAGGTCATCTCCAGAAATCAAAGAAATATAATTTAAGACAAAGTTACATTTGCTTAGCTAATGGAGAAGCAAAGAATTTGACTAATCAGTAACTACTGAAGGAAAGCAATAACTATTGAATCTTTTGAGAGAGTTGAAGTTGTTCAGCCTGGAGAAGTGAAGGTTCCAGGGAGACATTATTGTGGCCTTTAAAAATCTCAAATGAGCTCACTAGAAAGGAAAGAGAGAGTTTTACTGAATCCTGTATTGACAGGACAAGGAACAGTGGTTTTAAACTGAAAAGGAGTACATTTAGATTAGATATAAGGAAGAAATTGTTTACAGTGAAGACAGCGAGACACTGAAGTGGGTTACCCAGAGAGTTTGCGGATGTCACCATTCTTGAAAGCATTCATTGTCAGGTTGGCCCTTTCAGCAGCCTGATCTAGCTGAAGATGTTCCTGTTCATTGAAGTGGGTTTGGACTAGGTGATCTTTAAAGACCCTTTCCAACCCAAAATACTCTATAGTTCTATGAGAGAGGAGGCCAGAGATGTGGATTTATACCAGCAACAAAAAAATAAAACACACAATTGATCCACTCTCTATTCTTTGGGTTTTAATGTATTTTGGAAGTAGTCAGGCAATCTTACTGTAGATTTTTATATACTTCAGCTGATAGGATGTGAATTAGGTCAAGTATTACTGGCCCACAAATTGCATTGATAAGGAAAGGAGTATATCTGAAACAGAAATAGAGAAAAGGATGTTGTATGCTTCCTGTTAAATATACAACACGGTTAAATATGATGCAAAATTTTTATGACTGAGTAGGGAGAGAGAATAAGGGACTGCAAATTAAAAGTTAATATCTTTTTTTTTTCAGACACAAGCAACCAACATATAAGTGTATAAAAGGGTATCATTAATATTTCGCAGTGTTCTAGTATGTGTGGGTTTGTGCTAATGAGAGCAGAATTAGAAATGGCAACTATTAATAGTCCACTACAATGTGATTGTTAATGAAATTATATGTGTTTATGAAAAGAGTCTCTCTTTGCATGGTTTGAAAAGGTACAAATTATGCTGCCTGTATAAAACAACCCTGTGAACAATTCCTTTTCCATAGTACTGATCAGTACCATATCAAAATAGTATTCTCAGCCGTGAGTTGTACAAGAGAAAAACTTCAAGCTCTTTACCCAAACTTGGGTTCCACGGGAATTGAGTGCTGGTTGTTCACGAAGACCCAATGTGTGACTGATGAATAGAGCCCTTAAGCTTCAAGGGAGTAATGCTCAGCATGAGCAGAACTCTTCTCATGTTCAAAGTATTTCCAATCTCTTTCTTTTTCTCCACAGCATGTTCTGTCACTCTGTCAATCCAGATGGGAAGACAAACGTAGACAAAGCAAGCAGACTTGCAGAATTTGGCTCCTCTTTAACCAGAAGAAATACTCACTGGAGACAAATGGAAACTACACATTTTGGTACCTTTGGGCATGTAGTTTGAAACATTTTTGAACTACACAAGATGTAAGGTTCCAGTCAAAAATACAACCACATGTGTAATCTTTTTAGCATTTTCTGTTTTCTTTCAGTCTTTCTTTTGCTTCTTGGCTGTACTCAGAGAAAGACATTTGAAGCCTGTAGGCACAATTTATGTGTGAAAGAAAGATGACAAACAAGTACTTTGTTCTCCAAATTACTGAAAATATGTAGGCTAAAGAAACAACAAATCTTAATGAGGGTTTCATTTTTCTTCTTTTGACAACAAGAGAGACCTCACGAAGGAAGAAACAAAGCAAAAGATGATCCATCTCAAGGGTATGTGCACAAATGCCTGCACCTGAGGAAGTAATCAGGAGGAAATAAACATTTGCATTTAGTCAAAAAAATCTATGAGATTATTGGAAGAACTGAAATGGATTTAGGCAGCTCACATAGCCAGAGTAAAGTGTGGGACAGGTGCAAGATATTCACAGAAGACAAGGTCAGGGGATTATGCTGTGTGTGAAGGAGAAGATTAAACATGTGATGTCTTTCCACATAATAGACAATGATCTGTCTGAGAGCTCATGGATCAGGATACAAGGAGAGGCCAGTGAGTGTAACAGCATGGTGGGGGTATATTCCAGACCACTAACTTAGTCCAAAGCATGCTTTAAATGACCTGAAGATGTGTTGGGATCACTAACTCATGTTCGTGAGGGTCCTTAACCCCCATGACATCTGCTAGAATAACAACATGGTGGGATGGGAGCAGTCAAGGAGATTTCTGGAGAGTGTGAGAAACAGCTTCTTAATCCAGACACTTGAGCCCACCAGGAGTGACACACAAGTGAATGTGCTACTCACTAGAAAGCAGTTGTTCAGGGATATAGTAATCGATGGCAGCCTTGGCTGTAGTTACCAAGGAAGAATGAAGCTGAAGATTTGTACACAGTTGATTTTTGCAAAAGATGTCAAGAACAGCAAAATGACTTCTTATTGTGCATTAGTAATAAAAGATTGAACTAAGAAAATGTGGCCTGTTGTTAAATGCGTTTGATGATTCAGGCTAAGTAGACAAAGCAAATACTGTTTCATATCCAGTATCTTCCTTCCCTCAGACTTCACTAGCAAGGTTTCTCAGGCCTCTGTGCTCAGACAGTTGCCCAATGTCCTTGAATGGTTGTTCTTTATCTTCTTTGAAGCACTGGGGAGATCAAGGGAGGTCCACAGCAACAGGAAGAAGCCAAGTGTTGCACTCATCTTCAAAGAAGACCAAAAGTTCAAGCAGACAACTTACTGGCTTGCCAGCCCTGCTCCATCCCTTGGAAATCAGCAAGTCCGTCCTCTGAAAATACAGTGCTGGGCACAGAAAATGAAGTAGATGACTGGGAAGAGTCAGCACAGAATTACCAAGACTGAGTCATGCCTGACCAATCCTGATTGCCTTCAGTGAGGAAATTACTTATTTTTTGGATGGGTAAATATAATTTTTCTCAACTTTATAAAGGCTTTTGGTACCATCTCCCATGACATTCTTGTATCTATGATAAGGCTTTATGGTCTGGAGGAATGAACAATTGGATGGTAAACAAATTATAGAGGTGGGCAAGAGGGCCATATACTGGAAGCTGGTAAAAGTGGAGACATATACAAGTCTGGAGGATGCAAAGGAATGCTCTCTCATCAAGCTTGGAGCTTATACCAAACTGTTGGGAGTGTGGGCATGCAGCAACACACTCAGCAGTAAACTGTCATTCAGAAGGACCTAGACAGGCTAGTGAAATCGGCTGACAAAAATCCCACAAATTGCAAATCTGTGAATTTGTAAATGAATTTGTAAATCCTGTAAATTGTAAACCTGTGTTCTGTCTGTTGTCAGGAAGCACTTGCCCAAGGGCACAGGCTGTAGTCTGCCTTTCTGGGAACAGTTCTCCAGGAAGGGACCTTGGGATTTTTCAGGCTGCAGAAGAGACAACCTCAGGGAGAGTAAACAACCTGCCCAGGTTCCAGTGGTGGGAGGGATTCACAAGAGGTTGGAGTCACAGTCTTCAGTGCTTCATGCTGTAAGGACAAGAAACAATGGCTATAAACAGAAGCAACGTAGTTTCAGACTGTGTTAGGAAAAACATTTTCACTCTGGATTGAACTGTGAAGCACATTGCCCAAGAAGGGTGTGCAGTCTCAATCTATGAGGATTTTCAAGACCATACATCCCTGAGCAACACAGTCTGACCTCATAGCTGACCCTGCTTTGGGTTACACTAGAGAAACCTCCTGAGTTTCCTTTCAGCCTGAATTGTCTTGTGATTCTTAAACTATTACGTAAATACTTTTGTCTTTTGCAGACTTGAACATTTGCCCTAATAACTGTATCATGCACCTGCCCAACTATAAACTTTTCTTCTCTTTTTGATGTGATAGTGCACTGACCCTGGCCAGATGCAAGGTATCCACTAAAGCCACTCTCTCACTCCCCTCTGCCACTGGACAGAGGGGAGAAAAACAAACAGTTAAGAATTTGTGAATTGAAATAACAACTGGGAGAGGTCACTTACTGATTACCTTCACAGGCAAAACAGACTCAAAGTGGGGATAGTACTTAAATTTATTACTA
>JAWMRA010000078.1:71186078-71209441 GCA_035584735.1 Pseudotriccus pelzelni
CCCTGGAGGTGTTTAAGATGAGACTGGATGTGGCACTGAGTGCCATGATCTAGTAATCACAGTGGGGTTGGATCAAGGGTTGGACTTGGTGATCTCGGAGGTCTCTTCCAACCCAGTTAATTCTATGATTCTATGATTCTATGATCTCTAAGGTCTCTTCCAACACAAAGCATTCTATGATTCTATAGTTCTATAGGCACTGCACAAGAGGACCTGTAATCTTGTGTTTTGGGCACCATTTTTAACTGCTGTTTTTCTACAGTATGATTCATATTTTCCCACTAGGAACACATATTTTAATTTGCTTTGATAATTATGTTTCTAATTATTAGTTACCTTCTTCCATTTTTTTCCTGAATACTTGTCTTAATCACTCAAAAATACATTGCAACGTAAAATTTATTCTAAAGACAAAATCTGTATTAGAATAATGATTATCTGTGATAAAGATATAAAAAATTTAAATTATGATTTTTGTCTACTTGTGTTCATTGGGTTTTTCCTTTTTTATAATTGCTTGCATATTTCCAGAATTTTTTTTTGTAATGACATCTTAAGCCTAAGGAAAAGAAATAGAAGAAAAAAAGTATTTTCAAAGTGAAGAGAAATTTCCTATTCCTATATAAATTGGTGAAAAAGTACTCCAGAAATTGGACTTTTAAATATATTTTAAATGTTTTTTTGTCATCTAGGAAGCTGAGACATAAATCTGAGATGAGACTAGAATATTTGTTCCCCCAAACCCTTATGTAAGTCAGAGCTATAGTCAGTAGACTGCCATGTAGCAGGCAGGCCATAACATACCTTTCTGTTTTTTAAAATGAAATTACATAGAATGTTGTAAAAGAGAAAAAGACACTAAAGAACAGGTGCACATAATAATATGCTTATCAGCATACACAATAAACAGATTAAAAAAGAGGAAAAGAGAGAATAATTATATAAGGGCTCTTGTAAATCAATCAATCAAACCAAATCAAGTCATCCCACAAAGAAATGACACATTCTTTTCATTTTTTAATTTCTAAAATATCTAAGGGCAAACAAAAGCAATTAAAACAAAGGAAGAAGTTAGTTTGAAAAGAGGAAACATTTTCATGTACCTAGGAAGTCTGAAAAATATATGCAAGGAGGTAAAGGTATGGCAGAAAAATAAAGACACACTAAAGATTAATTTTTTGGTAAAACATCAATGGACAAGAAGAAAAATAATTTTAAAAAAGGTCAGATTTTTATATTTTAATGAAGTACCTGACACAGAACAGTGAAAAGTGGTGACACTTCATGATGCATTTAGTCATTCCAGACAGTGGTTTAAAATTGATTTATTCCCACAGAGGTGTCCAGTGGTTGCCAATAGCTGATAATTACAGTTTTGTGTTTTGTTTTGGTTTTCCAATAACTTTACTAAGCAACATATTAACTGTCAATCTATCACATTACTCCCTGGCAATTTTTACTACTCGCAAGTTTTGCAGTGAGTTTTTTGTGAATAACAGAAGACAAGACATGTCTGAAAAACTGTGAAAGTTTGAAAAGGATTGATTTTTGGCTATAACGAGCAGTCTGTGCCACCAGCAATCCAACAATCAGAGGAGGTGAAAAACACATACAACTAGCCAGACAACAACCAAGTCAAAAGAAGAGTCACAGGACTTCTTTTCATTTACTTAGCTCTTGAATCACTCTCCCATTATCCAAGTATTTATTTGTGTAATTAATGAAGAGATAGTGCAAGTTAAAAGCACAGAAATTTTTTTTTTGTTTGGTTGATTTTTTGGTTTTTTTGTGGTTTTTGGTTTTTTGGTGGATTTTTTGTGGTTATTTTTATGTCCAACCTTATATATCCAGTACACTGGATAACAGAAGGAAGAAAAACAAAGAATTCTGTGGCAATAAAGAAGTGTTGAAATCGCTGATGGCACCATGGCACAATAACTGAAAAAGAGAGATTATAGCTGTTATAGTATGAAACGTTCTTGTTCACTGTCTCTATTTTGTGATGAGCTGCTGAAACAGGATGTCATGGTTCTAGTGCTCTGAGCAGCTTAACCTTGCTCCTTTTCCCCCTGTCAACACAGACAGGGGGAAGATGGAGAGAGAGACTGACCTTCTCAGATCTGACAAGGAATTGAAAGGGAATCTGAGCACAACTAAAACATTTACAGGGCAGATCCTAATTTGATGGTAATCAATTGAAAGCTGAAATGGCAATTTCCACTAGCTAAGTACCTAAGCCTTCATGCATCCATCACAGTTTAAAGCAAAAGTGACTTAAGTGTAGGAAAAAACCAACTATTTCTAAGCAATAGATACAAGCTGAAATAACTCAGATCGTGGAGATAGGAAAAAGCCCGTTTCCCAGTATTTTACAGTTAATGGTCTACTATTTGAACCAGTCATTTGGTAGCGTTGCTAACACTGAATGTGCTAGAAAAATAACAAAATGGTTCTTTTAGGTGTGTCTTCTTTAAATAATGAAACAGGCACTCTAGCTAAGAAATACTGCCATGTCAATTATACATGTTGTGTTTGTTGCTTAATACTAAATACAAAAACATATTTGGGAGGTAGAGAAATGTGTTCATGCATATGAATGTTTTATGTATATTGAAGATTTTAGTCACAGAGCTACCTGATTGAATAAATCAGTTAACAGCAATAAATCAATATTCTGGTCTAATGAATTTAGAGCATGTACGCTATTTCAATAACTAAACTTTTGACCTTTCAAAAGTAAAAGGCTTGCAGCCTTCCAGCAGCAGAGTTAGAAGCAGGACAGTATTAGGGTGCAGGAGCACTCAGCTGTTCCCTGTCCCGACATGAGGAGCCTGGCTGGAAACTGAGTGACTGTCCTGCCAGCACATCTCAAGGCAACTGCAGTTGCTACAGCAGGAAGGCCATAAATTAAGTAAGTAGGTGTATAGCAGTCCTTACAAAGCAAAAAACAGTATCAGGAGAGATCCAGACATTAATTAACCCAATAGCATGTGTTTATCCATGCTAGTTCTAAACTGTCATATTATGTGAACTGATACAGCAATTCTGTGTATAAATGAGCTATCAGATGTTGCAACACAGAGGATTTGACCCTGCTTCCTTTCAAAACAGTGGACCTGTGACCTCTCCTGCAGGACGAACAAGGCCAGCTCCCTCAGCCTCTCTTCATAGGGTGACTGATCCAGATCCCATACAGCTTGGAAACTTTCTGTTGAACATGTTCCAGCATTCATTCGCTAATTTTCCTGTACCAAGGGAGCTTAAAATTTGGACAGAATATACAAACAGGATCTCATGAGTGCTGAGAAGAAAGATACAATGTTTTCTCTCAGTGTCCTGTCTGTGGCCCTGTGAATACTGCCTAGGGTGCTGTTGGCCTTCTCTGCAGCTGGGGCACACTGCTGTCTCGCACTCAGCTACCATCTGCCAAGGTCCTCAGGTCCCTTCCCACAAGGCGTGCTCCCAGTCAGGCAGACCCCAGCCTATGTCCCTGCACCAGCGCTTGCTGCCCTGGAGCAGCATTTGGTTTGTCCTTTCTGAATTGCACATCCTGTTGGTGTGTTCTTTGAACAATAGTCCTGCCCTCAAGTTTGCAGCTGTTCACCCAAATGGGTGCCATCTGCAAATGTGATGACAGTGCATTTTCACTGCATCTGGACATAGATGTTAAATAGACGTGGTGGGTTGACCTTTACAGGATGTCAGGTGCTAACGGAAGCCACTCTATCATTCCCCTCCTCAGCTGGATAAGGAAAATATATAATGAAAGGTTCATGGGCTGAGATAAGGACAGATTGAGATCACTCACCCATTGCTGTCAGAGGCAAAACAGATGCAAATTTATTACCAAACAAATCAAAGTAGGATAATGAGAAGTAAGGCCAAACCTTTAAAAACATCTTTCCCACACCCCTCTATCTTTCCTGGGCTTAACTTTATTCCTGATTCTCTACCTATTCCCTTCCCATGGTGCAAGGTGACAGCAATGGTGTTTGTGTTTGGTTCATTTCACCATGTCTCTGTCACTCCTTCCTCCATAGGGAGAGGACTCTTTCCCCTGCTTCAGTGTAGGGTACCTTCCATAGGACACAGTCCTTCATGAACTTCTCCAATGTCAATCCTTTCCACAAGCTACAATTGTTCATGAACTGCTCCAGTGTGTGTTTCCTACAGGGTTCCAAATCCTGCCAGAAAACTTGCTCCAGTGTGGGCTTCTTTCTCCATGGATCCACAGGTCCTTACAGGAGCCTGCTCCAGCACAGGCTTCCCACAGGTTCAAGCTCCTTCAGGAGGCTTCCACTTGCTCCAGTGTGGGGTTGTCCATGGGCTACAAGAGAATCTCTGCTACACTGTGGACCTCCCATAGGCTGCAGGTAGACAATATGCATCACCATGGTCTTCACTCAAAGTGTAGGAGAATCTCTGCTCCAGCACCTGGAGCACCTTCTCCACCTCCTTCTTCACTGACCTTGATGTCTGCAGAGCTGTTTTAAGTTTTCTCACCCCTCTCTTCTCTGGTTGCAATTTGCTTCGCAGAGTAACTTCTTTCCCTCTTCTTAAATGTGTTATCACATAGGCCACTAATGTCACTGATGGACTTGGCCTTGACAAGTGGCAGATCTGTCTTAGAGATGGCTGGTATTGGCTCTATCAGACAAAGAGGAAGCTTCTAGCTTCTCTTCCATCATGATCTTTCCAAGTGCAAACAGTAAATTTTTATGTCCTGACACTATGTTTCTTTAAAATCTGTTTTGGCTTGTCTAATCTTGTTTTCAGGATCACAGTTATTTATCATCTGTTGTCTCTCTTTCATATATATTACTAGGAAATTTATGCAACTATTTGTTGTTTATAACAATGATTTTCAAACTGAAAAAGATATGATTCTTCTATTCAATGGTACTCAGTATGGTCCTGCATTTGTAATGGTGCATATTAATCAACAGGAATGTTTAAAGTTTTTCAAGTACAATTATCTGATGCCACTACAATTGCTTGTATTTTTCAGGCACCAGATTACTACCCATAATCACCTGGCTTCTTTGTCTGTGGTATCTTACCCAGCAGTGTAAAACATATCTAGCTTTGGCCAATATTAGTGGACTTTGTAAAAAAATCCTCTTTTTCTCTAAAAAATATGGAAATTATTCTTTACTAGAATAATTAGTGCAGACATCATTTTTTTTCTCTGATACTTTTTCAGTAGTGTTCCATTGTTCGTTATGGCTTCCACATTGTTTTTAACTTATTCTTAGAATAACTTCTTTTCAGCTACATTTTTCAGTTGCATTTTCTCAAAATGCCTTGTGGATCCCAACACTGCAAGCCTGAAGTGTGTCCAAGCTATGTGCTTGAGCCCTAGTTCATGAACAGATGGGCAGAGAAGCGATGATTTCTCCACCTTCTCACATGATCTCCAGAGATACTCCTGCTCTGACATTCTTCTGCTTGTTCTCCTTCTCTGAGGATGGAAGTGTCACTCAGAGGGATACTGCATAGAATTGCTGTGAAGACACTGAGTCCCAAAAGAGGCTGAGCTCAGAAGACAAAGACAGAATAGGAAGCAGATTGGTACCTAGAAACCTGCATATGAGAACAGATTCCAATCCAAAGTGGAGGAGTTAGCTTAATTTAGACCCTATTATTTTTGACAGATTATATCTATGGCCCAGAAGATGTGATCTCAACATGGATAAATTCCCCTGAGCAATCTTTAGTTAAGATAATTTGGTCAACTATACACCAAAAGTAGGACATTGTCAATTCAATCTCCAAAAGCTAGGAATTCAGGCAGGTTTTCCCCAGTACAGTCTGAACTCTCTCTATAGTTTGTTATAGATGATCAGAACTGTGGAATTCTGGAAGTCAAGGCTTTTTACTTGTTTAAGAAAAAATAATATGGATTTATGGGAAGTCATTCAGGAAATAGTAAAGATGATTTGAATAGAGTGGCTTTGAAGTAGGTAGCAAAAGCTCAACAAGTTCCTGTGGGGCATGAATAGTTTCACCAGAGTACTGAAGAAAGTATCTGTTGTTCCACATAAGTCTGGTTCAGTGCTCCCAGTTCATGAATAATTATGTAGGTCGTGTAACACACAACCATTCCTCTTTGTTCATTTGTTTCATCCACACAGAACAACAAAAACAACAAAAAACCCCCCAAACCCAAAACCAGAACAAAACCCCCTCACCTACTCCCCAAAACAGAGAAAAATTTACAAACCACACAGCGAAATCTGGAATGCTTGAAATAAAAAGAAATTATATTCTCTTTTTGAGAACATATCACTGAATATATGCATGGTAACCATAATGAACATGTGAATAATATGTGAGTTTTGAAAACTTTTTCTTTTATTGCAAATGTAGAGGTTCCATTTTATATTATGCACTGTTTTGAATTAACTATTCAAGACAGTGCTGTGCATGGGATATTTTTATAGAAGAAACTGGAGATAAATGACCCTTTGAAATGAATGATATCCTGCAAACTTGACCGCAACCAAAAAATTAAGAAACTGTCTTGGATTCTGAAGATATTTTCATAACATATTTTTAACATTTCAAAGATACTTATACATATATATTTCATCAGGAATAGGGCCAGGATACCTTTTTTGTGTGCATTTTTGTTACCATAGTAACAATATTACTTTTGTTAACAAGAAAAATGCTGAAAACTTTTTCATAGGCTTGAATGGCCTGACTCGTTAGAGAAAATTTCTACATTAAAACTCCCTCCCTAAAAAATGTTTTGTGATCCCTCTTTGAAACATTTTCAGCACATTTCTTTTAATGACATTATTTTAATTGATCAGACACTGTTCAACTATGTTAAATACATATTTCTAGAACACAAACTGTGTTGCATCAGATTAGACTGTACTGCTCTTTGAGCATCTGATAGAAAACCTGAAAATAAACAAAACAAAAAATTAAAGAACTGTTGATATTTGTGTAATAGATCTCAAGTTTGTCCGAAATTTGAGGATTGCACACCTACGTATTCTGGTCTGATTGCTTTCCACAATGAAGTATAATGAAAATCAGGAATCTAATTTTTTAGACAGAGAATATTGAAAGTGGATATGTTACAAGTAAAAATAGAATGATCTTATACAGAAATCTCCCCTGCCTACTGTGTTCTTGCAGGTAAATCCTTTTTACTGCCTTTAGCCTTGTAATTCGGCACAAAACATTCACAGTTCCCTGTTTCCAAGGAATTTTGTATTTCAGTCAGTGCTGAGATGTCACTGATCCTTGCTACTCTCAGTAATCCCTCTCTTCTGTTTGACATCCTGCTTTTTTCCATGTTTCTCCCCCTGCTATCTTCTGTCTGCTAGGTCTAAACACATCTCCTGCATTTGCTGTTGTTCCCAAGCAAAGTAAAAATATCTCCCTCTCCAGAGAGTTCCCCCTGAGCCACAACTGTACTGCAAGGAACAGCATGCAACTGAAAACAAACAGATCAACCTTACAGAATTTCACACTCCTATACATTTGACCAGAGGCATATGTTCCCTCAATTTGAGTGTCACCATTTATACAAGAAACATACCACAAACATAGCTCTGCTCCAACAAGGGCAGGAAAGAATCTTCCACATCCGTTTGCTGAAACTTTACCTAACCACTCTCTTTCTATACCTAACCACTGTATATAAGCCTTTTCTTACCCCATCACTCCTTGTATGTTATTCATGCTGTACCTGATTAATTTCTTCAGCTCCTGAACTAAGCATGTGGTTTAAATGGTTATGGTCCTTGCTCTTCATCAAGTTCACTGATGACACAAAGCAGTGAGGAGTGAGTGATACAGCAGAGGGATGTGCACCCCTGGAGAAGAACTTTGACAGGTTGGAGAAATGAGTAGAAAGGAACTGTCTGATGTTCAAAAAAGGCACATGAAGGGTCCTGCACCTGGAGAAGAATAACCCCACATACAATTCAATAATTCTGTGATTCTGTGATTGTGTCAAGAGGATGGAGCCAGGCTCTCCTCAGTGGTGCCAGGCAATAGGACAAGAGGCAACATGCAGAAATTGTTGCACAGGAAGTTCCACCTGAATATGAGGAAGACCTTTCCTGAGCAGGTGACTGAGCACTGGAACAGATTGCCCAGAGAGGTTGTGGAGTCTCTGTCACAAATGTTCATAATTGTATGGTGTTGCTTTAAGACAGTGAAGAATTGTCAAGCCAGGTTGAGAAAAACATGAGCTGAGCACCTCACTGATCTTGCACCTGACTCAAGCAAGGGCTGACATTGAAGGATGTCTGGGGTGAAGCAGAGGCTTGATGTTGTCTCAGTGAGGCACAGAAGAGCACCCAGGTCTCTGTACCAGCGATAGCCACACTTCCTTTACTGGGCATAAATCTGGTTATAAATCCAGTTCATTAAGAAGTCAAGAAAGCAGAGAAAGACTCTGATAAAGGTCAGATAGCCTTTACTGCCACCTCTGTGCATGAAGAGGATAAAAGGTTTTACCCTAACTCTTTTGTCAATTATAAATTCTGTCCAAAAGTAGCCAAGACCCTCATTAAGCCCCATTACAATATTAACTTATATGCCTCTCAGGATGCAAATGAAGGAGAACGTGGGAAATGTAATACATTTATGAGCAAAGTCACCAAGCCTCACCTAGAACATTCAATTGTTCTGTTCTATTGGAATGGGCCAAAATTAATATATAAAAGGGGGGCTTTGGAACAGAAAAGGCTGGAGGGGGAAAACACCTTTGTCTGCTTGGTTGTTGCACTGTCTCTCTCCTCCTCTCCCAAAGGCTTCTTCTGAAGCCTTTAAGTGAGCATTATGCCTCCAACTAGGTTGGACAATGCCTGGAAATATTAATTTGTCTATGTATCATATCTATCTGTCTATCTATCTCTCTATCTATCTCATTATTAGATATGTCTTACTATACTTGCTGTTGTAAAACATATAACACACTTTAGTTAGTGCATTTATTACTGTCAGTCCTGAAACCATTATCCTGTTGCTTCAATAAACCATACTAATCAGGAATCTGGATTGTGCAAGTCCTTATTGAATGTGATCAGACCTGACTGATAAACTACATTATTCGTGCATCTGTGCTCATGCAAGGTCTTTTGAACATGACCAGACTGATGATTTGCTATAATCAGAAATTAAACCCAGACACATCCAGCCCCTCTGATCCCTGAGGACCAGCTGAAAAACATAGGAAGTTATTTCCTGCTAAATTCCTATATCCTTAATGCAACAGTCTCCTTCAACAGAGATATTCAAAAGACATCTGGACACAATCCTGACTAATGTGCTCTAAAGAACACTACTTGACCAGACAGGTTGAACTAGATGACCTCCAGTCATCCCTTCCAACCTTAATCATTATGTGATTCTGTGAATTACACCGAAAGGAAGCAACAACCTTAAAGTGTACAACAAAAAGCCCTCTTCCCAAACTTAAAACATAAAAAACCTTAGGTGAATTGTTAAATCATCACCATTATTTGTTACAAGGAAAAAAGAAAAGAGCCATCTTACCGAATAGTCACAGTTAAAGCAAGGTACTGCTATGAAAACACAGTGGGAAAGTAAAATCTGTTTATGACAGGATAGGTAGGCATACTGTGAATGTAGCTACTGCTAAATGTGGAGGGGTTTTATCTCAGGTAGCCCACAGGAGGCAATAATGTTCTTTTCTGAGGGAAAAGTTGGAGGACTGTGACAAAAAGAGAAAAAGAGAAAGTAAACTTTTCTTACAGAGGATATGGTTAAAATATATGTTATGCTCTTAAGGCTACAAGGCAAAGATTGTTTTTATACTGTGACGACTTTCCTCTCCTGCCTATCCAAGTCCATATTCTAACTCATGGTGTGTGAGACATGAGCTGCCACATTTTAAGTGGGTAGTATTCACGTGCTCTATCCCAGCTAATGATACTCTGAGGCAGTTCAGGAGGAATACGGTTGTGGCTAAACGTGCTATAACAGGAACAATAGCAGAAGGGTCGGCAAAAAAAGAGAGTCAAAAAACTTACATCATGTCACACAGATGACTACATACTTTTAACATGTCACACATGATGGTGAGTCCACCTCAGCTTAGCCAAATATTCTGCAGGTACATTTTATTTTTCTAAATAATAAAAACCCAGAATTAATTAAAGTGAAATGTTTCAAATTTTTTTTCTGATGGAATAAAACTATCTAAGCTAAAGAAAAAAAAAAGCATTATGTGGTCATGTTCACAGATATAAATGGGCTACACAAGGTATATAGGCAGTTAATTTTTTTGCATTAAACATAGAGGAAGACCATACCAGATGAAAGTGTATAAGGCTGGAAGTGCTGGTATTAACCGTAGAGGGCAAACATAAATAGACAAAAAAAACATCGCACAACTACTCTGTGTAAACTTTCTGAATCACTGACAGATCAGCGAAATAATGAAAATAAGTGCTTGAGATATTACAACAACAGCCATCACTGTAGTATCTCAATGTCATTTCTCTGTTACAATCCAGGCACATATACAAAATCCATGACATGCTGAAACATGAATACTTCCCATTCTGCATAGTTATGCTCAGGTGAATTACAGCAATTCAGACAGGCTGAACTAGTGAGAAAAACAATTACACCTGAAGCCCATCGTAGTCCATACGTGGTGAGATGAAACTTTTTGTAGTCCCTTATCTTAATTTGTTGGTCTTTGTAAAGAGTCAATGTTGATTTCAAGTAATAATACTGTTGTTATTCCATGATTTGTTATTAGCATAATATTTTTAGAACATTTTCTCCAAATTCAGTTTCTGTATTACAAATTTAAAGTCCTTTTAAGAGCACTTCTGTGCCATGATGTTTTGGGGTTTTTTAAACCTGTAAGAATAAGAAATCTAATTGTTCACCTACAATATTTTGCTCCTGGAATAGCCAAGTCACCTGTTAATCTTTCTTATATTTTCTAAGCGGTTGATAAAGTAGCATTGACTAGTTTTATCAGTATTTATTCTATTTTGTCAAAATTGGAAGCTTTTTGCTGATATTAAATACCACTTATAGGGGCTTTTTTTTAGTGCCTTTACAGAGAAATAACTCACACTTTGAGATCAATGAGACTACTAGGGTGAGTAATTGCATCCCAGCTGGGAGTAAAGCTGCACCATTTATTTCTTACAGTGTATTCGAAGTCATAAACAGTGCTTTTTCTCTCCACAAAATTTTTTTTGTTGGAGAAGTCAAAAGCTGCAGTGTAAACAGGAATTAGCCATTTCATTGCTGTGAAATCAGAACTGTTCTCAAAGCAGAGACAGGCCATACAATAAAATTTGAGAACATGCTTCCTTTATGCAGTGTGTCTTCTTCTACTGGTAATCCCTAAAACAAGATCAGGGGAGACCCTTTTTGCTCTTGTTAAGTTTAATGGAATGTTAAAATTTATTCTGTTCAATAGAATCAATAGAGAG
Organism: Pseudotriccus pelzelni; assembly: GCA_035584735.1. Taxonomy (NCBI): domain Eukaryota; kingdom Metazoa; phylum Chordata; class Aves; order Passeriformes; family Tyrannidae; genus Pseudotriccus; species Pseudotriccus pelzelni. The sequence continues at coordinate 71,197,529 of JAWMRA010000078.1, forward strand.
GTTTCTTCCTGTATACCTTGGAAAATTTCAAAATGTGAATTTGATAAATAGCAGGTTAATATTAGCAACATGATGAATGGAAAACTGACACGAAAAAATACAGAACTAAAGACAGATAGAGTTATAGTAATAGTTTTCCTAAATTTTTCTGTGAGAATGATATTGTAACATGAGATAACTGCCATTAAAAATGGAAGGTCCTTTCTAAGAGTATAATAAAATAGTCATTTACAATTGCAATAAAGACATCAATGATTTCTTGGTCAGATTTATAATTTAACCCCAATTGTATAATTAAAATATGCATAATTCCATTTACTCAGGTTCAAGAGGAAAAATTTCCAGTGGAAGCCACTGTGGATTTCAAGAAGCAAAATGAGCCCAAATTATGCTCTGTATGTGTGTGTGTTATAAACCTTCACTTCTGTACTCTAACCAATTGGGGTGAAGAAAGAATAAAGTAATTTTTATAAGTATACAAGAGAATAACAATCAAGAGGTTACAGGAAAAGAGTTTGAGTAAATAGGGCTGTGGTTTCAGGAAAAAAATTGAATCATTTGCATTTAAAAAAGTGAGTATGCACTCTGGGAGAACAGCAGTTTTTGATGCCTGACTAGACATTTAGAATCTGACAGATCAATACTGGAATGAGATCAATACTATAAGCAATACAAGGCTGAAAGTAGGCTGGAAATCAGAAAAGAAGTTTCAGAACAGCCATTCTGTAACTGAAATGGGGTAAGGAAAGGTAATCAGTTTCACGATAACATTCTGTGAAAAAGACTTTTATGAGGGAGTCACTTGTATTACACTCAAAATCTCATTATGGGCTAAAGGGGATGCACAATGTCAACAGATATAAGATTTTGTCCAGATAAAGTCTTTACAATCAAAATGCGCTGAGCAGGTATTGTTAGTCCAGCTACAACACTACTGACACAGTCCAAATGAATAAGGAAATATATAACACAGCTCAAACCTTGGTACACAGAAACCCTTTCTAATCTCTACCTATTTTTCTCGGAGATGTGCTCATCCTTTCAGAGGGCTGTGTGGTCTGTTCAAGTTCTGACATATTCTTGAGCAGCTTCATGCTGGTGCTGGTAGTCCCTTCCTTCTTAGTACTGGGGTCTGCTTCTGGTTTTATTTACATGTTTTCTTAATACTTTCTGCTTCGTTGGTTGCTAGCTTACATTTTAACAGTAGGACACTAGCCATCCTCTTATCTATTTCTGAGACATTCTATGCCAACATGAAATAAAAATGAAATAACATAGAATAGAAATGAAACTGATTATTTTTTTTAGATTCAGATGTTTCAAAATAATTGCTGCAAGAAATAGTTAATAACAAAAAAATTTGTGATAATGTGTGTAGGAGATTTATTATTATTTTTGAATTTGAGAAGGTTATAATCAACAAATGTAAAGTTTTCAAACTATGGAATCATCCCCAGAATGAATAGCTCAAAGTGAGTCAGTCCCTGGAAACATATCATACTGTAGTGCTAGGTAAAACGATCACCAAAAAGTGCCAGAGACTGAATCCACATGGTAAATGTGCTAGGTTTTTCAAATGTTGAAAAGTGTATTGATGAAGGGTAATAAAAACATTTTTATTTTCTGAGGATAAAATAGTACAAAACCTAGAAGATTTTGTTCATCATCTACAAAATATCAATATATGGGAAAGAATAAACAAGAAAATCTACCTTTCAATCTTATTTAATACAAGCATACTGGAAGGGGGAGGAATTGAGAAATATTTATAATATAGGCTTTCCTAAAGTCACAGTTTAAGAAGCTAGTGACTAAGTGAAAAGAGATAACCAAAGACTTTGACACAGAAATTTCTTAAAAGATACACAAAAAATGCCACACCAGAGGAAAAGAGAGGGAAAGAGAGGAAAAGAGGGAAAAGAAGAATGTACCGGACATAAAATTAATTAGTGAAGTAATATGAAGAATTATTCAAAAAGTTTGGAGCCATCTAGTGTTTTTGGAAACTAGTTATTTATTAAACATCTCTGTTTCTCTTTTCTGTAATTTTTTTTCGGCTTGGCAGAATTCCTCGAATATAGGTAGAAGTCCAGTAGCACCGTAGCTTTTATTCTGTTGTGAAGGAACATTGGCAACACAGAGGAAGATAACAATAAAAAAGAATTAAGATTTGATTGCAAAATAGTTCCGTAAGCATTACTGAAAGAAAATTGTTTTGATCCTTCTCTAGTTCTGGTAAATGGCTGTGAGGGGGAAAACAGCAGAATGGATGACAACACGGTGGGTTTGAGGCGGACCATCTAGGTCAGGATGGATATAAGCATGGGAATACCATGGAGATGTCAGTGTCCATTGCCTGGTGTGATTTATATCCCCATACTGCCATGGTATTGCTATGACACCTGTCAGTAATGTTGGAACACTGAAAAGGTCACCTAAACTGCAGTGAGGAATTTGGTTCTTTTCTTGAAATAGAACCTCTGCTCTGTGGGCATCCTTATTGTTATGATTTCATTTAGTTTCCAAAGATTTATGCTGAGTATAAAATGAACCAAATGCCTTTAAGGCTTTGTATGTCAGTTTCTGTTACATACTTATGAGTCTTTATGGTATTGCATATTTCAACCAGAGGAAACAAATTAAAATAACCATTAGAATTTGAGACAGAAAGCTGTATCAAGTGAACAACTAATTAGCAATTTATTTGGCAAAGAATTTCTTTTCTAAGTTCTTATTTTGTATAAAAGAAGTGAGTTTCAGCCGTTAAGAGCCCAAGGAAAAAAAATTTGTTTAAAAAAGAAAAAACTTAGCTAAGGCTTTGAATTAGGGCTTTGAGTTTATAATCTGTTTAAATTAAATCTTATGGTATATTGTTTAAAGCCAAACTTTGTGGCTAGGGGAGTCAGCAGTGAGAAATTTGCTTACTTTTTGTTGAGAACTACAAAGAAAAACCTTTTATTTTCTTGCAAGATAGGATGGACTTATGGTAAGGGATGGCAATAATTAGTCATTATAATTGTAAGAAGAAAATTAATTCATTTTGATAATTGACAATCATTTTGAAAGTGTTAAAAATTATTTTAAACACTATATTAATTTCCAAAGAGGAAAATTGTTCCAATTTCACTTTTTAATTTATAGCTTAAAACATAGCTCTGGTCAATGACAGACACATTTCTATCACTGAGAGTCAGATAGATCTTTGCCTGTTTGCTGAAACCTATTCATATCTTAAATAGTATCAGCTACTTTATAATGTAGCCAGTGAAACATTTATTTTCTTTTATAGGAGAAAGCCTAGGCTAGAGCTGGTAAAAGAGAAAAAGAAGACAACTTGATGAGTCTCTGGAATGCTAAAGCTCTACAAGAGAAGAAGAAGAAAAAGATGTAGATTGAGGTACTATTATCTGATGGTGAGATTTATATGTAACAAAGAGATGTAAACTAGAAGGAGGAAAGGAACCACACAAAAGTCCCTATGTACAAAATGAAGCATATACAATTTGCAGGGAGATGCCAGAGAATGGTAAATTGAGGGAAGTCTTAAATTTCATACACATGTACATGTGTGTATATATATATATAAATAATATATAATATTCAGTATTTACACTTAAGAGACCAGGGCTGTGGTGTGTAAGCTGTGAGTCGGAAGAAGGCTTCTCTGTTTTCTGGCCCAATTCTCCATGTAAATTACGAATCCCACTGGATTTATTCTGTGGGATTCCCCACTGCTGCTACACACACTACTCTTATGTCTTCAAAATGGCACATGGATTGCAGAAAAACGATTAAAATGATTGCAAAAATTGTTAGTGGTTTTTATGATAAAAATTGTGAGATAGTAAAACCTCAATGGATATCTATTGAAAAAAAAAGAAAGAAAAATACTGGGGAGTAGAAAAGGAACTTTTCTGTTTGTACATAGTGTATTTTGTCACAAAAAATAAAGCTCTCAGATGAACTTTGAGAGGCTGTACCATTACACAAAATTGCAGACTCTGTGCTAGAACTTATTTTTGATACACATACGTATTGGTGAGGGAAGAGAAAGAGACTTGACTGAGCAAGAACATACAAAACTAGTCAAAGATTTTTTTTTCTATTTGAGTTAAACATAGAGGATTTTGTAGGGTAATACCAATGTAAATCACAAGTAATCAATGGAGTTACTTCAGCATAAAATTTCTGCAAAATCAGAATGGAGCATAGGGTGTTTACAAACCATTAATTTATAAGAAAACAACCATCTCTCAAGTGTGAAATGTTTACCTGAAAGCTGTCTGAAATTTTGCCAACTATTTGATTCAACTTATTTAACATACACTTTTAAAAGATACACCTACAGGACTCAAGCAGCTCTGGCATCTGCACAAGCAAGCTGCATTGCCTTTGTGGGGGAGGAAGGCTGACACTGATATGGCTCAAGATGGACTGATCCTTTCAGAAATATCAGTATTTCAAAGTCTCTACCTTCCTCACTACACACACTTACAACAGAAAACAGCATTTTCTGCTCTCTGTGCCATTTGCAGACGGTAAAACAAATTTATGAATTTACCAAAGTGACCTAGAGTAACACCCCAGATGGTTGGGGTCATTATATAAAGAGAAAAACTGAGTGGGGCCTCTATCTACATGAACTTAATGAAACCTCATGCTGCATTCATCTCAGTTATTTTCGTAACAGAAAAAAATCAGGCTAAGTTTTGCAGAAAAAATTTTGAAGCCTGCCAAACTTCTACTGAGGAAATCAACACATGTTTTTTGTTCTCAAAGCAACAAGTGGAAGTGTGTCAAATTGACAGCTTTTTTTAGGCTCATTCCTAATCATTCTTTTGAGATTCTGTTTGTCCACAAAAACTTTTGGTCTCTTGTGGCCTTGCATTTACCTGTAAGAACATATTTCACAGGCATTCCATAGTGTAGTTCGGAGAAATCCTTTTCCCCTTTGCAGCCACTGTAAGTGGCAGACTAAAAAGAATGACACTGAAGCTGTGCACTGGATGATAAAGTTGCTTTTGCATAGTAAGTAGAAAAGTTTTACAGAGACATAGAAGAAGGTTTTAATTATTTAGTGTTCTCAGTGATCATTCTGAGTGAAATTTTTATGTTACAAAGGCTCTTGCATATAATTTTTCAACACTGATCTTAACTACCATAAAAGTAATTCATATTACCTAATTAGATAAAATTCAGTGTTTTGTTTAATGTCTAAATAGACACAGTAGGGAAAATGAAAAAAAAATTACAAGACAGATAAAATGACTGAATAAATAAACATGTAAAAAATTATAGAAAATAACAGGTCTTAGAATTGCTTATGTCTTGTTGTAGTATCCTACCAAATACTCTTTTAATACAGCTTTAACATAATGCACATTAATATCTTTTTACAGTGACTCATACTTACTTTCCTGTTTGCCTTAGCATTCTCTGAAGTTTCTTAACTAAATCAAAGAGCAATGGTGACCTTCTGCATTTACACAAATATAAACTGAATCATTTAAATTTGAACAAAACACCTGCATTTCATAAAATCAAGCAGATCCCTTTTACCTATCAAGGAGATTTTTTTTTAAACTGTCAGTAGAAATCCAGGTGTGATAAACAATTAAAAACTAGGGAACACTTCTGAGTTATGCTTTCTATTTATATTCATGTGTTAGTAGCAACAGTGTACTCAAAGGTGATTGAAGGAACATGGTACTTAGGGCCGTGGTTTAACGGTGGACTTGGCAGCTCTAGGTTTATAGCTGGAATTTAAAGTCTTTTCTAACCCAAATGATTCTATGAAAACGTACCAATGTCTTTGAAAATCTTACTAATAAAAACAGTTCCAACTAACTGTCTTTTAATATTTCAGAATTTTATTGTCTGGGGATATATATTTTCAAAAACAACTAATTCTAAAAGAAAAGACTGTGCCTAGCCTGTGTTTTATATAGCTAGTGAATGACTGTAAATTAGGACAAAAGAAAATCTGGACCAGTGTGTAAGCTGTGGCAGACAACATGCCATTTTTACCATACCAGAGATTTTTGAAAAAAAAACCTGTACAAATAGTCCTATGCACTATAGTACTATGGTACTATAAAATACCAAATATCTGTTGCTGTATCCATGTTCCTGAGGACCAGTTGACTCCCTTCTTCTTTGCTTTCCTGCACACCCTGCTCTCGCGCAATATTAGCCAAAAACAATAACTCATTTTGCTGGTTTTTGAGCAATAGATGTCACAGATAAAATTTTATAGATACAAACTATTGATAATGCCTGGCCATGACAAGCCAAGCTGATTTTGAAAATGACTCCATTTAGCCAGCAACTTGTTGCGTCTGCTTTGTTTGTTTGTCAAACCTGAATAGACTCCCAGCCTCATAGATAGAGGGCTAAGAATGCTTTTGTTCCAGAAGCCATCCCAGTGCATACTGCAATATATCAAACAGTTGAATATGGATTTTTATGTCTACTGTCAATTCAGATGAGAATTGACCAATTCTTAAATTTCCAAATGTTGTATTTTTTTTCTGGGCTACTGAGGTTTTAATGATTGGGAGTTCTATTGCAGAATTTTCTTGTGTCTGGCCTCATACTTCTTGTTTGGGTTTTCAGGGTACACACATTTTCTATCATCTTAATGGACTTTCTTTTTTTTTATTACTGCTTACCTAATTCCCCTTATCTTCTGACAAAAGAAAACTCATCCTCTAGGAATAATAATTTTAACAAACAATTTTTTTCCATCATGCCAAATATAATATAAAATCTTACATGTGAGTTTAGATACAGTGTAAAATCATTAGATAGCTATCTTAGGATAGAATGTAGCTTGAACTGTGAATAAGAACAAATGGCAGATAATTCTGTGTATGTTCCTGATGTGGGGGAGAGCAGATGTCTCACCCGAGTATTTGAACTTTCAAGCAGAAGCCTGCTGCATGCTAGTTGCAACTTCCAAGGGTTTGTTGTAAATTGTTACAATGACTGGTTTAAACAAAAGCAGTACCTCCTGAGTCTTCCACTTAAACAGACATGAGATCGCAACACCAAACAGGAGATGGAACGGGAATTGTTCTTCTGCACTTAGAATTTTGGTTGGAAAACTGAGGGCCTGAAAAGAAAAGGAGTCCCAAAACTACAACTAATCCTAAAAAGCAAAAGATGCAGAAGACTTGGCTTTGGTGAAGCCATGTTGACTGTCTCTAACCACCTCCCTCCCTTCTATAAATTTTGACATGTCTTTCAGGAGGATTTGTTTCATGATCTTAATGGGAGTGGAGGTGAGGCTGATTGGTCAGCACTTCTCAGAGTCCATTCTGGCCTTTTAAAAATGCGAGTGATGTTTCCTTTTCTTTCCATTCACTGGGGACATCCAGCTGCCAAACTTTTCAAATAAGATGGAGTTTTATTGACAACTACTCTGGTCAGTTCCTTTGGGACACATCTCCTTGGGTCGCATGGACTTACATGTATGTTCGTGTTCCCCAATTGGTCTTTAATTTGATAGCCTATGATGGGACCAACTTCATCCCCTCAGCTTCTGCCCTGAGGTTTAAGGGCTTGAAAGACATGAGAAGAGAAATTACCTTTGAAAGTTGAAAAAAAAAGGTTGAGTAACTCTGCCTTCTTCATGTTGATCAGCTTCCCTGATCCCATCCCTGTACATCTAGGCAGCATCCCTCTTCCCACTATAGGCATCTTGGGTCCCACAATTTGTATGTCTCCTTTTTACGCTTTAGTCTGACCAGGAGGTCCTTCGTGAACCATGCTGGTACCCTGTCTTCCTTTCATGATTTCTTAGACAAGGTAATCAGTAGATCTTGTGCTCTGGTGCTCTAAGAATAAATGTCTTTAAAGACCTTCCAGCTCCTCATTCCTTCATACCCCTCAGAAAAGAAAACTGTTTCCTTTATCTTCCTATGTCAGATCCTTGTCAAGGAGCTAGCTCACTAAAATTGTCCTGTATCCATCTGGATTGCAGACTCAAGGGCACTAGCCAGGAGCTTCATGATTCTGTTTCCAACAAGCTAAGCAGAAAGTTAAGTAAAATTACTACTATCTAAAAATCTCCAGAGACTAAAATAGATCCTTCGTGCACAAGATATTTTGGGCAAGATAACACAATTCCTGGATTTTTTTTATCATGTTCTTCAACAGCCACAGTAAACTGGGCATTTTGAGAAGGAGGGGTGCCAGCAAAAATAAAGTCAGTGTCAGTCAGGTGGACTTCTGTGTTTTGTGATATTTGACGTAATTTTTTAATCTTTTTTTTTCAAATCAAAAAAATGAAAATGTGAATTATCTAGGAAGGAGAATTTCTTAAAAGGAGGAAACAAAATGCATCTGAAATTCCATCATTTCAATGTGGCTGTTGGGAATAGCTCTTCAAATAAAGAAATGAAAATATTTTACTTTTAAGTAAGAATGAATTTTGGATTGCAACTTTTACATTTTCTGAAATTATTTTTAACCATAGTAGTCAAACACTTTATAACAGGGGGAAATGGTTTTTTAGGATGTCTCAGTTTTTTATCTACATATTTGAAGGCATTTGAATATAACACTTTTCATTGTATCACTTGCTAGGGTATGACTTCAAGTTTTTTGAGCTCTTTCCAAAGACCACAGGTGAAAACTGTAGTCTATCCATTTTATGGTCACTGAAAAGGTCCTGTAAATATCAGCTGTTAAGTAGGAGACCATTTATAACATATTTAAGGATTTAAAATACCAATAGGTCAGACTACTTAAAAGAGCAGACTACTGTCTATCAGAAACAAGATTATATAGAAAATAGTCCATTATAAAATTTAAGTTCACTATGGTCCTTTAATCTTATAACTTTAACCTTGAGACGACCCATTCATTTGAGTCTTTTAGACACTGTGTATAAATATTTGCTTTTGATATCCTGTATGTTGGTTTTTTTTGTTCGACGAGTCTTTATAAAAACACATGGATGAATCACATTTAAATAAAATAATCTTTGGGTTTTTTTCCGAGACTTCTTTCACTATTTCTAAAATGATTTTTCTGGCTTTACAGCTTTCTTATTAGTAATAAAATTTCTAAATATGAATAGCAACTCTGGTCAAAAGAAGTAGCTATAGTAAATAGATTAGGCAATATAATTTTTCCACCATGAGCTATATCTTTCCTCAGACTTGGCTTTTGAGTTAAGAGTCTGATCCCTAAAATCTCTGAGTGGTTTGGTACATCGTACACATCATGGCTGAATACTTGTTCACACAAGTATTTAAGAAGAGAGATAATTCCTTAACAACTTCCTGGCTAGTTGATGTTTCTTAGGCTGTGGTCTGGCTGCAATTACACAGCAGATGATTTTTTCCATAGGAGAAGTCTTACAAATTCAGGTTTTGTCAGACACAGGACAGCTCCAGGATCTGTGGCTGGATATGTGTTTGTAACTTCTAAATACTAAGGTATGCCATTTTTTTTAAGTCACAAGGTCTGATCAGTGCCTTTGAGACCAAGCAGATTTTACTAATATTAATAGAATATAAGACCCTAAAGTGCTGTATTTTGAGACATATCCAATCCCACCAACTCCTATGCTTGGAAGCTATTAATAATGACAACATTGTAATAACATTACTTAGAAAATGTTACATCTAAAGAAAAAAAAGAACACTATCTGAAAGTATATTTGTATATGATGGTTTCTATTATGAATATTCACAGTTTGCCTATATTTTCGGATGTCATGCTCAAAATATCCTTTCATTACTGTGATTCTCAGTGCATCTGAGACCATCATTTTAAAATGTAAATACGTTCATTGAATATAAAATAAGTATTAAAAGCAGATTCTTAACAGACAAACTGTACTTGCATCTGTGCTTGAATTCCCTTTTGTTCATGCAAAGAAAGTGCAATTAAGTATGTGCCATTGTGATAAGTATGTGGCAATGTGATTGCAATCATGACTAAGGATGCCTTTTCTGCTTGTTTGGTTTGTGCTTTGCTTTGTTTTTTTTGGGCAGGAACATTTTTTTCAGGATTTTTTTGGTGCATTGATTATTTGTTTTGCTTATTAAAAAAAAAGAAGAATTTCTTTGTTCTTAAAATATATTTATAAAACTATGTGATTATTGTGATTATTCTAAAAAGATAAATATTTGTATATAGAGTTCTTTTTGATCATATCAGTTTGAAATATATTTTTTTTAACCAAGAACAGATTCTGCCTTGAACTTCTTACTTAATCCTTTGGGCTTCCAGATGAGAGACTATTGTGGAATAAATACTGTACATTGAATTCCTGACTGGATTTTTTTTAAAATTTGTACATCTACATAAATTAATTAATAGCTTTTTAACATTTTATATTTTGTCTCCATTGAATGGTCTGTAATGACTAAAACATCTATATGCAATATAACGTTTTTGTACAATTTGCTTCCCAAATCCTAAACTAGTTTTGCAAGAGTTTGTAGTTGAAATTCAAGCTTACCCTCTGCCTTCAAGAAGTAGTTGCTATAGTCATTCAAGGATATATTATCTGGCTGTCAGGTCTGGTGAAATTTCTTTAAATGTTACATCTAGTAGATAGCTGTCTCTGGTTCATGTCAGGTAGAACAGAAGTATCAGTTGAAAACTAGGTTTTCTCATTCTAACACAAAATCTTAAAGTGTTAGAATGCTTTTTCAACATAAGAAACATAAGAAGCCTTTTGACTGCTTGTGTGAGGCTTTGTAAACTGATTGTTTTCTCTTAGCCTACTTGTAATCTAAACTTAAGAGGCTGATATAAAAGTCCTGATCAAAGTTCCTTGTTTTCCCTTGAGGAGAAGTAAGAATTCACATAACCACACCCTACAGCTTGGAGGGAGGGAGGATCTTACACAGGCTGTTAACATGGAGGTTAATCTTAGACCCACTGAGAAAGAGAGTGGATAAAATAGCTTAGAAGTTACTTCTTCTCCCTTAAGCTAGTGAAAAGGCAATCATGCTGGCATGAGAAAGAAAACAGAAAGAGAACAGAAACAACCTGGACTGATGAGAGTAATGGCATGAAGGGAATTAGCAGTGAGAAATAACACCATTTGATTTGATGCTTCAGAAAAAAACTCAGAGAAAAATTAAAATTAGCATGAAAAGCAATGCAAAAACAAGAATAAAAACCCTACAGTCAGTGTGAGTTTGAGTCACTGAAACAATCCGATATTTGTAAGAACCCGGCCTGCTTGTGAATCAAATAGCCAGCTCCATAGCTAGCACAGGATAGAATTCTGTTCCATATCCTATTCTAAAAAACAAACTGGTTTAGAAGAACTGCTATGGTATGTATACATGTAATGGTTCTAGGATACAGACACTTGTTAATGATCTACTAGTGAGACATAGAGTCCTGAAGCAGATTTCTTTATTGAACAACCATCCTAATTTCTGTATCCAGTTATCAATTTCAATCTAGACTGCAGAATGACTGTATGAAAGCTTTTCTCCTTGATTAGCTATTAACAAGGAATTTTAAATCTTTATGAAAAATCCTGCCCATTACTTGTCAAAGGGGGGTCAGAGCTGGGCTCAGTTCTGTTTAGCATCTTTCTCAATGATTTAGATGTGGGGATTGAGTCCATCATTAGCAAATTTGCAGACAACACAAAATTGGGAGGGAGTGTCGACCCATTGGAAGGCAGGAGGGCTCTGCAGAGGGACCTGGATAGGCTGGAGAGCTGGGCTGATTGCAACAGGATGAAGTTCAACAAGGCCAAGTGCCGGGTCCTGCACTTTGGCCACAAGAACCCCCTGCAACGCTACAGGCTGGGCACAGAGTGGCTGGAGAGCAGCCAGGCAGAAAGGGACCTGGAGGTGCTGATTGACAGGAGGCTGAACATGAGCCAGCAGTGTGCCCAGGTGGCCAAGAAGGCCAATGGCATCCTGGCCT
>JAWMRA010000078.1:71211663-71232524 GCA_035584735.1 Pseudotriccus pelzelni
GCCCAGGTGGCCAAGAAGGCCAATGGCATCCTGGCCTGCATCAAGAACAGTGTGGCCAGCAGGAGCAGGGAAGTGATTCTTCCCCTGTACTCTGCGTTGGTGAGGCCACACCTTGAGTATTGTGTTCAGCTCTGGGCCCCTCAGTTCAGGAGGGATATTGAGGTGCTGGAGCGGGTCCAGAGAAGAGCAACGAGGCTGGTGAAGGGACTCGAGCACAAGTCCTATGAGGACTTTGTTTTGTAAGATTAATGTCTTCAATTGTACTGAGAAATTGTACTGAGATATAAGTTTTAAAGAAGCCATGTCAAAAGTATATTCCTTGCTCAGTCTCTTGCTCTCTTTCTGGAACTGCTAAGTTCTACTGTTAAGATTAATACACAAGAAACAAAGCCTAACAATATAAAAGAATCAATTATTAAAATGGGTGCTCTCACAAAAGAATTTTGTTTCCAATATTGTAAATAGTAGAGTTTTTACACCTACGAATCGTAAAAAACAGTTGGTCTTTACAAATATAAATCCTTGTCCAACATCTCTTAATGAGCATTCTCAAGTCCATAACATCAGAGTTGTGAGGGTATTTCAGCTCCTTAAGTAGTTCAGAATACTGATTCAATAACAGATCCCTGTTCAGGCTGGGGAAGTTCTTTAAATGTACGCTTTCAAAACTCAGCTATGGTATATGGCTAGTTTTTTTTTTTTCCTAGGAATTAAAACTCCAGACAATCTCTTCAATCAGGTTCTGATGCTTTCTCTGCAACTTCTTGATTTCAGTGACACACTTCTGTAAATTGGCTGTTACATAGCAGCAGTGCTCCTGTAGGCTGTCCCAGTTTTACTAATATTTAATGAAAAACATTTAAATGCAATGTAATTTTATGTAATTTCAATCACTTCAGTAATGCATGTGTTTATTTCTTCTTGAAGGCTGTGCAAAGTGCTTTGCTTAATGACGATTTATAATAACCCTTTTGGACCACTGGTCCATGTCTTAGTTTTCAACAGAACATTCCTTATCACCAAAGTTGTTTCATTATAGAATTGGTGTTGTAAATCCACATGAGGTATGAATAGTCATTCTTGAAAAATAGCTATTGTGCATTAGCAGCTACTATTTCAAACAAAATGAAAGGGGAATCTGAAGACAATCAGTATCTTTGTATAGCATCTGCACATTTTTTTTTCAGATCTGACAACTAACTAGCTACCTAATAGAACCCAATACTATTCTGTAGTCAGCAGCTGTTGAAAAATAGCCATTATGTTCTATCATGTGGGAAATTTGTGTACTTAAGGACAGTTTCCAAGGTAGCTTTCTCGCAAAAGTCATTAGCCAGCAAGTCCCCAACCATGGATTTCTATGATAGAATATAACAGTTCTGAAGAAGTTGTTATGGTCTATTGGGCCAATAATTTGCATTTTAAGTAGGGCCTAAATAGGTATTTCTCTGACAGACTGGAGCTGTTATGGCTTACTGGGTCAATAATGTATTTTGTAAATTCTCCCTAAATAGGCATTTACATAATTTGTATATTTAAAACTCCGTAATTGAGCATCTACACAACAGACCATAATGACATCATTAGAAATAATACCATCTATTTTTGTGATGCTTGGGGAAAAAAAGAGTAAATTATAATATTAATGAATCCTACGAATATGAAAAAGTTGAAAAATTGAATTCACTAAGGATTTGTATTTTTCAAGATCTTTTTTGCTACATTCTCTTTGATTTACTGCACTGTAATAACACATTAACTCTCATTCCCCAGCTTTTATTGGACAGAAAACACAATTTTTGGTAGGTCAAGGGCCAAAGCAACACATGAAGAAAATACTTTTGTCCAACAGACACATTTTACTTATTCCTGTGGCTACTATTATTAAGCACTTTTTTTAAAGTGCTCTTTAAAATAGTTCCAGAACTGACCAGTACCACAGTTATGCCTGAATAGATGTCATCTTTTACTTTCTTGAGAATTTGGCTTCTAATCCATGTTATTATCTAAAATACCTCTACAGTCAGAGAAATGAATTCAGGCAATCTAGAAGACAGTTCACATGAGCTGTTTTGGTCTGTCCATTCAAAAAAGATAACTTGTTCTCAGGCTATATACATAGCTTGCTTTCTTCTTCATTGTAGAAGGACCCCAGATAGTACCTTAGAATAAAGACCTACTCTTTACAATCAAATGAGATTAATCCTGCCCTTATAGAAACCCATTAGGTGAACCCTATGACCTAGTCTTTTCTGCTTTAGCTCAAGAGGCAAACAAACAGGTAAATGGCAGAGGGAATTTCAAGATTACCTCAGATACTATTGTTTGCAAAATCCATAGAGCCACATTGCAAGTACCATGAAAACTCTGACATACTACTTTCTTTCCATACATTAACCAAAAACCTTAAAGTTATTAGCCATTTTTTCAGCAGCATATTTAACATGCTTTTACTACTTAGCTTGGTTGCATACAGGAAGAAAGTATATATTAAACATTAAACATTAAATTGCCTTCAAAGATAGAAACAATCTCAAAGGTAATTTTTATTTTAAGTTGTCACGTTCTCCCTTTGAGCATTAGCAAACAGTTCAGGAAGAACATTCAAGTTGTGAGATGACATAGGTTAGTGACAAGTGTCATGTGGGCTTTTTGGATTTAATAACTTTTGCAATAAAAAGTGGTTTCAAATCCTATCCAACTGAAGTCTATAATTCAGGATGAGAAGTCATTGTAAGTCAGCTAAGCAGTTCAGCATCAGATTTTTAGCTGATGTATGAGTAATGCAGATTCAGAATAAGTATTTATGGTATTAATGCTGCTCATGAAAGATAAACTCATTCTCCATGAAGAAGGTCAGCACAAGCTCTAATTAAGCCTTCAGTATGAGATTAAGCAAACCTAAATAAGATATAAATCTTGTTTGGGTTTCTGTAGAGAAGATAGCTTCACCTTCAGAACAGGGTGGAAAATAAATCTATAAAGGAACAGGGTTGAATCAAGCTCATTTAAATTTACCAGTGAATATTTATGGTTTTTTCCATGTTTGTCCATAGTCACTTTCTCCATATCACTGAAACACATTGGGACAAACTTTTCCCATCTCTAATTCCTTCATTTCAATGAGCAAAACAGATTAATTCATTTCAACCATTTCTACTTTACAGAATGGAAAACTAATTACAGGTTCATATTTCCTGCATTTGAGGTCTATTTTATGCATCAAAATAATTACACCATTATGCCGCTGAAAATTAACAATCACAATTATGAAATAAAAAATTGCATTAGGATATGCCTGTATCACTGAATAAATAAAGTCCAGAACAGTACGTACTAGATCTTAGCTATTTTTTGTTCCTATATTGGTAGAAAGAAACCCGACCATGTTTCACACAACTATCCAATTAGAACTTCCCTAGAGTGATAATCTGTAAAGAAATATAAAGAGAGGTTAATGCTGAGCTTGGCAGAACCTTCATTGATGATAATAGATATGGGCTCTGTCACTCTGTCACTCTTGGGGAAATACATGATATTTGGTTCCTTCACATTTTCTGTGGGTATGTATACTAATGTGACATTTTATAATTTCCACTGACTATCTTAAATAGAATACTTACATGCTTGAAAAGCTTGAGAGATAAAGTTTGAACTCAGATTAACAAATAGTGATGTTGAGGGTATGCTAAACAAGAGATAGTTGATTGTGAATTGGTATAGTTAGAGAAGCTGCATTTGCAGAAAATGAAAAAATTCAGGATTTCGCGTTGCTGGCCTATGATGAGAGACTAGTTCTCTTCAATCTGGCCAAATGGTAGGACTGCATTGGATTTTTTACGTGTTAAATGAAAGTGTTTGGTATCAAATAAAATGAAATAAAAGAAATTCTGTCATTCTGTCTCTTTTTCTTGGATTAGATTAAATATAAGTTTTACTTTCTTTTTCAGAAATGGGAAGAGACTCTCAGCAATCTCACCTTTAAGAGACAGATTTATTCACTTATGCAAATGGAAGTTTTAAGAAATGAATACATTTCTATATCCCAGTCATCAACCTTTGTTTTGCCTCTTATGCTTCCTTTTTTACTACAGCAATCTTCTCTAGATGTCCCCAGAATCTGCTCTGAAGTATTGCTTTTTCTCCTGCCTTCTACTAACTACTACTTTCACTGATTTCAGTTTTTTACTGCCAAGGTATCTGATTTTCTGCGTTAACATTAAATGTCATAAAAATGATGAAAATATCTTACACTTTCCATCAAGTAAATTTCCTTGTCTCCACTGAACCAGACTCGTTTAAAATATACACATCAAAGAGATACATCTGAATTCAAAAACATACAAAAACTTGGTAAAGTCTGTGCAAATCTGTAATGTGGAAGGTCTAATATATGCTTTATAGAAAAGCTACAAAAAGTTAATCTCATGTCACCTGAATGCCAGCAAGAGATGCAGCCAAATTATGGGGCAAATATAATGTGACAGGTAAAGAATTTATGTATAAATCCTCTCCTGGTTAAAATTCTCTACAGAACATCCCTCTGCAGGTCTCATGACTAGCATTCCTGATCCTGGCGAAGTCAATGGGTACAACTCCTACTGGTATCAGAGAAGACTGCCTGAAAGTTTCTCTGCTTTATTTTGCAGCAGTGCTGCCATTTATCTTGCAGTAAAGCTCCCCACTTTTTATAAAAAGAAAGGAAAAGAAAAGAAATAAACCAGTTTTACTTTTCTT
Organism: Pseudotriccus pelzelni; assembly: GCA_035584735.1. NCBI lineage: Eukaryota > Metazoa > Chordata > Aves > Passeriformes > Tyrannidae > Pseudotriccus > Pseudotriccus pelzelni. The sequence continues at coordinate 71,216,401 of JAWMRA010000078.1, forward strand.
AGAATAATCATATAGTACCACTAGAAAGCACCTGGAGTTCTGTTACTTTTTATGTATGATCTGTATTTTCATGAGTGAGATTCTTTAGAGAACGCAATAGGAAAAGACAAGTCATGTTACTAAATATACATATATTCATACTAGCAATGGAAAGAAAAGTAATTAAAACTCGAGAACTAGTATGCTGCCTAAAATATCTAAAGAAGGGGAATAATTCAGTTAACTCCTTCCTTTAACAAAAAAACCTATTGTGGCACCTCTGATATGTGAGTATAACTTCTCTCATCTCTGTATTCCCCACAGTCCCTAGCAGCTTTCCTGAACATTCTTATGGTATTGTTCAGCACTTGATGTTGTAAAATAATTTATATTAAGTGATAGTCTGCATAATCCTTACATCAGTCCTTGGCTCTTTTCTGGAGATGTGCTTAAGGTAATAAAATATCCACTCCTTGTAGATAATTGTACCAAACACAATATTCTTATTCTCACCAAGAGTTAATACTGAGTTTCTGAAGACTTAACCTCTATCTAGCGGTCACACAACTGTTATATGTTGGTCCTCAAAGGTTTGTGAATCACCATGAGCAGCAATGCTTCCTTTGGTATCTTACAGTATGTGACATCAATTTTGGCAATTCACATGCAGCTAGCAAAAAATCAGGTGAATAACTTGCTGTCTTTCAGAGGAAGAGTGGATGTGGATAATGGGCAATGGATGAAAAGAATTGTAAATGGAAGAAATCAAGTAGACAATCATTTAGATTCCTGTATATCATATCTAAACTTACTGCTAGCTTATGTTATAAAGTTGGAAATTGTTCTCATGTCTTGAGTCCAGCGATACTACACAGGTGTGATTTTTAACTCCTTTTTTATGATTAGACAGTAACTCTAGTGGCTAATCATAACAAGAAATTGTTCCTCTACATGCTTCACTTCAATCTTACTGGAATGGAAAACTTTGTCCCGTGTGGGTGAACTATCACATTATTAATAGTTATTTTCAATGAATTTTAAAATTCCAGTGAACTGAATTCTTCAGCTGTGGATTATTCTTCCAGAACATATTTTCTTAAGATAACATAATTCATGACAGCTCACTTTGAACAAAGAATGTGAGTTTCTGACTTTCCAGTGTTGTGCTCAGAATGTCTTACTCCTTGTTCAGATGGATTTGCAGAGGAAAGGAATTTCAAACTCAGAAACATCAAACACAAGCCTTTACTTTAGAACAATATTTCAGTTTCTTATTCTGGGGCAGTAGCTTCTCTATTGTTATTAATATACCCTTTTCCAAAGAGTAACTAAATGGTGGCAGAAAGAAATTCCATATTTATTACTCCTTACTGTTTCCCTTGTAACTATATAGTTTATGAGTTACAGAAAAGCTATTCAACTTCTAGGCCTGGAAATTCATTTGAATTCAGTCAGGAATTGAAAAAACCATGTCATATCTTTTATTCATGCTGTCTCCTTGTATGCCTTTTCCTCAGAAAAAAATCATGATGTAAAAAAAAAAAGAAAAAAAAATAACCAGAAAAAGAATATCCAGGACACTGTTGCTTTTAAAAAGTGGAAATAGGATTAAAAGAGTTCAATATTTATGCATACTCTACTCTCAAGCATTTGTGATCATTTAGTTCATTTTGAAAGTAGTGACTTTAACGGGGCTCTTCCAAATCACTGTAACAAACTTCTTATTTCCTCAAAATTTTAACTTATCTAGATGACTTTTATTTCTTTTCCTTCAGTAATATTTGTGTCATTTTTTAATTTACATTAGTACCTTTAAATTATAATTCATTAAAGAAATTAATTGTTTTTAATGCACTAGTTTTTTTGATGTTCAAACAGATGGAGAAAAATCCTGCCAAATACAAAGAGATCATAGTGGTGATGGGTAAAAACAAATGCATTTTCAAGGTTAGCCTACCACTCCTTCCACTAATTTAGGGTGAGGATTTTTTTCAAATATTTTAGATATGTAGGAATGCAAATAAATACTTTATAAAACACCAAATATTTCTTATCATCTTTTGAATTTAATATTAATTGTGCATTTCTATTTTGAAAAACTTCCAGCTTTCTATCTGCCTCTTTAAACACCTAAAAAATTTGAGACACCCATGAAATTTGGTAAATAACAGTCATTATTTTGTAGTCATGCACTCCTAACAATTTAAAGGTACAACTACCTCTCAAGTACACATATTTGGGCTATTTATATAGTATCTCTTCGGTATAGTCTAAGTTTTGGGCTGTCATGCACATTGACATTTGAAATGCTTTAAGCCCAACACAGTCATACTACCCAAAATCTTAATTACGCATCTGAGTTGCTATATGAACATGGTTTTTAAAACTTTTTTTATGTACTTACAGAACTTCCTTGATGAAGGATGTTTTTCAGAACATGGCCTGCTTGTTTCTGGCCCCTGTTGAGAACTCATGGTGAATATGATCCAAAATATCTCTTGTTATATATATTTTCTTGTTGTATTAATTTCAGTGAGCACAGGATCTTGACAATTTATACTAAGGTCAACTATCATGAAATGAAGCAAAATTAAACCTCCTTGAACAGCAAAATTATTTTTATTGTATATTTGCACAGAATTCATTTCTTCAAGGAGCTGCTAGAGAATGCTCTTACATAAGAAATAATCTTCTTCTGATATTCCCAGTTTTATTATAAACAACTTCAGAATTTTCATCCAATAAATGACTGACAGGGTTATTAGCCAACCAATGAGAAACTAAGACAGATATTAAGATACCAGACATTGTTTCATTTTCTCAATAATATCTAGGTTAATTTTAATATTATTAGTTTATCAAGTTCTTAAGGAACCTCTAGTCCCCAAAGGAATGAAATATACAAGTCTTTTTACTGCTCAGTTTTCACTGAAGTGCAATCAATCAGAAGGTAAATTCTGAAAGAGAGGAGCAGTTTATCTTGACCTCTAAGTGACTAAAGAAATCCCTATGCACTATCAAAGGTTGTCACAAAACTGACATTGACAAAGAGTGTAGTTTCAGCTCCAAAATACGCTCTCTCTTCAATGGCATATATTTGCACTGATTTAACTGTTTTACATACACTGCAATATGCATGTATGGTGACATTTATGCCGAAAAATATGCTATTCTGTATACAGTACAAACTCCCAGCAAAAAGTCACATTCTGTACATCTGTATTCCTTGCACTTTAGCCCTTTTTTTTTTATCTTGGCCCTCAAGGTAATAATAAAATGGTAATTTCATGCTATGTATTTTTCGGTTTAACCAAGCTAATATATCATGCTTTCTGCTGCAAAAGTCCCTTCTAACACTAGTGAAAGATCATGTTGCAGTGCTGTAACCATTGCATAGATAAGCATCCCATGCTGATAGGATATACCACCTAAAGGACAGCAGAAAGGAAAACAAAAGCGGAAATTAAGGGATAGATCAGAAAAACTTGTGGTGAAATTATACAGTTTATATTATACAGGAGGTCTTAACATACTCTATGGGTATGAACTCTATAAATTTATGAAATGGATACAAAATGTCAGGGGAGAAGAAGGTAATAGATTTATGACATTAGGAACATAAACAGTTTTTTTGCAAATCATTGATGTTTGACAGCTCTGTTCTCCATAGCGGCTTTTGATAGACAGGTTTTTATGGAAAAAAGGTAGAATAAAAATCATTATTTCAAATTTATTTTGTCTTTTTCTTACTTTTCTAGACTCTTTTCCATATCTCTTTCCAGAAACTTAAACAATTCAGATATTCTACTATACCATCCACTTCTGTTAGCCGATTTTTCACAGACGGAGCACTGTTCAAATGCTTCTTTAATATGGGAATGCTCAGGGACTTTCCATAAGTTCTGACACCTTCTTTTCCTCTCTTCTTTCCTTTCTGTCCTTTCAACAGGAAAGCCTTCATATGAATCTGTAGTAGAACATATAGATTAGGAACCTTGTTGGGAAGGACTTTATTTTCTTTATTTCATTGATTTTCTTGGTAATTATTAATAAAATTTTCCACTGAAATGGGAAGGAAAAACCTCTCAAAACTTTCATTCATACGTAATTAAAGAAAAGCCTTAAGAACAGCTTTATAAGCTTTGGTGTGTATAGTTGGTCGCAGTAATGCAGTTTATGCCCAGCTATGATTTCTTTGGATTATATTATATATTTTTCCTTAGTCCACTTTGGAGGTTTTGGGTTTTTTTCTCTATTTTATTTATTTATTTGTTTATATTTTTCTTTTTTTTTTGCTTAAAAATTTATAGTGACAGGTAGCTATGCATTTACATAAAGGCTGTAGTCCAAAAGGAATGAAATTTCTCCTGATTGTGAAACACCTGACCAAAAGCTAGGGCAAGGATTAAACTTTATTAACATTTAGACTGTAAGTGTCACATCTACTAAAAGAACCCCCACAACTTTTTTCTTTTTTTCATACCCCACAGTAAGCTTTCATGTTGTTGCCATGCTAAAAGATGATTCTAGAATGAATGGTAAATAGTTATTTCTATGTTATATACTGTAGGTTTATAAAATATGAAGCTTTAATGATACAATCTATGAACACTACCACTGACAACCCACAAAGCAGTATCTTCAGGAATGTACCTCTTTGGCCTTCCCACAAACTTTTGCTTGATTTTACTTCTAGAATTCATACTTCTAAAATTCAGGAAGTGCCTTACCACAGATCAAATTTTAAAATAACCATCACCTTTCCACATATTCCTTTTAGTATGCAAGTCTTAAAATAAAGTGCTTAATTTCAGGTTTGTTTTTTTTTTAATACCATAAAAGGTGCTAAGTCTTTATAACCAGCTCTCACCAGCTAGCTCTGTGCTAGCTAGCAATACATCATAGGAATGATGTTGTTCAGATAATGTATTACACTAATATATCATCAGTGTGACAATACTATATGATGGATGAGTAATACATCTTTCAGACAAAGATGTCAAATACAGATCCACTTCAAAAAGGAATAACTTCCCTCTGTGTGTTTTTTAAAGTGTGTTATCTTAAAACTTTATAAAATGTTTTTAAAATTCCACTCAAATTATTCATTTGGGCAGCCAACACATTCCCACATAGACAGGGAGGTTTGTCACAGCTCTGAGATCTGTTGATTCGACAGAACTTTTCTTCACTTTCAGTGTGAGAGATGATAGAAAGTAGCTTTCTTTACATGCAACATATGGTGTTGCATAAGGTAATAAATGTCGCCCTATAGAAGCTCATTACTAGATAAGAAAATGCACTCACTGTTTAGACAGTCTGTAATTTCTTCTTCTTCAACTCAATTTTTATCTTCTTCTATGATAAATAGAATTGAAGCAGTGCTTTTGTATAAGAAAATAGACATTGAAGAAATTTTACCTTTGGCTTGTCTATTCTCCTAAATTTCATTGGAAAAGATATGATTGAACTGAGACAATCTATACCTTTTTAATGTAATTCTGGCACACTTAATTTCTGGACTATCATAACAACATATCTGTTGAAAGATGTATCTTTGCTCTTTTTTAACTTTGGTACAGAATGAGTCTGTACAAGATGGAGTCATACAATTACATTAGGAAATATGCTGCCATTATGTTTCAAGCAAACAACCTGACTGACAGTAAACCTTGCTTCTGCTAAAATAATGGTGACATCTAGACTTCAGAAATGTTGGGTTTGCCATAGGCTGTAATATTAAAAAAGCAAACTCTTCTGAAAGGCCCAAACTTTCCGTGCTTGTGGCCCATTAACATCAGAGACAAAAACTGTGTAAATGAGTTGTATCAGATATTGGATAATACTATACTATATATAAAAATATTCTGAAGGTAAAATAAATTTGCAACTGGATATAGTCAGTTAACGTTCAGGACATTGGTATTCAACTGGTAATTTTGCTACACATTGCTTTCTTTATAATGTTACTTTAAAAATTTTTAATAAGGGACTCAGCACAATGATGACCATGATAGAAAAATATATACAAAAAAATAAGACAATCAAGGTATCAAAGTACCTTCTTTGAGAATCCAGATAAGATGGGACCAAGAGCAACAAAGTTAGGAGGCTAATATTCTGTTGAGTCAAGTAAGAAGCAGCAACCAGGAGGGAACATATAAGAATACCTAATACTTGCATTCCCTACCTTAACAAAAAAACTTCCCTCCTCACTATGATAATTTCTTCTTAATTTCTCAGAAGTGCAGTTTCTGTTGTTATCAATATGAGGTAGACATATAAGAATCAATATATACTAAGAAAATTTGATTATTGTATGCCTGAGAAGGTAAATAGTAATGACTGGTGAAAACAGGAATAGTTTATTATGTTTGTGTCCATACAATGCATGTCACGTGAATGTCAGGGTACCCCCTTTTTATATTCTTATAGTACAGGAATGAATCCTAATTATTTTGGTCTACTTTGTCTTTCCGTATTGAAAATCAAAGGGAATTTTCTTATATAAAACATTTGGTACCTTAAATTATATTGAAAATAAAAGAATAAATAAAATGAAACTGAGAAAGCTATTATTTTTCGAAGTTCAGTAAGTTACTTAATGTAGAAATATATTTAAAAATAAGTTCTTATTTCAGATTATATATATAGAAATGAAAATTATTAATTAGTTTTAGAGATATATCTTTATTAGTGCATAGTCTCTTAGAAGAATAGAATTTTAGCAGAGCCTAAAGGAATAGTTACACCATATAAGGCAGTCCTTGCTAATTTTCTTAACTAAAGAAAGAATAAAAAAAAAATCTATATTTTATTCTCTTATGTTATCCAGTGGTATTATATACTAGACTTATTAAATTTGTATAATTGCAGCAAGCTTAAATTATTTAAGAGAATCCATATTTCATTTAGTTTAGCATCATTATTAAATTTAAAATCTCTTTAGCAGAACTGAGATCAGATGTAAAAACTCTCTAAGGAAAAGTGACACTTCATTTGAGAAATCCTTCTTGGAAATTGTCATGAATAAGGACAATTAATTTGCTCTTTTAAAATGAACTCAGATCTTAAATTTTATCTTTTGTTTTGTATCAAAGCACCAAAAGTTTGCATCACATTTCAAATTTTGTATCTGAATATCTGGTGTCAGCATAAGGTTTAATTATGCTTTATTTATATACTGTTGATCATGCAAGATGATGAGTGTAAAAAAGAAATATTGGAAAAATTCTACTCTCATTAGAAGTTGATGAGATCAGTGCTTTTTTCTCAGCAATTTCAGGGTCAGACTCATAATGTTAGTATTTTATTTTCTCATACCAGTCTATTAAAAATTTCATATTCAAATTTAGTTGAAATATACATTTAAAGACATGTGTTCTCATCTGAGTGATTTAGGCTTGCCTAGGCAGTCTATTTTGATTTGCAAAATTGTAAAATTAAAGATGGTTATGAAATTCCCTTTATTTACCAGTGACTTCTGTAAAGTTCAATTCATCCGGAGTCTAGGCCCATAGGGGGAAAAAATCCAAAAAAATAAATCTAAGGAACAGTTCCCCACACACACATCCCACCAAAAAAACAATATAGATATATTTATACATTATTTTTATATATTTACATTTATAAAAAATAGCAAGGAGTAGTAGAAGAATGAAAAGAAATGGGATTTGATAGCTTCTAATCAATGAAGAGAGAGATTGCAGAAAAGGAAGAAAAGAAGAGCTATGGATTGCAACCAATCAACTGAGAAAAAGATCCCTAGCAAGGACTATTCTGAGGTCTTAATTTGTTTATTTTACTAAAGAGAAGATTTTGATCTCTGTACTTAAATATTTTTATAAGAACAAAATTACAAGGTGCTATGTAGTTCTACTACTACCAGAGAAAGTAATAAATAAATCAATTCTAGAAGTTGAAATCAAATAATCTCAAATGCTAAGAACATCTTTCTTTTCCTTTTGACTGACCAACCTTTTAAACAAATGGATCATTTCATGACCTGCAAAGGTTAGGCATACAGATTTAACCTTGTAAAGAGTTCTAGTTGAGATGTAAACATTAAGAGAATTTGTGTTCCTAACTTGCCTGCTCCTACCCTTTCTATTTGTATATAGCCACTCTTTTTTGTTGGGTTTTTTTTTTTTTTTGGTGGGTTTTTTTTTGTACTTTTTGTTTGGTTGGGGTTCTTTTTGTTGCTGTTGTTCTGTTTTCCTTGTTTCTTGGTATTTTTGTTAACTTGTCCAGCCTACCTTTACTGTTTCAGCTTTGCTACACATCTCATCTCTCTCCTGGGGCCAGTCAGCAGTTGAGTTTTATCTTGTTCATGAGTTAGCATCCTGAATTTCTCCATTCCCTACCTTGTCCACTGTTCTTTAAAGACTATTTCTTTAGAAGCTGTACCTTCCTCACACTGAAAAGTGTGATACTGTATACAGGAGCTTTGGCCCTGTGAACATTTCCATTTATGTAATGGTTTTGAAAGAGAGAAAATTACTGAAGTGCCGGAAAGCTTCAATTGCAAGACCATAAAAATACATACTTTGATACGACAATTTCCTATCACACAAGCAAAACCAAGATAACTTATTTTGGTTTTCGGTTTTATACTCAAAAAATTCATGTTAGATTTCAAGACTGATTTTGTATTAAAAGTCTAGACAAAGTAACAGTTAACCAAGTAGCCTTCTCATTTTCATAGGAGCATTTTTATCTGAGCAGGTGGAGATGGATTTTAAAGTCTTCTGCACAGATTCCAAACAGGTCAGAAACAAAAAATCACCCATAGCCTGGGATCTGTATAATTCTGTTACTAAGGCACTTTGCCCATGAAAATTTTCAGGGAGCCAGGCACAGCACTATCACAACTGCCTGGCTTCCAGGGAGACAACTTGGAGTATGGGCATAGAGTTTTGGGAGGAGGAAGAAGAGCAACCAACACTCTCCAAGAACACTGTGGTGGGGAAAAAAACCATAAACTGAAATAACCACAGAAAACACCCAAACCCCCCAGCAAAACAGAAAAGAAACTAAAAAACTCCCTAAAAATTCAGTGTTACAGGCTACTGTCCCTTAATATTTCGATACAGGCAGTCATCATTAAGAAGACAGGGAATGGGTAATAGAGTTCTGATAATGAATCAATCTTTTTGTCTTTCTTTCTCCAGCTTTTCTACATATGCCTCAAGGAAGATAAAATGTATTACAGTTAAGACATCATAACATAAAAATGAAAATTCAGTCCAAGTGGTCTGTTATGGAAATTGCCAGACTACCTAAAAGTCATCACAACAAAGTAGGAAAAGCATTGAAAATAATTTGGTCTCCAAAAGCAGAGATGGACTTCTACTGCTCTGCATTCTAAAATCTCTCACTTCAAATGTTCACGGATGTACCAAATGACACAGAAACTCTTACACTTTATCACCAAAAGCTTAAGTCTCTAACCAGCCTTAAAGAAGCAAGAAAATACTGCAGTTTACTATTGATGGGTTCTATCACAAAATAGTACCTGTTCTGTTATAGTCATTATTATCATAATATATATAATTCTTTTTAGTTTGCAATGCGTTGACTTGCTTAGGTTTTATCTCTTAAAAATAGTTCTGGGAAAAAACTTCCACACTTGCAAAATTTGCAATGATTTCTATAATTTTATGTGTCTTTCTCATGGTCTTTTGTCAGATTACACTTGAAATAACAAAAAATATGCTGTCAACATACACCCTCAGAATGCAGGACAGAGGCTCAGTTTCTGAGCATAAGAGTTCCATCACCTTTTTTTCCATAATATCACATTATATCACACATATAAATTCAATATAAGCCCTTTCTAGTATTATTGTATAAAGTAATAGAATCCCCTGACATCATTCTCTGATAAGACTAGCTAGAGCTGTGCTATTAAAAAGTGCACAGAAAGATTTGTGATATAATTTAGTGTCCTCACATCATTGCTTATAAATGCCTTAATCTTCAAAATTCCAGCTAGATTAAACAATCGGATTCATTTTACAGTGTAATGGTATTTATGGCTGTAATTTACATGAAGGAACTATTTACCAGATTTTCCCCCTCCCACATATCTGTAATCTTCCTTTTAAAAACATGTATCTTAAGAAAAACAAATACAAATGCTTACATTTATCCTTACTTGCCTTTTAGCTTGAAAAATAAAGCTATGGAGGTTTTCTGCTACGTACAGTAATTGCCTAAGTTAGAAACCAAATGTTCCTCACACACCAAATCCTGAAACAAATGCAGTAATAAAATTACTTCCTATAATGCTGCAATATGTCTGCTGTCAGGCAAAATGTACTTATTTGGAATTGTTTTTACTGGACAAGAGGCCACAGTTCATAGTTAGACAGAGACCTACTAAGTTTGACACAACCAAACAGGAAATATCTCTAGACATGCTTTTGTTACCCAGTGTCTGGTGTAGTCTCTGTGTATGACCCTGTGCACATCTCAGAATTAGATGTGTGCCACAGGACATCTGGTTAGAAGCAATAGAAGGTTAAGAAAATTCATGTCTCTCCTTCATCTCTTCAAATGTTCCTTGTCATCCCACTTCTTTAACATGGGATCCGTTCCACATACTAGCTCTCTATCCCGGTAAAGCTATCAAGGAAGAACACAAGGAGATGCAAGGAGACTTGCAAACAAACTCCCCTCCAGCCCCATCAACATTCAAATGATTAAAAATAATGCCAAATAGAAGTACTAGATGGTAGAAAATAGAGAACACTATCACCAGCTGTACCATATTTCCAGCATTTTAGCCTCATAATGATTTTATTGGAGATTTGGATGATTAATGCAGAGAAGGCAAAGTTCACTCTACAAGACAATACAGGACATGACCTTAGAATTCATTCCTGTCATTCTTACTTGGGGTCATGGAATTTTTTAGCTGTCCTAGCATGTTGTCATGAACTTTCTCCAGATAAATAGCCCAGGGAACCACCACTAGATATAAGAAGCTTGTGTACTTCTTGCACCAATATGCTAAAGAGTACAATGTATCTGAAAATCATGCAAAAGGTAGGAAACCAGTCTCCCCTTAAAATGAAAAGATTTACAAGTGCTGTATAAGGATGCCTGAATTGAAGTGTACATAGCAAAAAATCATCACTGTGATTCACTATGCATACCTTGCCTTTTGCTTTCTCTCACTGCAGGATTTCAACAAAAGTAGCCAGAAAAGGCTTGTGGATCTTGGCCAACAGGCCAAGAGGAAATAACTTTAAGCTGTGCCAGGGGAGGTTCAGATTGGACATCAGGAAGAACTTATACACTAAGAGGGTGATTAAGCATTGGTACAGGCTTCCCAGGGAAGTGGTGGAGTAACCATCCCTGGAAGCATTCAAGAAATAACTTGATGTGGCACTTATGTTATAGTTTAATTGACATAGTGGTGATCCATTGAAGGTTGGACTAGATGATCTTTGAGTTGTTTTCCAACCTAATGATTCTATGAAGGGAGGAGGACAGGGAGGGAAATGACAGCATTTATTTATGACTTTGCAGAATAACTCAAAACTGATATTCTGACTTAAATATCAGTATCCCAAGTTCAGTTCAGCATTTTTACTCTTCATACTTATAATATCATGCTCATAGTTTGAAGTTTGAAACCTGACATTATTCTTTCAGTAGGTAAAAACTAGAAAATTTTACTACATAATGATTTTGCTTGTTTTTCCACTAGATAAAGCAGAGGACCTGATGCATTTTGTAAGGCTTGTCTCTTCTGTACCCCAGTGCAGCTGAAGTAATTTTGTTCTCTCTAAATAAAAATGACTCTATACATTTAATAGATTTTTGGTTGATCTGATTTGGGTCAAAAGGTTACCATGTGCTTCTGGCTGGCAAGCAAAACTCTTGTTTTCACTTCACTACAATCTTGTTCAGAGGACGTGGTTCAATCGAACTGAACTAAAGGGTTATGTTCATGCATAACCCAGGCACAGTTCCTGATAGGAACACAGAGGTGATCTGAAACTGTTTCTTCTGCAACTTTGACCTTAATATTGTGCAATAACATTCTGAATTTCTATAAATCTCAAAAATTAATTATCATTCATACAAGACCTTCACATGGACTTTGAATCATTCAGTGTCTTTTAATATTAGCTTGTGGTTTTAATTAAGATATGCATGATATATGAAATTTCACTAAGTGTCTTTCAAGAAGCTTTGATGATAATGCAAAATGATGCAATAGAAAGCTTTTGGTTTTAATAACTCCAAAATTATATTATTCTGGGAAATATTTCTAAGGCCTTATTCATTTTGTAGGGGAGGGGAGGAAAAATGTATTTTAGAATTGTTAATTTAAACAAAGATTCTCATTAACTGAAGCAAATATTAAATGGCTCATGGGAGTGCATAAATAATAGGCTTACTAATAAACTGTAGTATATTGAAGCTCAGTAAAATAACCTTAACAATACTTTTGCAAATTTACTAATTACAATAGCTTCCAGCAGTGCCAGATCAACCTGCAAAGAACTTAAACTACCACTTGTTCTGTTTCCAGAAGTGCTTCAGAATAATTAAACTATTTTGAATCAAAGTTGTTCAACCTGCTTATCAAAATAAAAATAGGCAAAATAGTTGTTACAATATTGTGGACTCCTGGTGACTATATATTCCATAACTGAAATAGCTCTGTCCTAAAAAGACAGTACTTCTGGAATAGAAATACATTAATAGACTTACATTTTATTCTAATTAACTGTAGTGGTTTATAAGTGCTTCATTATTGCAGGAAGATGATTTTGCCATTATGAAAGGCATCATGTGAGAAATAGTGGTACTCATGAGTAGTTCTAGTCTTTTCAAAATGACAGCTCTATAAAAAGTCAATATGTTATGCATGGATCTCCTTTACACAAGAAACTAAAGGATGGTGTGTGTTTCACAGGTTTTTTTCTGGAATGTAAAAATATATCACTACTGTGGGCTAACCCAGTAAGCATCTGAGCCCCACACAGCCACTTGCTCAGTCCCTCTACCCGCAGCGGGAAGGAGGACAGAATTAGAAGTGGAAAAGTGAGAAAACTTGTGGGTTGGGATAAAGACAGTTTCATAGGTAAAGCAAATGCAATGCATGCCAGTAAAGAAAAACAAGGAAATCAATCACCACTTCCCATCATCAGGAAGGTCTTCAGCCATCTCCAGGGAAACAGGACTTCAGCATATGTAATGGTCACTTGGAAAGACAGATGTCCTAACTCCAAATGTCTTGCCTTCATACTTCTTGCACCAGATTTGTTGCTGAGCATGACACCATATGGTCTAGAATATCCTTTTGGTCATCCAGGGTCAGCTGTCCCAGTTGTGTCCCCTCCCAGCTTGTTGTGAACTCCTCAGTCTATTCACTGGCAGGAATGTTCTTGGCACTGTGTAAGCAATGTTCAGCAATAACAAAAACATTCCTGTCTTATACTCACTGTTTTGGTCACAAATCCAAAATAGCACCCTATGAGCTTCTGTCAAGAAAATTAATCCCATGCCAGCTAAAACCAATACAACTATAAAAAATATCATTTAACATTGAAGAGTTAACCAAGTTCCAACAGATTCAAGAACACAGAAAATGGTAAAATCACAGTATAATTTTGTTTGAAAATATCTCTGTGGAGATTTTTTGGTTTAATCCTTTGCTCAAACAGAGTTAGATCAAAGTCAGGTCAGGTTCCTCTAGGCTTTTATGCAGGTGAGTTCTGAAAACCTCCACAGACAAGAATTTTCAGAGTCTCTTTTACCAACCTGGTTCAGTGTTTATCACTCTCATCATTAACACTCTTTCAGCATATCCAGACATATTTTCCCTTTCTCACATCTCATGACTATAGCCTCTTTGCTACAGCCTGACTTTGCAAAGAAGCTTTTCTATAAATCACCATTAGGGAGTTAAAACCAACAATTAGATCCCTCATATCCATCTCATCTCCAGGCTAAAAAAAGCCACATATCTCAGTTTCTTCTCAGCTATCATGTTTTCAAGACCCCTAACCACTTTAATGATGCTCTATGGCTCCTTCTGAGTTTATCAATATGTCTCTGGTTCTGGCAAAGTACCAGAGGTCCATTTGTAATTCTTTCCTTCCTTCTTCCTTCCTGTCTTCCTTACTACATTGTAACTATGCATTGATTGTTTGTCTTGTTGAGAGTACAGGAAGAAGTTCCTCTTCATATGAAGTTTACTTTCAGGGCAATGAAATAAACAAAGAGAGAAAAATTCCTTCTTTACTTAATTTTTTTATGCTGTTTTGAAACACAATCATTCATAACCATCAGCTAGCTAACCTACTTATTTCAGCTTCCTATTACCAAACTAAGAATCCCATTGTGTCTACCCATGTGTCTTCCCAAAAACTTTAGAAAAAAAAGTCCGTTGCTGTAAGCATTTGGATATCTACTTACAAGATAAGAAAGAGAGAGCAAAAAGAGTACAGACTTTTTTATTCTTTCTCTTTCCATATGATTAGAGACATCTTGGACACTGTCTTTCAAAAATATGAAATGATTTTCAGTATTTTTTTGTATTTGATTTTTCTCATGCATTGAGTAAAAACTATCTGAAACATGTCATTAATCTACTGTTCCTTTGGTAGCTCAGTCTGTGTCTTACATTTCGGCATCAACAGACCATTAGCAGTCATGAACAGACATGCTATCAAAATAATGACTCTCAGAACTGGCTTTGGTTCTCAAACATACAAGTGTTCCTTTAATTTGTTATGACACCCTTCTGATGGACTCCATTCCCTTGTAATTGATAACATCTGGAAGGTTCAAAAACAAACAGTTGTACAAGCAAAGACCTTGAAATACAAGTATTCACAAAACCTTTTAATTTAGTTGAGTATAATCTCTAAACATCTGGCAGCATAGAACTTAAACTTCAGAATGATTATGAAACCTAAGCTGAAATTTTGATGAAACATCTGACATAAAATTTTCAGGAGCACATGAAATTTGTCTACTACCACTTCCATTACATGAACAGATTCTTTTCAGCACAAAATTAGTATGGAAAAGAGCTAGGAACACTGTTGATAGTTTTTAGGTAAGATCGGGTTTTTTTGAATGTTTAGTACTGTGTAAATAGTCTGATTGGTTATCAACAGGTTCATTGTGTAAAAAAAATGCTTAAAAGCTATTTAATAAATAATTTGAAAACTGCAGAAGCAGAGATCAGACTTGGTTTGCAAACATTATGTTAAAATGAGGTTTCTTCAATGCAGGGATATTTCTTTAACTTATATCCCTTGTGGAATTCTACATGCATTGGAAAATTGGAAACACCACCACAAAGAATGTAAAGTGTAACCAGTTTTGTTTTTTTTTCTAGGGAAAAAAAAAAGTCTGTCAGTGCTTAGGTCACCAGCTGACTCTCTACTGCCCTCTATACCTCCCATATCCCCAGCAAAACCTTTAGGTTAACAGGGAAGATTATGTAGAAGGAGAGTATTTGTCTTTATAAACTCATAAATGGGGACTTTCCCACTCTAGGAATTAATTGAATAGTCATGATTCAAGTGCTCAGTTAAAAACAATCATGAACCTCACCACACACACCTTTGGATACCTTTAAACAGGCACTCAATCAGGCACTATTTTGAGAGAGAAAAAATAACAAATTTGAGACCAAGATCTCCATTAAAGAGCATATCTATCTCCATCTATTTGAATTTCAAATGCATGGCTATATCTGAGGTCAGTAAACAGAAACACACATATAGGGACAGCACACGGTTAAATACCTTCTTTAATGGATCCCTGTGTCAGATGATCTCTCAAGAATCTATAAGAAAAGACACCTTATTTCATTTTTACATTTATAGAAGTAAAAAGCCACTTCAGGTAATTAACTTGTTTACAGTCCTTCAGTTGTCATTTGTTGTTTTGTTTTTTATGTTTAGGGAAGGGAGTGTAAAGACACGATGAACATGCAGAGCCTATTCATGTGTGGATACCCACATACTGAGTCATGCTGCATAATAATCTTTAGCCAGTGAGTATAACAGGATTCAAATTTGGAGCACCTCCTCTGTTGGGGATAGGCTCAGGACTGCAGAAGAATTCAGAGAGTGGAAGGAAACCAAAGACGTCCTCCTTGAGTCTTC
>JAWMRA010000078.1:71249413-71323130 GCA_035584735.1 Pseudotriccus pelzelni
GACACAGCACTCCAGGTGTGGCCTCACCAGTGCTGAGTACAGGGGAAGGATCACTTCCCTGCTCCTGCTGGCCACACCGTTTCCTGAAACAGCCTGCCTCTGTAGGCAATTAGATATAAATGAGAACAAGATTTTCCATAAAATAACTTTATCAAAAAAGGAACAGTTACTTGGCAATGTCAGAACTGGTGGTCAGAAAATTTGCTGTTTAGGTAGATATACTTGGGTTATTTGTTTTTGTCAAGCCATGGTGATCAAGAATAATATCTTGCTATCTTTCAATAGTATTTCTTTATGATTTTTTCAAGCAGAAATGCCCTCTGGGGTCCTAATTCGATTAATAGAAATTGATTTCTAAACAAAGAAATCCATAAATAAAATATATGAATACTGAAGATGCCTGTGGTCCAAAGCAATTAATATGAGGATTTTTGGAAATTGTCAAGATAAACTATTTAAACTGAAGTTTCTTGGTTATTCTTTACCTGTATAAGCACATTCTCCTTGCAAGCTACAGATACTACTATAGAAGAAAAATCAATTAAAAAAGCAGGTAGTCAATTTGCTATAGTCACTTCCTTTAGCTCAAAAATAGGAAAACAAAATCACAAAACTACTAAATAGGCCCAGACTCTGTAGGATGAATTGAGAATAATTGCAGAAGCCTAGGTGTCTCAAAAAAAACCAAGCCAAAAAATCCTTGATTTCCCTCTGTCAGGTTTTCTAATGTCTCCATCATTCCTTCTATAGCTCACAATAAATTATTTTTAGCAAAACCTCCACTAGTTTCTTTAAATAATTTTCAAGTTAGAATAAGGTATAACATGAAGAATTCTTGTATTTTTATTGCATCCCTGCTTGCCTTGCAGCAATTGGTATGTGGCTTCACTACAGGGTTCAATTAATGTGAGGACAAGACAAGGTAGCTTGTAATTTTCACATGGGTAAACATGTCAAAGTAAAGTCTTCACCTTAAAGACTTTAACTTGCACTAGTATCTCATATTAAAGCAACAAACACCTTTGCTTTCACTGAATTTTTTTGTTGTATCCTGATTCCTTTGAACTAAAAAAGGAATGCAAAACATTTTATTTTAGTTACATGAAAGTCAGATTCATTTTGAGATAAGAGCTTCAGCCCCATCTGAGAGAGAAGAAAGTATTTGTGTCACCTATTTCTTGACATTTATTATACTTCCAACCTATATTTATCTCCTTCTTTCAAAAAAAATTGATGTCATTTATTGTCACCCAAACAATCATAACCCTTAGTTAAGCACTATGGCTTTGCTCAAGTAACAGCCAAAATGAGGTGAAAATATTACTATGAAACAAGGGACAGGTTGTCAGTTTTGTCCCTTGGTAATATTTGAATTTGAAAAGAGCTCAAGTAGAAGAAGAAATGAGAAGAACAAGGGAAAAGTAGGTTGAGATAGTAACAATTACAATGCAGTCTGGGATTACCAATTAATTTCTCCGAAAGCAAGGATTTTTTTTCCTGCTATATATAAAATAATTTGGCATAGAGGAGTACTTTTTAAAGCCTTTTTGTCAAGTGACAGTAAAGTCTTAAACCCTGGCATTACAGATAATAATAATGCCCCATAGTTATTTAAATAAATAGGATTCTTTCTCTAATCATCCTGACCTGAGACAACTAATAGCTGTAAACCTTTCTAATTGCTTCCTAGAACGGGATTACTTTCACCTGACTGAGTGAACTGACATTTTAAATTCCTTTTTACACTATAACAGGATGAGTTCTGTTCAATGCTGCATTTCTAATGTCCCAGTGTCTGGAAGAAGGATATTTTGAATTTCATTCAAAATACCAAGACAGGTGTTTAAACAGATATCCCAAACTCAAAGAAAACACAATAAAAGCTAACATTTAACTTTCAATAAGGAAGGAGAGGCAAGAAAACATGTCAAGCTCTGCAATCCTTAATAAACAGAATAACACAGTAGCTACTTAAACTTGCATCAAATTCACCTACCTGGTATGCAAACCTTGCCCCAAAGTAATTTTATTTCTTTAGAGATAATTTTATAGGAAAAAATCACATGCCGACTTCAGGGATTGTCTCTGCTGAATGAAAATGCATTGCACATATTCTCAACAATGCAACTCAATTATAGTAATTGAAACTGCCCTTGAAATTTTGAATTTGACTGGTTACTCAAATATGTCAAGATGTTAATTTTTGCCACTAAATTCCTACTGAAGAAGGAATGGATCTTATCAAAGATTTTGAAATATAAGGTAGAGAAAAAGACTAAGGATATCAGTTTGGCAAGGATACACAGAACTTTGTACAAGTACTTTGTACTTTGAGTCATCTCAGAAAGTCAAAAGAACAGCTTATCTCAGAAGCCTAACATTTGAGATTAAAAATGTTAGTCCTATGTAATTTAACCAGCTTTTGTCTTACAGTTCCTCATCGAAAAAATTATTTCTGAAGGAGCTTTTGTAGAAGCTGCAACTTCTTTCATTGAAATCCATTGGCTACACATGATTGACTCCAGAGAAAAAAACAGAAGGAATGAAAAAATATGTTGGGGAAAAAAGAAAGGTTCACTTCAGATGAAAAAAGGCTATACTTAATGTATTCCTAAATCCAGAGAACATATCCTTTGGCAACATGTGATCCACATATTTCAAGAGTGTTAAAATGAGTTGAAAGCACTGATCAGTAATCTGGGATTCACATGAAAGAAACCCCAAAATATCCTTAAAAACTGGTCATTATTGCAGCAGTGAGGTGAAAGCTGGGCTCCGTAGCAATCATTATATGATTTTTTATGAACTCCAACAGCTGCAGAATTCTAGTAAGAGAGTTTAAATGTCCTTCATAAGATTTTCAGAATTAAAAGTGATCTTAAAAAAAATTAAATTCATTACTATGTTAATATATATAATCAAGGCCACTAAAACCATTTCTTTTTAATTATACAATGTGAAATAGAATTAGGAGTAATGAATAAGTTTTTCAGGTCCCTTCATGAGATATTCATTAGAAGTTTTCCTCTTTAGCATCATAGCAATGAGAGTTTTGACAGTTTAGAGTTGACTTAAATATTTTAACATCAGTTTTTATTTCTTTTATTGTAAATCTTAGCATTACATTTTCTGAATGTGTAGTACTTGGTCTTATGATAATTATATTAACATAATTATTTCTTCTCTGGAAGTATAAATATGCATTTCTAATTTTTCCAGATTTCTTTGAGAACCTCCTATGAAAATATTTTAATCATAGACAAATATAGATCAAAGGCATTCCAGAAGAAAATGTTGTTATCAAATACTTACGGCAATTTATGGATTTGTATTATGAAACTTTAAGCTGAACTGAACATTAAAAAAAAAAAAACCAAAGAAAAAAAAAAGGACAAAAAACCCACCAAACCTGTTGCTTTTAGTTTACTCGTATTATGTGGATCTTTTGTTTCATTTAGAATAATGGGAAAAATGAAGGCATGCTGTCCAAATTGAAATGCTTCTACATCAGATTTAGATTTCCAAGTAAATCTGATAGTTCAAGGCTGAAAATTCTATTATACTGCACTAGAAATGTTCACAAGGTGTATTTCTTCAAATAATGTAGATTGCACATTTTTGCTTTCACAAGGTGATTTACATTGTAACCACAGGTAGTAGGGGAACACCTTCTGCTATCTAAAGTTTGGGAAGTTAAATGGAATTTATGTTAAATGCAAAGAGAGTCTCTTCTACAGACACAGTCAGTTTTCCATGTTCAGCAATGTCAACCTAGTCATGAGCAATTGGATTGTGAAGTAGATGGAATTTTCCAGGAAGAAAGCATCAGCTGATTTTAAATTGATTATAGGGCAGCTGGGCTAGTGAAATGGTTGCTGAAGGCAGTGTCGCAGATGCTGTGAGAGGTTCAGAAGAGTAAAAATGGTTTGCTAGTGAGATGGGAACATACATGCATCTAGTGGATTAATCAGAGCTCTACTGCCAGTAGAGACCCATATTCTTATCTTGTGATTCATCTGTAACTGGTAAACAGTGGCTTGTGTGTGTGTCACATCAGAGGGAAAAGCAGCATCACTGCACAGGAATCATGGCATTTGACAGCGTGTGAGGGAACCTGACATCTTCATAAAAAAGGTATTTCTATATTTCTACATTTGTGAAGAGGTTAACCATTGATTTGTTTAGCTCACAGCCAAAACTTTCAAACACTGTGAGGTAAATGGTTCATATTAGTTCTGTGTGACATAAAACATTTACTTTGAATCAAAAGTAATTTCCACAGAATGTATATGCCTCTTGAATTTTTATTTTAGTTTTCATTGAAAGAAATTAGAAATGTAGGAAATAAAAAGGACCTTCAGAAAAATAGCAGAATTTTTATGTTAAACCATTTTCAAATTTGAATTTGAAGGAAAAAATTCTTTTTTGGCTTGTCACTTACCATCAAAATAAGCAATTTTAATTTTTTTTTAATGTTGTTGTTTTTCACTCAAAAAGTACTTATTTGAATGTCTTTTTGGTAGGAAAGCATAGTATAAGTTCTCCTACCTAAATGAGTTAAACTCCCATACTTTAGCTCATGATTTGGAAACCCCACTGTCTAATGCATGTGCTTTACATGCAGCTCTTGTGGACTTAGTGTAACTGGTGCACATGACACATAACATTCAGATTCAGACATGCAATTCACCACACAACAGTAGTTTGGCTGTTTCTGGAAAGCCTTGGAACTACTATACACATGCTGTACTTCAGATCTATTTGTAAAGAATAAGACTGAAGCATCGAACCAAGCTGTAGCAGACATGACTACCCCAGCTGGCATCAGGATGCCAAGAAACCATGGACAAGGGACTAAACCTCTTGAGTTTTGCATATTTTCAACGGCCTGAAACACAGACAGTCACTGATACATGGTTGTTCTGTATACAATTGTCCTGATATAAGCATAAAATAAAACATACATCAACTTAATTTATTTCAGAAAGCAAAAGCTGGCAAAGTTAAATAAAAGAAACATAGATATCTGTTTCTCTTCTACAAAGAGGAACCAAGTTTCCCATCATCACAAAAATCATGCACTCTAGATCAGTTATTGACATTTTAACAGCTGTTACTACGCCTTATCAGGCCTTAGGAACATTAGAGATGAGGTGCTCCAGTGTTGGGTAAAAAGATGGGATGGTATGAGGAAGGATTTAGTACAGGAATGTGATCACAGGTGGGAAAGAACACTAGCATTTCAAGGAATCTGGAGCTCCTCCACATATTGCAGTCACAGTGCACATCAAAACATTAGAGAAAATTTCCAACTTTGGGAAGTTCATTTATTTTATCATCATATAATCCACGGCAATGCCACAAGGTGCTAATGTGCTTAGGTGATAAAGCATTAACTGGTGAGTACTCAAGAAAGAACTCAGTGTTCAGTTACTTCTTTAAAGTTTAATGTGTAGGCATCAAGTTTTCCCTAATTCATAAATAAATTAAAGGTTCTTGAATTAACTGCTTTCTTTGTCCAGTGTGAAAATTGGCCTCTTCTGGCAGGTCTCTGCTCATTCTGTTTGCTGCATTTCCATTGTGATCTTGTTGAGTTATTTGGTTTCTTTTCTTTCTTTATACAGGTTTGCATCCTTGAGTGGTGTTCTCCTGAAAGCCAAAGAGCCAAATCATGTAGTATACATCACCACATATCCTCAGATGCCTCCCCAGATGCTGTTTCAATCATGCCACCTAATTTACTGAAGTATTAGAAGACTGAAAAAACATCACAGGAAAACAACCAACCCCCTCATACACACATCCTAAATCCTCTGAAATTTCTCACTGACAGATCCGGAAAGCATAGTGTGCTTACTCACCACACAGAACATTGCTCAATCTATCTTCACTTGCATCCATTATTTTCTCTTTTGAAGCTCATGCTGAGTTAAAGGCTGCTTTGCGTGTAAAAAGGCAATAATTAATAACATATTTGTATGTGAGAAGAGAGTTTTATTCTTATCTTAAATGAGCAATTAGATGGAAAGCAATGATAATGACACACTGATAACACCAGTAGGCATAAAAAGGAGAAGGAGCTAATCTTTCAGTGTCAAAGAAAAACCTGTTATTTTAATGCCTTGTCCAGTACACTTAAATAATAGCGCTATCATGATGTGTAGGTTATGTTCAATTTTAAACATATACTTATCCTAATAGTTTATATTCATTTAGTATGAACATACTTATTCTTTTTCCATGCTTTGAAAAATATTCTGTAATATCATTCCATACATCAGTTTCACAGTGTTGAAAGGATAACTTAATTTATAGCCTGAAGCAATACAGATTTGATCTTATCAGTACCGCTGTCAAGAAACAATTTACCTGTCCTTTGAGAATTTTTAACTTATCAAATTTTTCCCATTGAAATGAGACCAGAAAAGTCAAAATCCCTAAAACAAAACTAATCCTTCAGTCCATATCCAACTTAATCATACATATTGGTTTTGCATGGACAACAACAACAGCAAAAAACTCACACCATTGACTGGTTGCTTTAAAATGCCTTTTTTTTTTAACTTTGGTAATTTTCATTTACACCATTCACCCCCAAAATTAGATATGTTAGTTAGCACTGTTAGAATCTGCTCTATTTACAAGATCCCCAAATCTGCACAGAGAAGAGCCATGGAAAACTGATTTTCCCTCAGTAAGTATATGACAATTATGGATCTGTCTATGTGTTTAAAGGTAATTGTTAAACTTGAGAAACATCACACACACACGCACACAAGATCAAAAATCAGAAAATTAGTAATTCCTGTTTAATTCTTAAAAATCTGCAATGACTCTACAGTTTTTTGAAGCCCAACTCATATATTTGGATTTGTAATTCTAAAAATACACTCATTATGGAAATTGTGGGAGAAGTAATATTATAAATTCAGCACATGATTAGCAAACACTAATCATGGTAATAATAAATCCTAAACAAACATTTTTTTAAGTGTGTTTTAGACAAACAAACCTACGTTATATTCTAAAAAATTGTGGACATCTGTTGGTAGTTATTTGCATGTTTACCCTGTGTTTATTATTTACACTTTGTACATTAAAAATCTGATTATTAAAACTGAATTAGTGAAATCAAACCTTATGGCGACAGAGGAACACAACAGAATGAAATAGAAACTGTCAGAATAAAGCAAATCTGCCCTGAAGCCCTATTAATCTGAGGCTTTATGATTGCCTGCTGCTGGTGCTAAGATGTCAACAACTGAAGTGTTGTAGGTTTGGGATATTTTTAATCTCTAAATGCAACAACCATCAATCAGAGGAGAAATTACATTTGACTAAATGAGTGTGGCTCTCCTTTGGGGTAAAGGAATGTGTCAGAATTATCACAGTGAGGCTGGCATAGCGTCTGGGCTAGATTAATTTATCTTGGAGGTCTTTAATGTCTCCAGAACAGTAGTTCACACAGACCGCATACTTTTCCTGACACATCGAGCAATTTCCCAGGAGACCTTGTTTTGCTCTACAGTACCACAAGCAGTTTTAGGCAGCTTGACACAGGCTGAGTTTCAGCAGTGGTCTGATTTCCCTAGGATTTATATTCTCCTTAATGCCAACAACAGTATTTGTCCTTGGGGAAAGTTGCATATAGATGGATTTCTTTTTTTTTTCATTTTTCATTAGGATTATGAATGAAACTGTGGTTAGAACCAGTAATAATACATAGTTTAAAACTAAGCAGTCACATGTAGAATATTATCACATTCTTTTCTCACTCTCACTGAATCCCTGACTTGAAAGGGGAGCAAATTCACTTTAATCTTTTAAGAAGCTTGGCAGGAGGTATATAAACTGAAAGACAACAAGACAAATAATTTAGAACTTATAAAAGAGAAGGGAATCTTGAGAAAAATCCCAGAGGGTAGTTTTAAAAGAATAAAACTTACACCAGAGAAAATCTAGCAGCCACTGGTAAGCTAGTCGTTGCATCGATTCTGACCACAGGTCTGAGAAATAAAAGATCATTGCATCTTCCCTGACATGAAGGACCCCTTGACTGCACTAGTTTTGCAACTTAGCAGGAGAGAATAATTTTGAAATACAAACTCTTCAGAGTCATGCAGAGGAAATTCTTTTAATTCAGAGCCCTATTTTAACAGTCCCCCAATGCTTTTTGTACGTGTAAAACACACATTTGCAAGCTAAAGAGCAGCAGAGTGGTGCTTAGGGCTTAGGCACTGGAGAAGAATGTGAAAGTCCCCTCATATCTTATCAGATGGAGAAGGAAAAGAGCAGAGCAGTACCAAGAGAGCAAGTGTTGAGGCAGGATCACACGGGGGATCTGGTTTGAAGGGACCAACAACAGGGTGGCTGCTCCTTTTTAATCTTTCCGGCAGGGCCCATATCAGTGCCTGAGGAGAAGAACTGTGACCGGTGATATGGTAAGATCAGATCAGTGTTTGCTATTTGTTATCTATTCGATCAGCTATGAGGGCTTTAACATGCAGATTTCCTTGTTACAGTGCCCTCAGCTCTTGACTTGACTTGAGAGGATAGAAGAAAATTCGTTGTATTAACACCATATACACTAAATAGATAAGTTTATCCTCAAGGCAACGCAGTAACTTTTATGCATATAATAAAGATGGTTTCTTGGTAGCAACTGGATAAAATTGTTATTGAAGCTTTAAAATTTGAGCAATAATAAATCTTACACAAGTCTTAATATGTTAATTTGCCACTATATATTTCTACAGTCAAAATTACAGGCTCAATACTCAGAAATAACTGAGGTTATTGGAAGAGGTTGTAATTTTATTTACAAAAGATATAAACTATTTGCTAACAAAACTAAGAAAAAGTGTTACTGGCAACATAATTATTGCAACACATTACTTCAGGCTTGTATTGCTTATTCCCATACTTCAACTCTTTCAAGAATTTGCTTTGGTTTGAGTCTTTTAATTTCTTAATTTTATTTTTCTTACTGCTACAGCTGATATAGCTTTATTATGTTTTCTTCTTTATTTGTTCCAAAACAGAATTTTAAAAGTGATGTGCACAACAAGATCAGAAACAGTAACACTTATTTTTTCTGGCTCATCTTTTCAGAGTAATGTCTTTGGACATGTTTTGTTTTAATTCCAGTAACGGGCCTCACGAGTTTTGATCTTCAGCTTTGTGAATTCTTCTGGCCGGTCTTTTATTTAAATAATAAATAATTTTCTTAAGACAGAGGACTCCAAAAAGAAAGAAATGGGAAACTGGCAAGACATGAATATATTCATGTGAATGCTGTGATTTGCAACTGGACAAAATGCGCAAGCAGATGGAGCTCTGTTATCACTACTTTACCTTCCTGAACAATGTGTGTAATAGTCATTCGGCCACTGAATGCAGTGGTTAGAGCTGAGAAATACTGAACGTCTCTTGACAAGATGGAAGACAGCTCAACATTGCCAGAGGTATGCTACATTTTTGCAGATGGTAGTCTAATAGTTTATGACTTTTGGAGGAAAAAATCCTCATCTAGGCACAGGTGGTACTTTGAACTGTACTGGAGAAAGACACGCCTGTCACATCTCCCATCCCCAAACAACAGCAACAACAACAAAAACAAACTAGTAGACAAAAACTATTAAAAAAGCACAATAAAACCCCCAACACCATCGCCTCCAAAACAAACAAACCCACCCTAAACAACCTCCCAAAAAATCCCACAAACAGAAAAATCTAAAACATCTCCATGACAAGACCTGCTGCTGCTCAGCACATTGCTGAAGTTCTTACTCTTATGTCAGAGAGCAGAAGCTGCATATTCTCTACCGACTAACCATGGCAATATGGTGACAATTAACTTTCCACAAGTTCAACTAAAGTGGTTTGAAATCAGCATTATCAGGGGAAGACAGCACACAAAGGGAAATTTCCTAAGGTACTTTATGACCGAGAGGAGTAATCTCAGCTTGTTCCAGTGCTTGACAACCCTTTCCATGATGGAGTTTTTCACAATATATACTCTAAACTTACACTCAAAATGTGGTAAAATCAGTATCTTACTTTCAAAACACTTAGCATAATATGTTGTCAGGTTCTTCAAAAGCCCTCTATTCTCTACAAAAATAGAAATAGGTAATAGCAAGGACTGTCACAACATAGTGCTGGAGACCCATTCAAACACAGGTTTATGAAGTCAATTACGTCTAAACCACTTCTAGTCTGTGTGCTAAAGTAACCTGAATATTTTGTTGTTTGGGGGGACTCAGAAACAAAGTATTCCAATACTCCATTTCATCCTAAGAGGATGACTATTCATTCTGGACAATATTTTGAAGCTTGAGTTGTTCTGTACCTCTTAGAATAATGCATTTTTGAGCACTGTATATTGTTTTTCATAACATGCAAATATATTTTGGATTTTGAATAAATTCTGAATCTGAATAATTTCTGGATGCTTTATTAGAAAATAAGATAACCAGATGATCAGGCCTCACATTTGAATGCATTTATCTAACACATTTTCCTCTCATCCGTCTCTTCTTTTTATTCTTATTGTGAGCTATGGTGCCTCCTGTTTTGTTTTCCAGCCCCCTCATCTCCATTTGTAATTTAAGCTGCTTGGAAGATAGCAGAAAACAGTTACTGATTTCAGGTCATGTAAAGACAATAGGTAAATAAAAAATATAGTATTTTCATGTTAACCTCTATAAGTTCAAGTGTTACTGTGTGCATACTTACAGAATATGGTTGTGGGGTTTCCATTAACCTCCTGGTAATATCCAGGATTTTAATATAACCTAGACAGTATTCCCTCTGGTATTTGTAAATAACTCACACAGACCCCACAAGGGGCTCTCCTTTAAAAATTATGCTGCTATGACTAGAGTAATGTTTATCAAAAATGCATGTATTTTAAAGAAAACTGATTACATGACACTTGAAGCCACATAATATTTCTTTTTAAGATAATTCACATTAAAACTATCACAATTTTATGAAAATAAAGCCAGGAAAACAAGCACTGTGTAGTTTACAATCCCAATAAACAGGGCATAGGGTTTTCATAATAAAAGAGTAGGCATACAAACATCAGAGCACAGTATTAGTTCTTTTTCTTCTCTCCTCCTATCAGAGAGCACTGCTATTAGAGTTGACTGAAACAAAATTTTTTAAAGTATTTGAGAGTGTTTTTTTATTTTCAAACCAAAATTAAAGAAAAAAAGCTAATAATTGGAAGAAAAATCAAGAGGAATAAATATGATATTGTTGTTGTTTGCTTGTTTTCTGCTTTCAAATATTTTAATTAGAAAAATCTGAATCATCTGCTAAGGCATGCACAACTAGTAAGATCTATGAATCATTAAATGTAACTGGTGTGACCAGGTCAAACCATTTGATAGCATTGCTTAATCTCTCAGTGTTCCTATCTTTGTATGATCTAGATTCTTGTAATTCAGCAGTATGACAAAGCCAAGTTCTGAGGTAACAGTGACCATCATATTTTTTAACAAATAATAACGTGTCAAAATCTTCTTTCTTGCCCTCTTTTTTGGTTGCCCTTTCATTCTTTCCTTCTAATCATTTTGACTAGGAACATACTTAAACAAGAAGTTGGGGGAAAATATGAGTCTTGAATAAGTGGCATCATGAATTATAGCCATTTCAGAACTCTGAGAGCTAGAATTGGAGAAACAGGATTCATCTCACCTATCAGGAGCAGCTGGAAGTTAGGCAAACATCTGAGTTCCTCAGCAGGGTTGTGTCCATAGACAGCAGAAAGAAAGAAAAAAAAATCCAGATGAGGTTGCTTAGCAACTTCAATTTTCTTCAAATATTTTAGACAGATATCTTAAAATGGGATGAATCTTCCTCTGGAGACTTCTTTCTCTTTCGAATCATTATACATGAAATAACTTGAAGTGGCTGCCTAACTTCTGGACCAGTAAAAGAGGTGAAATTAATTCCATCTCAAGATCCAATTACAGTACAATTAGAGATTTTGGTTGTGGTCCAAGGACTGCAGTGGAAGGAAACTTGAATATTGCCACAGAAGGTGAAGAAGTTCGTCCAAATAACCTGATGTAAAAAGAATAGATACTTCCCAAACTGGTGGAGTACAGCAATGTTATGTGCTGAGAAGATTATGCGTTTATGCATTGTTTTAAATCCATAAGCAGAGAGCTTATGGGAGAGGTCTGGGAATATTCCACACCAGCAGGCTAAGATCACTGTTAATAGACTTATTTATGCGTGCACATTTATCCCTGTTTAGAAAGAGTGAAAGCTAATTCGTTCAGTTTTGCGTTCATGCTTTACCTTTGTTACATCAAGGGGCAAAACACCATCTGACAGAGCTTTGTTTAATTTTAAAAAAAGATGATGTTTCTGCTATTTCCTTTATTCTAAACCAGCTTCATCTCCAATATTAGAGGAAAACCAGTCTCCTTCCACGATTTTTTTCAGAATCTCTTCACAGCTGTCATATGTCACACACTGTAAGCAAAGAATTTAGTCATCAAGCTTATGAAGAAATGACAACTGAGTGGTTAGCTCACCTTGCTTAATTTTGGAATACACATTCAAAGCTCCTAAGGACTCTAGCTGTGGAATTAAGAATGGAAATTTCACGTGGAGTTAACGTACTTTCTAGCTGTTCCTTAGCAAGTCACAAATATCACAGTATTTACTTTTATTTTCAGAAATTTTCATCGTGTCTGTAGTTAGAAGGTGACATTTACACTGCAGAGCACTTTACTTGTGTCTCTTCTGAGCCACAAGTATTTCTATTGTGCCCTGAATTTTTGTGTGTGTGTATAAACCTGAAGGAGAGTGGGAGCAGTCTCAGATCAATGTCT
Source organism: Pseudotriccus pelzelni (assembly GCA_035584735.1). Lineage (NCBI taxonomy): Eukaryota > Metazoa > Chordata > Aves > Passeriformes > Tyrannidae > Pseudotriccus > Pseudotriccus pelzelni. Next base: position 71,262,268 of record JAWMRA010000078.1, read on the forward strand.
CTGATCTAAGATGAGTGCTTTGCTGTGGCCCATTAAAGTCATGTTTCTATAATATGAAAGTGAGGGTGGGTAATGCCTGCCCATGGAAGTGGCACAGTTTCTAAAAGGTATTACATGTTTTGTTTATCTGCTTATTTTCTCTAGAAGGTACTTAAGCGCTATTATAGATTTGGTCTTCTGTTCTGTAAGCTGTGTACGTGGAGGTTCACCCTGTGCTGGAACATATGCTCTGTTGGACTGGCCAAGAGTCTTACATATTTTTATTAATATTTAAGAAGCCTTATTTTCTTAATGTTTGGATGTCAGGATGACTTTTGGATTTGAGTAGAAAGTGAATTCAGGTTATCCAGATCAAACTATTGCCTTAACTTTATTTCCTGTACCAATAGAATATTTAACTTCATTATTTCACCTCTGCAGATTAAGCTAATTTGCTTCACAAATACATCTTGTAAAAGTGTATTGCTGTTGAAATTAATTGGATAGTTACTGTAGAGAGGTCAATAAATTTTCCATCCAATGTGATTTTTCAAATTTCTGGGAAATGGGAGGCTTTATCCCCAAGCAAAATAGTTTCAAAGCTTTTTCAGACCAAGACGCAAGTGAATGCTATTAGGATTAGGTCAATCAAAACAATGCATTTATGTAACTTTATGAAGTTGCATTTCATGCAGAAATCGTATGCTCATAATTTTGTCCCCAATACAATTGATAAAAGAAACAACCAAGGAGCAACCAACATTTGTTAATATGTTCAGTGAACCAGTATTTCCAAGAAATAAATCTGTGCTAAAGGTTTTCTAGCAGGTCTAGAAAATCATGCAAAAAATGTTTATATAAGAATAAAAAATAAGTTCTAAGGAAGTCAGTTAATAAAACAGTTGTGACTTGAAACTCAACTTGGCAATCACACTTTCATGCAGATGACTTTATTTTTACTTTCTCTTCAAGTGTCAGTACCATCCATCCAATATTTGTCATTTTTACTTTTGTATACTGCACTTTACTGACTGTATGTGCAATAAACCATACTTCTATGTCCATTTTGGTAAATTGATTGAAAATCTGAACACTTCAATTTTTGTACATAGTTACATTGATTACTATGTACTTTCAAAATCTTAACAAGCTTTGAACTGACTAAAGGCATGAAAATCATTAAGGCCTTACTGCTGTAAAGTTTGATCTGACGTTTTAAAACTTCAGTTCAGCAGAACCTAACCCAGATTTATCTTTTTGTAATATTTCAAAACAGTGTATCTGCAGATCCAGGAAAGAAAGCAAGATAACAGCAATAAATACAATTGATTTATGGATGAAAAAAAAAATAAATCTGAAAGTACTAGGGTTTTCTAAAAATGTTTTTCTACATATTTAACCCATAAAATCAAGTTAAATATGGTATTGAATTCAAGTTTTGAATTGAAGAATTATCGACTAAGATAGATAAGCTTTTTCACTGAAATAAATGGAGAATAGGTACATGTATGTAAATTTGCATATACACGTGTGTTTATGAAAATAACTCCAATCATTTTCACCAACTATCTAAATAAATCATTGGGTTTTTACCAAGCCAGGAAAAATTCCAATTTAGGGATTTAATTTATTTTAAAAATACTCTATACAGACTAAGACATGAAAAAGATTATTATATATATATCCTTAACTAAATATTTTAGAAATGTATTTCTCAAAGCAAATATACTAATAAGTCTGGAGATGTTAGCCTAATTCAATGGTCTGTGTTACACCAGATTGCTTTATGTGTGTGTTTTTATCAATGTCTAATTGTTCTTGTCACATTTTGGTCATGATGTATGTTCCTTCCCACATACCTGTCTTCCCTCCTCTCATATCTGTTTTGGGAACTTGGAGCCATATAAAGAAATATAATTCTCCTTCAAACACGAGAGCGAGGCTGTTCCTTGCACAATTGTACCAAAGGAAGAGGTTCAGAAGTGGAAAGAAGTAGGAGATTTCTTATTCTCTCTCTTATGACTATCCTCTGTATAGGATATATATAGGCTGGGGCCAGGTCTGATTTAGCAATTCTTGGGAGAAAAGGGTTAAAACCGGAAGAATGGCAAGGAGGATGGTAGATTCACTCAAGTGACCTGGCAGCTGGGATTGCAATGGCCTGGACAATAACAGTGTGGGAAACCCTCTATATTATGCCTACTGCTGTTTATCCTTTGTTTGTTTTGAGAAGTAGAATTTCTGCATAGAGATAACGTAGGTGTTTTGAGAGACTTGGAGGCACTCTCACGGGTATTCTTGAGCTTCCTGTTTTGGCACAGAGAAGATCAAAGCTCAGAGATCATGAAAAAGCACAGAGGAGATGACAGCATAGTGGTAACTACACATGTGTGGGCCCTTGATAAATGGGTTCAAACAGCAGACCCACCTCCCGCCAGGATAGACTGAACCTAACAGTGCCTGTGTTCCTGCCTGTGTGTGTGTCTACCCAGGTGTTGCTTCCTGATCCTCCAGTTAGTGAGGTAATGAAATAAATTTACTCTGAATTTCAGGAGTGGTTTTGTGGTTGTTCTGGCTGCCTGCCTGTGGCTACTCACGCAATGATGTTCCAAGAACCTTTAAAAGTTATACATTTTATCATATTCTTCGACAAATGGATCATACAAAGTCTTTCACAGAAAGCTAGGAGAAGAGCTAGAAAAGAAACTAATGGCAATCTTTTTAAATTATTGACTAAGAAAAAATACAGATGTGTTTCAGATTAGTTTTTCAGCTAGTGGTAATTATTTGATCCAGTTTCTTTATGTATCAGAATCTTAAAGGCTCTGATGAAAACGAGCAGAGCAGAAGTTACCCAACTGTTAGCTTTGTTCATATGTATCTCAGGGAGCTTTTCTTATTTATATGTTTCTTGATTGTTCCATTCTGTTCAGCACTGTTCTTTTCTGGCATCACAAAGGGTGTCTTATTTAAGAAAGATTAGATACGTATTTAAGATTTCTGACAATGGGAAAAACTCATATTGAAGTGGCATAATGAAGGGAAGTTGTTACTACCAAACCCCAGATTAAGATTACCTTACAGACCCTAGGACATTTGTGGGAACATAGATTTGTGAAAATTCCGGTCTTCCTTGGCTTGTCAGAAGCATGGCAAGGGATCACATAAGATATCAGTTCCACTTGCAGATTTCTAGATATCATCTGCTGACTACATATAGGTAGAAAAACCTAGGGATAAAAATAGATTATTCCTTTCCCCTTCTGAAGTTTTAGTTGTTTTTGGTTTTGCTTAAACAGGTTAAGTGCAAACATGTCAGGAAAAGAAAAACTGATGGGAAACAGTGATTGAACTCAGAATGATTTTACATGGCAACCAGCCCAACTCTGTGCACTGCTGAGTGATCTTAACCTCTATGAAACAGGGAAATGTTTGGAATTTCAACGAAGAGTGGGTTTGTGGTCACTGCTTCCCATGCTTCATCTTTATGAATATAAAAAAAGAAAGATGAATAGGGGTGAAAAGATAAGAGACCCAATTCCAAAAGAGATTTCATTAAATATAAAACTAAAGTACAGCCTGTCTTGCAATAAAAGAAATCCTGCCTTATCCTTTTGGTGCACTTTCTGCTTTTCCATATCTTTTCACTGCCCACTCTTTTTCAGAAGGAGCATTTTGTATTCCTCCCCTATACAGAGTAGCCTTCTGCGTGTTAGAGCACAGGCTTAGATTTCCACCCATCTCTCCCTATTTGCTGTCACACCTACACTTTTTCCTTTTTGGCCTACTTTTGATGTATATTCCATTTACAGTGTATGTTACAAAACTTTTAACCCTCATCATGCAACATTGTTTGCATTAGAAATGCTTCTTTTTTTTTTTTATGAGTGCATGTAAGTTCAATTTTTTTTTCCCTGTAGTAGTCACTATACCATATTTACAACACATTGAAAAATACATGTTAGAGAGTGGGCATTACACTGTCTAATATAAATCAAGTTGCTTGTTTTACTACAAATTTGTAGATGACGTTAACAAAACTGGGGCCACTCTTTTATCTGAGTGTCCTAAGACTGTTATGAACAGTCTTTAATCAGGGGCCTGTTCCTCAGATGCCACTGAATAAGCACAAGAAAGCATTGTGAAAAGATACTTTGTTCATCTCTCACGTTTCAGGGATTCCTCTGTACCTGGATAATCTATTATTGATTAGAGTAGCCACAGTGTTCCCAAAAAGAAGCCAAAAGAGTGAAAAAAGCCAATACAGTGGAAAAAGTAGAGCCATTACTCATATGTTCTTATCATCCAGACATCTTCCTATTAAGAAAATATCTTTTTAGGATCCATAAGATTTAAAGCTACACTGGGAACTTAGGACATCAGAGATATACACTTGTCTGTAATTTTTCTTTTTGCTCTCCCATGTAATTACTGAGATAAAAACTATGCTAATTATTTTTTTTTCAGTGGATCAACTTTGGTACAAAACCATGAATTAAAATTTTGCTTTATGTGTTTTACCCAAAGTACATTAATTGATTTTATTCCAGGTCTAGATTTTGTTTTCTGATTTTAGAAATATTAGACCAAATTCTGCAGTCTGTTATAGATATACAAATGTTGTTTTCATGGATGTGTAGCATTCACAGAGAAGATTTAGTTCATTCAGAGCCAAATTTAACCGCCACCTAAATCAATGGAAAGGCTCTGACTTATGTCTGTGTGAATTGCATTAATCTCTTAATAATTTCAGATAGAATGTAGTGGTTCTGGCTAAGAACAGTATATGGTGAATATGAGTCTGTTGAGTTCATTAATGGTAGTATTAAAGCAATAATAAGAGCCTAAAGAAAAAGTAAATAATTTAGGTTTCCCACTTGTCTATTTGATGTAAACCTTCCTTTTGTTACAGTACGGTTTCTCCGCCAGAATAAACTGGTATCTTCTTTCACTCCAACTACTGAAAGCACAGCCCTAATAACATTTCATAACTACAGAGTAGCCTCATGATTCATCTCAGAGGAAATTTTGGTACTAAATTAATTACGCTAGAAGACCAGAGAACTACACTTTGCAGCATTTCATAGTATTCTGTTGGTGCCCACAACGGACTTTTGATGAAAGCTATCTTCAGGGTTTGTCAACACAGAAAGTGACAGCAACCAGTTCTTAAAAGTCCTGTTTCAGATGTTTATCTTATGTTGTTGACTGAAATAGTCATTAGTAGCTAGAAACCCACAAAAAATGAACAAATATTTATATATATATATATACACATATGTATATTGAAATCCAAAACTTACAATACTTCTTACTCACAATACAGTTCTCTCATTTTAATAGGAGACATGTTATGCTTCACTTGAAAATGCTGGTTAAGGTAAACCACAGTATTCAGTAAAATCGAACATCTGATGTCCTAGTACAGAGCAGTGATTACTTGTACCCAAACAGACTGCACCAGAAAGCAGGAAACTCATTTCTGTTGCTGGTAAAACTGTGTATTTCAGACAATGACTTGAACAATATTAGTCACAATTCCCAAAACATCTCTTGTAACTTTCTATTATGTCCACTTTCAGGTACAGTGACAAGCCCATCATTATCAATAGCTGTAAGTGACGCTAGAGCTGTAAACCTATTGACTGCAGGGGGAAATCTCGCACACCTTGCTTTCTTTCACCTTAAAATCATTTGTTTCTGTAGTAGTGTTTGAGGATAATTTTGAATTCTCCAATGTGTATTGCACACAAATGGCACTGTATTGCTAGTATAGATATTTAAAGTAATTTTTTCTCCTCATTATTCACAGGTTATGGGTATGCCTTTACCCCTATTATTAAAACAGACCAAACTGAGGTGATAGCATAAGTCTCGGTATTTAAGCCTCAGTTAATAAGAGGGTTCTTAACAAAGCCCTCCTCTCTAAACCCTCCCACCGCATTCAGTTGCAAATCACTGTTTGGCTGGCAAAGCCGTCGCCCTGTCCTCCCCCCAGCCCCAAACCTTCTCACACTAAGCACTGCAGCTCTATCAGCAGCAACATCTCTGTTAGGGGCAGCAACACCTCTCCCTGTGAGGGACGGTTCTTATTAATCAGGGGCACTGAATGGAAACCAATCAGATAGAGAGTCCCTTTTGCTTCTTCTCGCTGCCTGTCTGACTTAAAAGTGATGCTGGGAGAGAGGGAGCCCTAGAGAGATGCAAGTGCGTTCAGCGCTGGAGATACGGTAACATGCAGAAGGGAGGAAGCAGGTAGAGGAGCAGCACTGAACGGACAGAGCTAGGCTCACATTGACAGACTCGGTGAGTAGATTAACTTTCTTTAGCACGGGAATTCCTGACAGCAAAGGAGCAGATGCTTTCTTTAGAAGTGTCTTAAAGGTGTCTGACAGACACTTTTTAGGGTGGGGGGTATAGAGGGGCAGTATCAGCAGAACACTCTGGGGATATTTCTCTTATACCATTCAGAAACAAAACCACACTAAATTGCTGAAATCTAAGCATCTCTTGCTATATATATGACAACTGATGTGCATATTAGAAAATTAGCAGTATATATGCTATTTGGCAATACTGTTTGATATCACTCAGTTTTTACTGCCATGTGGTGGTAATGATACAGCCTAACTTTTGTGCAGGATGCTTTTTCACCTGTCCAGATAGAAGCTATCCTCTTTTTCTTTCTTTCACATTTGTTATTCTGGTAAACATCTAATAAAAACAAACCCAGCTAAGAAGATGAAAAAATAGAGTCTTTATTAATGCTAAGAATGACTGCTTCAATTTGTTTTTCTTTAGTGGGAGTAACAAAATTAGTGGAGTTTTTTTATATGTGTTACAGGGAGAAGTGGCAACTCAGGGTTCAGAAACACTGAGAACCAGGGAGATGTCCCTTTAGATATCCATAACAGTAAGTCAAAGTCAACAGGCTTAAAGAGCAAGGATGTTTTCCAGAAATGCTTCTAAAACACCTTGTCAGCCCAATTTATATAATCAGAGATTCACACAAAAAAGCAAGACAGAAAACATAAAAGGTCACACTGACCACTTGATTCTGAAGTAACCAGCAGAAAACAATTGCCTGATGAATGACATTTTGCCTTTTCTTCTCACATGCAAGAAACACACTGTCATATCCATTCAATTTCACTCTATAAGCTTCAAAGACAGAATGATGCTCATGAATTAAGAGGAAATTGATATCTTTTGCTGTTGTAAGGCAATGTGCATACAGTAGCTACTTACCTTGTCATAGAGTTAAGTCATAGGTCAGAAAATAGGATGATATTTTCTTCAGAGAATTTCCATTGTCAGTAGACAAATTTACAGCAAATGTGCCAGTCTTGCTCTTATTAAAGTCAGTGATAAAACTTGTATTTTACTGAAACCACAGCAAGATCACGTTTCATTGCTGAATGCTACACTAGCTACTCATGGTAAGGGTAAATGTGGATAAAATCACAAGCGTAATACTTGCAATAGTTTCAGTGATGCTATCAAAGGGTTTGTTTAATAAATAATATAGGTTGTAGTGATAGGAATTGCTAATGACAGATCTTTAAAAATTGTTGTTAATTTCTATTCCAAAAATTGAGTGGACTAATTAATATTTATAAGCCTTGTGTTATAATTTTTCTATGATTTTTAAGAACTCTGTTTAAAGAACTATGTTAGCATAAAAAAAAGGCATTTTGCTATCTGTATGTCAATTTTGACAGGTAAAATACATTGCCCTACACTATCTAATAATGTAAATTCCAGACAGAATGAAATATGTCTATAGCTAATGTGATTTTCTAGTAAAAAACATAAAACTTTTACACATTATACAGTCAAATATCTATGAAATAAATAATTCTTGAGGGTTTTTTTTTAAGTTAGATAAACAAGATTAATTTTAAATGGAGAATGTAACTGTGTTATTATTACTAATACATGCTAATCTTGTATCTAAAATTGTTGACAAGTCTTTTTAAACTTCAGCAATCAAAGTTTTTCACATTTATCCTCTGAATGAAGTAGAGCATTTCATTTCAGAGGTTGTCTTGCAGCCATTATTGTGGAAAATTACGTTTTGTATGCAACCAGTACATCTCACCTAAACATGAAAAGCAGTTTGGTGGTGCAGTTTGTGGAGAAAATGTGGAGAAAAACAGCTCTGCCATATGTTTTCTACAGCTCCACAGAAAAAGTGCTTCAAGCTTTCAGCACTGGCATGCTTTTCAGCAGAAGTGACCATTCTGAAAAGGCTGTCCTTTCCTCCAGACGGCAGCCCATGTACAGGGATCTGTGCTCTACCCTCACCTAGTTGTTGCTCTGCAAGGACACTGATCTAAGCAGTAGTTGCATGGTGCTGGCAGAGGCGCCCTCTCATCATGGGATCAGCCAATAAGGATGATTTCATTCCCCAAATTATCCACCAAAAAAAATGTAATAACTCAAATTCACTAGTTTAAATGTCGTCACCCACAATGCTGCAAAAAGAACTGTACAGCTTAATTCTGACACTACTTATGCCCTGGCATCAGGACGTGGTTTCTGAAACTGTACAATATGGGTTGCAAGGAATCTACTGGCAAAAGCATTTGAAAAGTAAAGCCGGAAAGTAACAGGACTGACAATTTCCTCTGAAGACAAGTTTGTTTGGGAGATAAAATAAGGTAGACTAATGTCTCCTATTGACTGATGGTAACAGGACCCATGAAGGAACAACCATTACCTCAGAATTTTCATTTATTGTGGGATGACACAAACACACAGATTCTTCACAAATTCACATCTTTTCAGAGAGAAATGGAAGCTCAGAACTGTTCTCCTTTTCTTTCTCCTTCCCCACCTTTTCCCAATTTTGCAAACTGTTCTGCAGTCACAGGAAGACCTTATCAGAATTCAATAATGACCACTGATTAAAAATTCTCCTAATTTCTGCACAAATCTTATGCTTATATGAAAACTAGAGTATAGAGACTGGGTATAAGACAATAAGACATTATAGATGTATAATGTTACATGTTTCTTCTGTGAAGTCAGAGCTATTTTACTGCAGAAGGCAATTGGAGTACAAGCCTCTCCCACTCACATCAGAATGTCTTCTGAATTTCTAAGGCTTGCAGCAGGTGTTACATGCAAATGTTATCTACAGAAGCACTAATATTTGAACATGAATAGGGTTGCCTGAGTGAAAGCTAACTGCGTTCCACATGTGAGTGGAAGAGTTTATGAAAAGTCATTTGTAGAAATAAATCCAAAATTTTGTTAAAGAGGATAGGAGGAGAAGGAAAATAAAGCAAAGGGAAATGAACAAACATAATTTTTATTAAAGCAGTCATCATTATTTTAATAATTTTCTCCTTTTGCCTTTTAAACACATAGAAAATTGGCAAAAGGTGAGTTATATTCCTGGCTTTTAGTGACTGATCATGATAAAAATACCCCAATGGCATCGAGGACTACTTGCCAAGTATGACTGAACAGGAGAGGTATATCTTGAGCAGATCCTACTATGTGTTTGCAGTGCAAAATCCCAGCAAAACTGAGCCTTGGTTACTTCTAGGAAAATGTTGTTACTAACTTCATGAAAAAGGAAAAACACCAAATATATACTGCATCTCAGAAGAAATCTCTAAAATGAGTATGTTTTGGAAAGAAAATAATTTTTTGATGCATAGTATGTAAAATTATTATAGAAAATATAGGAAATTAAGTATGCTATTTATAATCTCTGTTCCATAATATTGGAAAGATTACAAAAGGACATGAGTGGCACTGTCTTCATCCCATACACAGATATTATTGCACAGAGAGTTGACTTGGTTTCAGTTATGGAGTAGCTCTGCGTCAGGGCCAGGGGTAGAATGGGGCCTCCACTTTCACAGTCCTTTAATTTCTCTGTATGAATACATCAATATTCATATGTGCCTTGAACACTTAAATTTGATACCAGAAACAACCACAAATGTTTCTCTGGAAATATATTTCTGCCACTACAAAATGGAATGCTTAAAGTGATGGCCAATGTATTCCATTGATAGTAAAATGAAAACTTCTATAATTAAATTTCACACTTTTTAGTAGTAAGAATAATGGAAACATGAAGACAACATCATTTTAGATTCTGTTTCCCTATCTCATACAAACATAGCTTACATATTAGTTAACTCCTGATATGAAAATGCAAATGTCAGAAAGGTTTATGTAAGTACAAAATTTTCTATGTGCTTGACAATATTTAAGTTGCTTTGTCCTCACAAACCCCATTTGAGGGAAATAATCCCCAGCTTTATGGAAATTCTGCCTAGAAGGATGTTACAGTTTTAGGCCATGCTTGCTGATAATTGGAGATTCCAATTTCCCAAAAACTCTAACAGCATTTTCTTTTTGTGTATAAGTATGCTGAGAAAGAACTCCTAAACCACTTGCCCAAATTCAAAACATGATCTTTATAAATTACACTCCGTGCAATAGAGGAAACTGGGAATAATGTCTTTATATTTGGGGATGGAAACAATAGGCCTTTCCATCCTTTTAGACAAACCTCACAACAACTTTCATGGGGAGATTATCTCAATTTACATATTTTTAATAATTCAGTTGAAATCAATTAATAATGCATACAAGCCTATTGGCCATATATACAAGGATAATTATACTTAGCCATTACTTTCAAAAAATTATGATCTATTATATTGATAATCAGTGGTATAGAATTTGACATTTATATTTTGGCACCTCTTAAAAAAGAATTCAATAAAACATCAAGTTGTAAAAGTGTTCAATAAAGGAAATTTAACAAATATAATGATCTAACAACCTCAGTTAAAGATCTTACCAAAATAATTGTTCTTTATTTCCTCTGTATTCCATTATTCAATATTTACTCCTAAGGAGATGATGAAGAGGCAAAGTGAAAAAAGTGTGTCTTGGGAATAAAGGAGAAGTTTATCCCATTACTTCTGTTTGAAAGAAAAAGTTGTTACAGTAGAAATTAAAATTAGCATTTTGAAATCCAGCAGTTATAAGTTCTGTATGATTGGAAAGTATCAGTAAGCTATTCATATCTGATTTTAACAAATAAAAATAGCCCCAGTTTATGAACAGATCTTTTATATATATATACATACATTTATACATATACATATATATATGTATAGAGACGTAAACCCAAACATAACTTAATGAAAATTCTAAGAATGATAAAATATTTTTTAAAAAGAATATATTAAAATGTGTTTGCTTTAGTTTGCAGTGCTGTTTTCTGGCTGAATTTGCCTGTTCATTTGTTGTTTATCACAATACTTTTACATGGTTTGAATTATTCTTTGTAATTTTTTCTTAATAATAATGGATCTAAATATCAAGCTTTGCAGTAAGAAGCTATTGCAAAAAAGTTCTTTCTTCCGATTTTTAAGACACAGGTACTGATTGTGGGTAATCTCCTGGAACTCATTTTGCCTGTGTAGTAAAAGAAAAAAAAAGAAAAAACCAAACAGGAAAAAAAGGAAATTCTTGTAGTTGTTTAAACTATTTGTCAGGAGAGCTGTTTGCACTTGCACCACATTCCGGAACCTGCATTCAGAATGACTAACATTTTGCAATAAGACTAGTCCCACTGAAGCCAGTGAAATTGCTTTTGTGCATTTCCCTTACCCAGAGTAAAAATGAGTGCTGAATCTGTGTTCTTCTAATGACTCTATCTGATGAAAATTTCTATTTCCCTCAGAGTAAACATAAAAATATTATGTTACAGAAAATATTTTCCCATTTCCTGAAAGATTTGCAATAATCCTTACATTCACTTCCCAAATGTAAGAGGTAATTTCACTTTTATTGAGAATTCAAACCTGCTGAAAAAAAGGAAATATATTACAAAAATTATGTAGACTCTTCATTCCTTTCTGTTAATAGCATCTTATGGATTACCAGAAACTAAGCCTGATCTTGCTCTTACTGTTTTCAAATTTTTGTTATAAATTATTTCTGCCTTTACCAAGACAGCTTTCTGGATTGTATTTATACCTTTTCTAGGGGTAAGATAATAAGTAAAACTCCTTGTATTCTAAATAAAATTAATGGATCTCCTCAATTTCCTTCATGGAGATAGAACTACTTTATCTATAACACTGAAGATATTGTTCTTCGCTTAGTAGTAGTAGTAGTAGTAGTAGTAATAGTAGTAGTAGTAGTAGTAGTAGCATCAAGGCGGAGAACTCATTACTTGAAGTAATGATCTTGTAATTTTTTAATAGCATTTGTCACATTTTGATAAAATCCAAGCTTCTGACAGTGCCTGCTCTTCCAGTTATTGCCCTTCTGAAAAATCTATCCATGATGGTAAACCATCCCTGCAAGAAACAAAAGGACTTTCAAATCAGAAAAGTATATAATGCATTTAATGTACTTTTAACTTTTTAAGGCAATTAAAGACAAACTCTCAAAGACATTGGTACAGCTGCTCTCAGCTACAAGTGGCCAAAACAACCTATTGGTTGAGAACCTCTCCCTGAAGCTTTAATTCAGGAAAAGGGGAAATAATAGCAGTAAAGTCAAAAGGGGGAGTAAATTAGGAAGTAGCTAGACTGCACCATAGATTGATGTTTTTGTCCAAAAAAAAAAAAAAAAGGAAACAAAAATTAAAATAAAAGATGTTCATCCATACTGAAAGGTTAAATTTAATAGATAATGCTTTAGGAATATACCTAGTGTTGCATATTCAGAAATGTAACTCTTAGCCCTGCTGGAATGAAATATTTAGCACTTCTGACAATGGTACTCATTATAATAATTTATTTGCCATTTGAATTTGTGCTCATGCAACTCACATGTACATTTCAGAGCAAATTTTCCTAACAGCTTCATACAATATAGATCCACAAAAAATAAACTTTTCAAATACATAAAGGCCCCCATATGTTTTTTTCTGTCCCAAATGTGTTGAGACTCTAGTTCATAATGCTCCCAAAACTAGAATATGCACTGTTCTACACTGACACAGGCCCATGGTTACCTTGATTACTCAAGAGATACACTCAGCAACATCTAGTAATATATAAATGATGATTTCAAATAAATAGGAAAGATTTCCTAAAAATTGCATATGACAACAAATGATTCCTGTATAGCTTGTGTACAGATCTGTATGCGTAACACACTAGGAGTAGCATATATTCATAGTTTGAGTTTTAATTAGAACTAAAATGGGTCTTAAGGATTAACCAGTACAGGATTAAAATTCCTGGTCTCATGACAAAAAGTGGATCTCAACTTCTCCTTGAAAAGTATTTCATTGCTTTTTAAATGGCAGATAAACTATATAAACTCAGGAGAAAGTGATACTTTTCTGAAAGTAGCATTGTGTTACACTGAGAATTTTCATGAGATCTACGCATGGTGGTCCCAAACAATACAAAGCCAAGCTTTGTATTTACATGTATTGAGTAACCCAGTGTAGTATATGCTGAGAGCTATTAGAAAAAACCTTGCCAACCTGGTACAAAGTGTCACTAGTTCTTGGAAGGAAGGAAGGCAGGAAGGAAGGAAGGAAGGGAGGCAGGATTCCTCTCCAAGAAGAGTAGATTAACAAAGCTGAAGCAGCATAAAGATTTATGTAAACAAGGATAAGATTCTGGACTATTTGAGATAATTTAAAATGTAATAGTGTGGGTAGCTACAATAAAAATAGGACCAAAATGAATGTTGTAGTTTATCTATACCCTTTCTGTGCAAATAGTGTCAGAATCAATAATTTGTACAGACTGAAAGCTGAAACCTGGGAAAAAGAATGCTTTAAGGAACATAAATATGGGGACATTGCAGTAGAATGGAAAATAAATGAGTCACATTAATTTTCTGCTTCCTTCACCTCTAGTTAATTGACATTAATTAAATTTCATGCTAGTCAGCCTGTGAGTTTAGTAGGTAATTAAAAAAAGGCCCTGAAATTTCATTGCTTGTGGTGAAAACATACATGTATTAGCGTATACATGTATCTATATCAGTACCTGTGTCACTACTGATGTAAGTTTAGCGGCAGAGGTGACATAAAGAGATTTAGAGATCTGGATACATCCATATATGTATCTACATATATCTATGCAAATATAGCTCTACCTTATAATTACATCATACATAATTATATAATTACATGTATAATTACATCGATATAGATTTTTAAATTTTTGTTTTCTTTTTTATTTGCACAGCACCTATGTCATGAAAGTCATGCATGTACTTGCACTGTAAGGTCTCCAGTGGTATACTCAGTTCTAGACAGCAACAGGTAAGGTAAGATGCCTACATGCTCTGAGTTGAGGAGGACTCTGCAGATCATTTCAAGTTTCTATTCACATCCAACCCAGAGTGGTAATATCAGAGGAAAACATAGCAAAACATCTGTTCTGCCTACATCGTCAATCCAGAATCATAGAATGGTATGGGTTGGAAGGGAACTTTAAAGAACATCTAGTTCAACCCCTCTGCCATGGGCAGGGACACCTTGAACTAGATCAGGTTGCTTTAAGCCCCATCCAACCTGGTCTTAAACATTTTCAGTAATGGAACTTCCACAAGTTCTCTGGGCAACCTGTTCCAGTGTCTCAACACCTTTGCTGTAAAATACTTCTTCCTTATGTCCAACCTAAACCTTTCCCTGTTTCAGTTTAAAGTCATTGTCTCACATCGAGTTTTTTATCTACCAATGCCCCCAAGTCCTTCTCAGCGTGGCTGCTCTCAACCTTTTCATCCCACAGTCTCTAGTAATACCGGGAATTGCCCCAACCAAGGTGCAGGACCTTGGAATTGGCCTTGTTGAACTTAATGAGATTTGCTCAGGTACACTTCTCAAGCCTGTTGAGGTCCCTCTGGATGGTCTCCCTTCCCTCAAGTATATCAACTACACCACTCATCTTGGTCTCATCTGAAAACTTTCTGAGTGTGCACTTAATCTCACTGTCAGTATAGATAATAAAGGCATGAAATAGTATCTGTCCTATTAGAGAGCCTTGAGGAACACCTCTCATTACTGGTTTCCACTTGGGCATTGAGACATTGACAGTAAATTTTTGGATGAGGCCATCCAACCAATTCCTTATCCAGTCCAACGATCCAACCTGTATGTCTCCAATTTAGCAGCATGACTGGGAGCCTCAAAGGCCTTACAGAAATTCAGGTATATAACCTCTGTAGGTCCTTGTCTGTGAGGTCCAAGCTAAGTGATTCCAGTTTCAGGGGTGCAAACTAGAAAGCTTTATTAAACACACGATTCACAATATATTGATCCAGTGGAGGGGTATGTTAATGAGGAAGATGGATTATATTAACTGGGGGATGGATTATGTTAACTAAAGAGTTACACAATTTTCTACTGCAGTTACAGAAAGTGGTTAATATTCTCCCTAAGTGAGGACCACACGGGGGGAAGAGAACAATAGGGTTTCTACAGGTTTGACAAGATCACTAAAAAATCTTTTCATATCTTGCTGAAGGAGACCATAAAATAAACATAGTTAAATGTTAACAAACCTTGTGAGGAGGCTTTTGGTTCTTAAAGCAAAGAGTTTCTTAGCTCCTGCTGTCCATGGCTTTCTGATTTAATCCTGTCAGCTCTCCTTCTGCTGACAGCCAAGTTTCAGCCCCAACACTTGTCCACTGAAACAGTCAGTTCATCATTGCAGGCCATGAATTTAGTCAGGCAGGCAGGATTCACCCTTGGTAACTGGCCAGTAGTTCCCAGGGTCTTCCAGTAAATCAGCACCATTTTATTATTTCAATATTTTAGAAAAAAATTCCACTTCATTCAATAAATTTCTTTTTGAGGCAAAAATTCCATGAGAGAGGAACTTTTGACTAAATCACAATAATACAATTACATGGCATGACTGATTGGTAACTTTTAGTGAAGCACTTTAATACCGATACACTGTCTACCTCATTATATGTATTGACAAAATTTGTATCATCAGAAAATTCAACCAATTATTTCAACATGAGCTTTTTAGCTTCTATCACTGTTTCTCACCCAAAGGAGCAACGATTCAGGAAATCTGGACTCTCTTTGCTACAATGCAGATTTCGGAATGTATTCAGCCTTACTGTGTGGTCATCTAAATGATCAGCCCCAAGGCAGACAAAGAAATACCTTCGATAACTTGAATTTAAATGTTCGTTTACAATGCAAATAAAAATTAACTTCTTATTCCTACTTCACTTAATTGGTCCTGGAGTTTAGCTTTACCCTGATAACTGAGAGGTCAAATGATGTGAGCATCTACTTTAAACAGAAATTTTCAACCCACTGACCACTACTAAGTATCTGAAGGACAGGAAGGACAAGGAAGATATAGACATGTTCTTTGGGTTTTTGCAGGTAGTCAGTAGTCATTAATTCTAGGGCACACTGAATGAAGCATGAGATTTTCAGTATTACCATGGAGCATCCAAGATTTTTTTAAACTATTTCTAAAAAAGAAAACTGAGTTTAAATATATATATATTTTTATATATATAAAAGATTTAAATATAAAGGTAGTCATAGAACTAAGTTACCACCTTAATTTACAAGTAATTGCTTTCTCAGGTGTAGTTGGCAAACAGCAGCATCAATCCCATTCAAAAGGTGAAGAATTGTTATTTACCCTGAAATATATTTGAAGGCAGCATGTATTGTAGTTTTTTTGTTTATTTGTTCAAGACATGGAATGTTACCATAAGATACGTTAAGCAGTTTTAACTAGAAATTGATTTACCTTAATACTTTTCCAGTCATATTCATTAATAGTAGGAATGGATGCTAAAACTTGTAGGTTATCTTACCGAGACTTTAATGAGTATTTGTCAATATTCATTTGTTTTATTGACTAGAGTAAGTAGTACAAAAGTACATGCAAAAGAAATTTAAACACAGTGCAAAAAAACTCAATAATTAAATGCAAAAACTTACATATCCTTTACTTTGGTGATATATATACATATAGGTTTGTGTGCATTTATGCACATAAATAAGTGTAATTAAAAGGTTACTGTTCAAGTACCTAGTCATGTACATTATAATTTCATAGAGTGTGTCTGGTAGTGAGTGGGAGTACCACAACATCCCAGTAGAAACTTAATTTACGTAAAGCCACTTACCAAAATTGTTATCTGAAAGAATGGCAGCAGTATCATAATATTTCCAATATTTATCTCTTTTCATACTCTGTACTACTCCCTTGGATTTAGCCTCACTGACTTCTGGAGCAACGAGCCTCACTGTGTTTCTGCTGTGTTTTGAGCCAGAGGACTACAATATTTCATGGGGGCAGAGAGAATTGTTGATTTGAAGAGAGGAAAGTAGACGGTTCAGAGGTATCCTTGAGTGATCCTCAACCTGGGAGAAGCGAGGAAAAAGAGGGTGGCAACCTCCACCGCAGTGTGTTGTGCCAGCAAAAAAATCCTTTCCCCTTTTTCTGGAGACAAAACTGGTGCAGCAAGTACAGGAAAAGATTCTTCTCCTTACTCCAAGTCTCACTGATCTGTTGTCCAGAAGACTTAATATCGCCATCATGCTTGCCTTAACACTTTATTGATATGAAAACAATGACATATTGAGAAGATTGAGATTAAGAATAATTACTGTCTGTACTCTGCCATTAAGAGAATTCCAGGACAGGCCAAGAATTGTGCTAAAGCATAGGATCCAACCTGGCCTAAGTACAGGCGCCCACACCACTGTACATCCAGAACTTACCATTCTATTAGGGCAGCTATTGTTCAGATGAGTTATAGACTCTTCTATCATATTTATGTCCCCTGACAGTCACTGCCTGGCAAACATTATAATAATTAAGTAATATAAATATTTATATTTCTGCATCTCACAACATGGAAAATACTACCTAATAGTTAAGTGAAAGTCAACTTATCCTTTGTAAATTAAAGATACCGAATGCAGTTCTCACAGAACAGCACATTACCTTGATCACTAGGGATACATTGGTTTAAGTCAGTGTTTCTTACCCTATGAGTCTGCAAATTTTTAAGAAACTCATTTCTTGGTGACTTACACAAAAATATATAGGCCAATTACAAGCAGCTTGAAATTTGTCAAACAGAATCCCACTTTCTTGTGGGAAAATACTTAATCTGTATTAATCAGCAAGGAAATAATTTAGAACAATATGTGTCTACTGCATTTTCAACAGATGAGAGGTTTATAAAAAAAGATATGTGGCCTAAGTAGCCTTGTTTGTGTTCATAGACTGAAAATACTGGAGGCAAACAAAGGGAGAGATTGTGAAAGCATAAGGAGTGGAGAATTTTTTATTCGTACTTTGTTTTGATTCTGATATCACTAAGAAATCTGAAGGACAAGAGAATAATCAGGAAGGCACAGACAGTTCAGTTTAAAAAAAAAGAGATGTTTTAACCATTCTAGTTTTAATATGAAGCTATTAACAAGTTCAGAAGCTTGCATAGATATAAGCCTGCATTTTTTAAGTTCAAGTTTTGCCTTTGACTTCACTTGAGATTAGAATAACCAAATAATTTTATTTCTGAATTTGAACACTCTCAATTTTCTAGTACAACCAGATAGTGGAAACAGTCATAGTTTACTGTTCAGTAAAAAAAAATACACCAACTCAACAGACTTTTTCATTGAGCACAGAATAAAATACTGAAATCTTGAAGAAGAAATACTAGAACATAAGAAAATTATACAAATAATACCACATCATATACAGTGTCTTTGTAAAGATATGATTCCATCTCACTATTCTGAAAAAAGATAATTGTTTTATTGAGACCAAGTAAATTAATATTCCCGTTGTGCCCCTCAGAAATTGCCAATTACCAGTCAGCAATTACAGCACAGTATTTCAAAGTGTTTTATGACAGCAGTCAAGTATAAGCTTCAGGTAAACAACAGAAATGCACGTAGCACTGATGTAAACTCATCATGGTGCAGCTGAATATTCCCATGGACATCAGTAGCATTTAGATACAATCTTTATAAAGGGAGAAGATAGTGCCACAGTCATTAACAGGCCAAGCAGAGGACTGGAGAGCCGCAAAGGGACAGAAAATGCGCTGCACACTTGAGCACCAGCTGGTTCAGGAACGCCTTAAGTGCCTGACCCTCACCAGGGTCTGCAGGCTGGGCAGTAGCAACAGGGTAGAAATGGTCAACCGTTGTGCAGTAAGGGCTAATGTTAAATTATTGAATATTTTCTTTTCCAGTCTCTTCATATCCCTCCTGCTGCACAGGGGTTGGTATGTGTGCAGAACCCACGTTAATTTATATAATGTGCATGTGTATATAAAGTGAGGAGATAGCATTACATGACAAAGTCAATTATAATACAATAGATAAACAAATTATTTGAATAATTATTTTTTTTAAATGCATTCTGTTCTGCACAGAAGTCATCAGTATTGAAACAAATAAGTGGAAAAAATACAAGTTCCTTTTAAGGTAAATGTCAGAGGAAAGAGTATTGTGAAATGCCAACAGATTGTGATTACTGATACAACAGAGGATAAAGTTAGAGGAAAATACAGATAGTGTAAAGAGTCTTCTTTCTGCATAGACCAGGGAAAAAAGTATAGCTTGTTCAGCTACCAAAATGAGATTGAAATATAATTTCAGTATAACTTAAAATGAGACAAATAGAAAATTGTGAACATATTGCTTATAAAAATGATAAATTCTTTTATTAGGCAAAATAAATATTTATACATGATTACTGCGTAATAAGAACAAGAGATAAACACACAGTACAGATTTATAAATTATACACAGGGCTAAAAAAAATCAAAATCAAATATATACATGTAACGTTGAAGAAGCCATGGCTTTAGGAGGCATTCAGTGAAGAAAATTTCATTAAAATCAATGAGAGAAAAAGTGGAAAAAACATAGAAACGCAGCAGAAACTTAACTGCAAGCCTCTGCAGTTAGCAGAATGTTTTAACTGACTTATGTGACTTGGAAGAAAGTTCTACGTCCTGCAAATACTATACCGGGGAAAAATATGAACAATATTATGCATACCTAAGCAGAGAAAATGCAGTGCACGTAGGAAAGGAAAAAAGCATAAACATCCCTACAAAGGGATTTTGTACAAATTGCATATTGAAATAATGTCATGTGTAAGTGATGAAGCAAAAAAGAATGGAAGGAAGGAGTGTCTTACCACACTTAAGGTTTGAATGAATGCCAAAATAAAGTCATACTGAAATAAACACATCATAAAAATGCAGAATACATTGGCTTTCAGAAAGAAAATGTAAAATTATAATTTTATGAGTCATAGAGAAGTCACTAGAAATTGGGAATTCCAACTATGAAGTAACTACCTAAACTCTTAGTAGGGCCACTTTTTAGTGTAGGTGAAGATACAGTCTGGGTTAAAACCAGACAGTAATTAGGTAATCATAGTTCACTGTGTGACAGAGGACTCACATGATTAAAACAAGGCAACAAATTGGAATTATGAATGTTTTTGACTTTGTTATGGAATACTCAACGTAAGTCTGATGACATATTAAAAAACTTCATTGAATATAATTATAGAAAGAATGAACATATTTTCAAATGCCAACAGGGAAAACAGAAAGTAAAAATATGGCTGGAGTAAGCACTTTTATTTTTAATTACATTTACAAGGATCATATCCAAATGATGAAAGTTTCACACATAGCATATTTTTCAATGCGTTGTCTTTTATAATTTCAAAACACACAATCTGGTGTCAACAAATGTATTTTCTAATGTATTCGTCAAGACAAAAAGGGGCAGCTAAAGATCAAGAAAGTTCAATCTCATGTTCATAATTTTTTTTTGATGACTTAATAGCACCTGATAATGTATTTTTTCATGGTATGAAATTAACTGCTCTGCACAATTACTCATTTTCATTATGACAGAAATGGGAGGGGGGGTTCAATCTGGAAATTAAGATAAAAGATTCCGTCTTGTATTAGATAACAAGACCTTCAACAATTAAAACGATTTTATTATTTCACCTAAATTGCTAAAAATTTCCATGTCACAACAGAAATGGTGATGTGGAAAGCTGTTTTAATATTGTAAGGCAATAAATTAAAAGCCCATGAAATATCAATAGTAAAACTGAAAAGCACAAATTTTAAAACATCCCAACTAAAGAATGTCTCTTTTACAGGAAATTTGAAAAAAATACTGGTAATGAGAGTAAATTAAGAAAGGTGAAAAATTTTTAACAAATAAAAATTGTTGAAGACAAATATCTGTAAATGAACTTTTCCCTTTTTTTTATAAACTTTTAGTTCAAATATATTGCTGGACAAAATTATTGGGAGGTCAAGTCACAAGCTGTTACAACAAAGAAATGTGGTCATAAAGAGATATGAGATGAGTAAAAACTATCTAAAGAATTTCAGTCTGGAGAAGAAACTGCCTACATGCTTTTTTTCAGCTAAGCTATTTTAAGGTGGAATGCTTATTCTGTTATGCTTTGTTTAGTTGTTAGCTTTACTCAAGAAAATCTGCAGTCCTTCTTGTCTATTTTGCAATGGAGTCACCCTTGAAGCCTATCATAACCCAAATAACAAAGAAGTTTTCCTAAATGTTATCTATATATTTTATTGTGGTAGAAACTGTTAGGTGACTTCAGATACCACTGCAATAAATACTGATTTGTGTGAAAGATGCTTAGTCCCAGACATATGTATTTTTAATGTTCCACAAAAGGTAGTAGAGACTCTTAAAATACACAGAGAAAATACCATTATTAACTATATTTCCAGTGAGAAAAAACCACAAAATAAATGAAACCACAGATCCAGTGCAACATATCTGTTACAGAACTTCTGAACATTTATAAAACTAGTTTAATTTCTGGGGCTGCTGATACTTAGCAGCTCTGAAAATGTTAGATCCATGTTTCTTGACCTGTATAACTGGAAACAGTGATTCTAATGGACAGGCAAACTTTATCTAACAAATAGATGCTATGGACGGAATGTTTACATTTAACTTCATCCACTTCTCTGCAGAATACTTATTCTCCTATCCTGCAGTTTTGTTGTTCTCAGGTGTTTGTAACCTATTTCTTCTCCTTTTTCCTCATCTCCTTCAGACACTTGCTCTTTACCTTCTTATTTACTCAGCATTCATTGCACCAAAAAAAAACCCAAACCAAACAAAAAAAAAAAGACATATTGGTTCAGATTACATAGCATATTCAGGCTATGAAGTTTAATTTTACTTAAGAATAATAAAAATGCTAGAAAAAAATCACATTCTATACAAGGAGGAGCATTTTCACATATATGTTTTTAACCACAGACTTTGTATTTGGACTTGCATCTCTAGGATTTTAACTTGGTCTGTCTTTTCTCAGTGACCAAATAGGTCTGAAATATCGATATTTACATTTCTTTCTGCCAATTAAATTGCTACAGAATAATGAGATATAGTCACAGATAAACTGTCAAGAGAGCTTTTTATCTGCAAATCAATGCAAAAATCAAACCTATATTTTAGTTAAAAGAATATTACAAAGCAATTAAACAGCTGTGAATACTCCTCTGATGCTAAGAATATCAGAAGTCCTTCCTCACATAGGCTTACTGGGCTGTGCTGGAAGCCCAATGTGGTACACAGAACTCTCAGGAAGAGGAAAAGAGAATTCTGTAAAGAAACAAAGCCCATATTATTAATCACTATGTGCTTTTCTATTCTACTCTTTTGGATACATTTTTGTCCACTGACCTTTCAGATGTGAAGGCAATCTAGTCCATTTTTTCCAAAATACAGGCAGTGCATTTATGAGTACTGTGTTCCTACAAGCAAAGGTGTAATAACTGGATGTCTCATCAGTATTAAGAGTGATATTTTATGTCAATCTCACTTTTTACAGAGATAAGCATAGTATGTTTAGAAAACACCTTAGGCACTTTCCTTTGATAGTTGTATATATAAATTCTATTTCAAAAGATGGGAAATAAGTAAAAGGACACAAAACTCTTTTCTCAACATTAAGTATGGAATGTAGTGGAACAAGAGCAGGAAAAACTATTCCAACCTTTTTTTATTATTTATTTATTTTATTTTTAATGAAAAAGTTAAAGCATCTTTGGCTTTAGTGTAACCATTTCACTTAGCTCCAACATGATCAGTAGCACGTATTATCTAGTCCTGGGTTATATTGCTTATCAATATAAAACACACAAAGCAACAAAAAGTCACCTCAAAGCAAGCATCATCTTTAAGAAAAAAAGAAAAAAGTATTTATGCAGTTTCACTGTCTCAAAAAGCGGAAAGATATAGTATAATGTTATGGCTCCCTCTTTTGGATTGCAGATATCTAGTATTCAATAAGAAAGCCCATTGTGTCCTTAATACCAAAAAAAAATAACACAAGACTCTCTACTTTTCCCCCAAACCCTGTGTAGCAATGATTAATGCAATCGATATAAAGTTTTTGTCAGTTTCTTGCAAAAGGTAATAATATTGCAGATCTCTACATTACATAAAAATAAACATGCATTTCCCAGACAGCATTGTACTTAGAATATTTTTGATATATATAAAGCATTAGTCCATCAAGTACCTATAAAAACTGGAACATGAGATTCTCTGATGGATTGCTCTTTATTTTAGCAATACAAAAATACAAAATAAAGAACAATAAACAGAAGATTGATGAAAGCACTTAATCTAACTTACCCTCTGAACAAGTGGCCAGAAAGGAACAAATTTTATTCCTACACTATTATTACTTCATTTATAACTGTGAGAGAAAAATAAAATGAATGGTCATTTGGGTTCTTTGATTAAAATTTTCAGCATAAATGCAGTTTAGTTGAAAATCCACAGATTTTTAGGCACTGATTTGGGGAAATTTTTGAACATAACTTTGAGGAATAAAGAGACACATAGGATTTTTAGAATTTAAAAAAATAAATCTGTAAAATAAAACATGTTTTATTAGATGGGAAAGTGAGGAAAGAGTAAAACTGTTAAAGGGTGTCAATCAACACAAAATAGTGTCTTCTGACAGAGCCTAAACTCCCATGGTTTAAGATCTCTCCTAATGTAAAACTCGCAATCAATGTTAGCCTTTTAAATATTGTTATATTTAATTCTGAATTAGATTTTGCTTTCATGAGTATTGGAGGCATACCATCATTCTTCTACATTGTATCTAAACATAATTCCATGTTACATAATGGGTGCAATTTTCTGCATGTATCCATGTATGCTGCTGTGAAACATTAGGAATAAAATTTTTGGAAAAAAATGCCCATGAAAAATTCAGCAACACTATTCAGTGACTTCAGCTGTGTCAGCTAGAAGTCAGTTTATTTAGCTCAAAACTTCTTCCTATTTCTTTCTTATTACCTTTAGGTAAAATATTGATATTGGGCAGACATATATAAATTAATTGGTTTACAGGTTTTGTTTCTACTTTTAAAAATAGACATTCCTGAACACTCATTAAGATGCTGAGCTATGTAATTATAAAATTAGCTGGATTTATATCAACTAACTTAAAATTATTATATCATGATGCTCATTTTTATTACACCACTGCAGTATGCCTTCCCTTCGCAGCACCCTGACTGCAATAAGAAAACTGCATTTGACTATGCTGGATCATTATTATTCAGCCTATTTATTAGTAACAGTTACTATAACATGTTTATTGTATAATCAACATTGCAGCAATGAGATTTAGATGAAGGTACATCTCTTTCATGAAGAACTGTCTGTGGACAGTGCAGTTTTTCAGAGTTAGGAAAAAAGGGTAATTTAGCATGCCTTATTGAAAGGAGAAATTAAGCTGCTTCACTAACTGATACTTTGTACTCCCAGCCTTACTACTAAAACATGACAAAAAAATTTGGCTCTAATAATGATTGAAGGATCACAAAGGTAAAAAGAGGAAGGAAATTCACTTACAGAAATCATAAGTTTGCTTCATGTTAAATATCTATTCCTATTCAAACCAATAAAAGATTTAAAAAAGGTGCCTGGCATACACATCCCTATGTTTAGATTAACCGTGCAATTTCTTTTTTCCTGTTACATTCTTAAGGTAATTTGTTTTCTATGAAGTCACATATTTTTGACTTGTCTTAGCAGTATGAAACCCACACAAAGTTATCTCTACTCATATACCCTTTTCCCTCTTTTTTTTTTTTTTTTTTGAATGCAAGAAGGAAGGGAGAAAGTCAGAGGCATTTGAGTTTATTCA
Organism: Pseudotriccus pelzelni; assembly: GCA_035584735.1. Lineage (NCBI taxonomy): Eukaryota > Metazoa > Chordata > Aves > Passeriformes > Tyrannidae > Pseudotriccus > Pseudotriccus pelzelni. The sequence goes on from JAWMRA010000078.1 coordinate 71,287,464, forward strand.
ATAAGTTATGAAGTCATTTCAGGCAAAGCTAGACAAAACATAAAGTAGAAATAGAGCAGGAAACATAAAGCAAATGTTTTGCTATATCAACTTTTTTGAACCGTATTTCTAATATTTTTTCACTCTGAAATTGGAATCCTATACACATTTTCATGCAGTTATACTTTTTCAGAGGCTGGGGAAATAATGGCAATGATTAAGAACTAAAAATTTGTTTTGGAAGTTCCACGAAAAACTTTACCATCAGTGCTGTGCTTGTTTATACCTCATGTTCTGTGGTTCATTTGTTACAGTTTTCAGGCAAATAGAGGAATTATAAACCCTTAAGGAATAAATGCTACATTGGTTTGTTTGCTTGTTTATTAATTTATTTGACCAGGGACTCAGCAGATAATCTCATATAGTACAGTGGGATTTCAAGTTGTCGTAAATGGCAGGGACTTCATGCATACTGTCAGGAATCTTAAAAATCTCAGTATTGAAACTGATGAAATATTCATTGTTTTCTCTAACCTTTCACTTAAATTTCCTTGATACTTGAGGGTTTCAAGGTATCAAAAGCAATGCAAAGTTTTAAAAAACAGTTTCAGTTCTACCAGGAATAAGTTGCAGGAACAAAGTCTGAGACCCAAATGAATGAAACTGTTAACTTCATTTGTAAAGAACACAGTAACTACAGACCTACTCAAGTCCTTTCAGAGTCATCAAGCATAAGGATAGCTTTGGTCACATTGACATGATCTAGTTGTGCTAGAAGGCTTTTGATAGGCCCCTCACCAAAAACTCTTAAGCATTTGTGAACTAGAAGTGAAGGTCCCTGCATATATCAGTAACTGACTAAATAAAAATAATTTTAATTAATGTTATTTAATTTAATTTAAATAAATAATATTTAAATCAGAAATTGTTTTAATTTATTAAATTGATTAAATGACAGAAGTCAGCAGGAAGAAGTAAATAACGAGTTTTCCCATTGAAATGTATGTTGCAGTGTTCCACAGGCAGCTGTGCTAGGTCTAGTACTGTACATACTAGTAAATAAAGTGAGAACAGGTTTGAATAACAAGGTGATAAACTTTGCAAGTGACATTCAGCATGTACTGGGATAAAGTTAATTTTCTTCATAGTGGCTAGTGTGGGGCTGTGTTTTGGATTTATGGTGAAAACATCATGGGTAATGCAGAACAGTTTTCATTATTGCTGAGCAGTGCTTATGCAGAGTCAAGGCCTTTTCTGCTCCTCACAGCATCCTGCCAGTGAGCAGGCTGTGGGTGCACAAGAAGTTGAGAGGGGACACAGCTGGAACACCTGACCTTAACTGATCTAAGACCATATAGCACCACACTCAGCATATAAAACTGTGGGGAGAAATATACTTCACTTGTCAAAGAAACTTTGTAATGTACTTGTCCATAACTTTTCAGTGCTATTACATCATTTTAGCATGTATCAACTGGCACTCTTCCTGGAAAATTCCTAGGGTGATTTCTCATAGATGGTATGAACATGGTAACGCTACTTTGGACTGAGGAAGGGGAGAGAAGAAGAAGAGAGTTTAGCCATATGAATTTGAGGCCTACCATGCCAACTGATTTCTACCTTACAATGGTCTAGTAGTAAGTGGTTTATCATATTTACATTTGAAATCTAGGCGATAGAGTAAGCGGGCACCCAAATGATGCATGATTACCTTGTTATGAAATCATGTAAAGCCACACACATTTTAAACCCCAGATTATACATTTAAAATAACAAAGTCTGGCAACTGCCATGGGGAATAACAACATAATGTAACAATAGATAATAACAGAAAAACTTAAGCCCAGGGCTCTGCAGCAGTTTAAAGAAAAAAATAAACAATGTCATATATCATGATGAAATTAAGTAGAGAAAGCAATTAAGATGTTGTTCATATATTCACAAAGCAACAAATTATGATTGCCAGTCTCAAGAGATATACCAAAAAACCAGAAGATATTCAAAAGAGGGCTACAGGTGCAATCAAGTCTGGCACATCTTTCACACAAGAAATGATTAAGCAGGCAGTCCCAGAACCTTCCAACTTGGAAAAGAGACAGCTGAAGGAGAAATTGATTTAAGTCTATACATTTATCAGTGGCAAAGAGGATGGAGAAGGAATGACTATTTATTGTGGCTTCCAACAGCAGTACTGGTTGTCAAATGAAGATGTCAGTTACAGTCTTCAAAAACAAACAGAAAGAGTTGATTCTTTTCACAAGTTTGTTAAAATATGTGTCTCCTTGTAGAATAGTGTTTCTCTGAGAAGCACATGTGCTCCCGAAGCAAAAGCTGGGAAAGTCATGGCAAAGAGAATCTGTTGGGGACTATTAGATATCTAATATTTGGAGACTGAGAAAACATACTGAAGAAAAAACATTATATGCCTCTCCATGCTTATGCACTATCATGGGTGTCTGTTTGTTAAAGACAACCTCATTTTGTACTATCAGGATGCTAACAGAATAAGTAATGCTTTTATTACACGTATTTTGAATTTATTCATGTTTTACGTTTATCTTTCATTAATCAAGTCAAATGACATGCAAGTGAAAGATTCATTTGTTGGAGGAATATTTTTATTTTTTTCAGACCCAGAAATAAGGAAAAGTCATTGTACTTTATATTTCTGAGATCCACATTATTCTTGCAAGTGATAGAATGATGATTTGTAGGCATTTAAAGGTGTTTATTATGGAAATAAAGGATGAAGCCTCAGCTGCATCAGACTGCTTTCAGATTACCTTACATAAATAAAAAAACCTATATTAAGATTATGTATTATCTCTGTGCACAAATTCTTGTGCTTGAAGAGTCCTGCTCAGCTCTAAGAATGGGACTTTTCTTGATTTTTGATCCCACTGTAGACAGCAGAAGGGCATAAAGGAGATTGAACTCTAATAAATAACAGCATTCAGCAGCTGCTCAATTCCTTCAGGAAGGAAGCAGCAACAATGGGCTACAATTACCTTCTGAATTTGCTAACTACTTTTAATTGGTCAGCAATTCAGTTTTTCCAGTCCAGAGAAGTGAATGTATATTCCCTTGCAGCCAGTAATTAAGTCCTTCTCCATAGGAACAAGATTTCTAATGACTCAGATGTATGTGTACAAAAAACAAAAAAAAGATGGCAGAGATTAAAGTTTTTAAAAAATCTTTGTGATGCTAGCTTGAAGATAGCTTTATTCTGGGAAATTCTGGCTTGTAATAAGCTCTTGGGCCATTATAAAAGCTGTAGACTCAGGAAGTTTATCAAGCTCTCATCCTGCTCCATGCCATGCTTAGGAAATATGCAGAGATAGGACGCACATGATGTAGACTCTCAGAATGCCTAGTTAGTTACTGGTTGTGTGACCAGAGTGTATTACTGCATAATGAAGCAATAAGAAAGAGGCATTTGGCAAAAAGTACGTAGTCCCAGTTATCAGAACTGGTAAGTCCTGTCATTAACAGTGCTGCCATAGGTGAATCTCATCTGCTTCATGCAGAGAGACTAATGAGAATTGATGTGTCTGGAAAATTGGGGCCTACGCCTCCAGATATGGCTTGGGTTTGTATCTGGCAGATAGAAGGCTACACTGTTTACGAAAAATAAAACAACCGACTAAACTAACAAACAAACAAAAAAAATCCCACAAAAAAAATGCTTTCATTTTAACACCTGCAGGGTATCATTATCAAAGTACAGACAATCTGTTTGTGAATGACAGAACATGAGACAATCTTAAAGGGGAAGCAAAGAGAAAAATTTTGCTTTGATGACAGCATTTATTTTTCTTCGTGTGTCTGAAGGCTATTCTTTAAAACCATGAATGTGATGAATGTGTTGGATTTGTAAATAAGGTGTGGTATAAAAACTTATAATGCAGCTTCATTATACAATAAGAGTGAAATGTGTTCCCTGTAGAGAAAAATCAATACTAAAGATCAAAGGAATATCTTCAAAAAGCCTTGCTTTAAGGGTTTACAAGTGCTGTATTTCCTAGTTCCCTTCATGCTGATAAAAAGCAGGTCCTGTAAAAATGTTCATTATTGGAGAAAAAGAGTAATCTTTTTATTTTTCAGCACAAAATTATACATTTCACATTTGTAATCTAGTGACCTGCTGCCTCAGAAGTAGATATTTTAAAACTCCCTTTTTAGCTTCATTGAATGTCATTGCTAAGAATTGAAAGACCCTTATATTGGATGAGTTGCAAGTGCTGCAGGCTTCGTTCACTAGCTGATAGGAGGGTGGTTGGAGGACAAACAGTCCAGAAACAGTTTCATCTGCTCCTCAGAACATACTTGCTCCAGAGAGGGACAGATGGTATTTTCACTGCCCAGGGACAGTTGCTTTAAACCACAGCCGTATCTCTTCACAATTCTTCCATCAGGGATTGTTCGATATGAATCAACACATTCTCTTGTCAGATCCACCCACCTTGGGGACTGGCATTACTCACTGTGAGTGCTATAGAGAGGGTGACTGAGCCCATGATGAGGTGAATTTGAGCATGTATTTCCAATGCACATACCCGAGAGACTTGTAAAGCTCTGAAATAACTCTCTTTTGTCACAGCAGGGTAAATGTTTCTTATAATGCACGTACAAACCATAGATTCATTTGCCTAAAAACATTAATTCAACGGGCATTCCAAAACAAATTTTTATTATTTCAGAGTCCCTAAAACTTTATTTATATTAGTGTGACTCCTTGAGTGATGTGGCTAAGGAAACCTGCACTGTTGTCCAAGACATAAAGAATTGCATTCAGCTGTTTCCTAGCAAAATTTTCAGTTGAGCTTATCTCTACTGTATGTAGTGCTGAACAGATCAGCAACTCAATGGCAAAAAGCAGTTCTGAAAATCTATTCTGAGAGGTTTGCAGTGCTAGCTGCTGAGTAGAAAAGTGTTTCTTTATTAGTGTGTCCCCTACTTCTGTGCCTGAATGAGATTTGAGTACTTGTACTCAAAGAATGGGTGTTAATCGGTCAAAAAACTGTTCCTTAAGTTTTGGGGATCCCTTAAAAACTAATTCATCTCTCATAGAAATTTATCAAAACACTTTTCTTGATTATCTCAGGTTCAGTCCATATGAACATTGGTTGTTTCCTTTTAATCCTTCCAGTCTCAGCCCCAAACCCATGTCTATCCATGGAGCGGAGAGAGGGGAGAAAAAAACTTTAGGAAGAAGATATATTCATGTTTGTAGGATGACTGCACTCAGAGAATATTAGTGCTGCAGCGTGTGTATGCATACCTGGGCTATCTTTAGTGAAGGAAGTGATAAAAGTGAACCTACAGTGGCACAGATCCAGTCTTTACCTAAGTCTTGGTATTATCAACGGCAGTGTGCTGTTTATAGCACAGCCTTTTGATGCTACAGCTTCATCATTCTTAGTTCAGTCTAGGCAGATTAAAGTTACATTCAGATTATTTTGTTTTCAAAAGAAAGAGAGACAAAGCTAATGATACTTCTTCCTAATGAGACTTCTTCCATTCATGCAGGCTACACAAGATTTATACTTGTTATACCCTGTTAAAATACATATTTTAGTTTTACAGATTCTTTGGATCATCCTAAACATGAGCTGCATCTTTCTTATTTAGAGATAAAAGCGCAATATGAAGTGCTGCTGCTGCTGCAGTTAACTCTGCTATTTTTAGCTATACACAAGCACCACATCTTTTTTCTTTTAGAACAGAATTCTACTTCACCATTAACAAATGAAACAAACTAATGTGGGATACATCACCAAGTTGCCAAAGGTTAGCTTTTCTTCATGTCATGCTTGTGAGTGACTTGCAGCACTAATTAAAAACATTGCCATGGCAATTGCTATAGAAACATTTAAATTGGCATCATAAGTAACAAATCCCTGCTATTGATCCCAGCAAGGCTTATTTCACACTACACCTGAAGAATCTAAATAGAATATTTTGCATTCAAAAGGACTTTAAAAGATAATTTTTTTCCAGTTGTTACTGTACTCAGGAGGATAATGTTTTTCATATAGAGATAATTCATTTACCTGGAACTGTTGCAGGATTCTGATATCACTCCTTACTGCAAGGAAACACTGCAATGGTTCTAGATTACCACCATATATCCCTTTAACCATGCAAAAGAAAATATACTTATTACCTCCACTGATATCCACTGATTTGCAAAATGAGGAAGAAGTGCAGGTTCTCCAAAATTTTTGGTATTAAAATGTTTAACACATGAATATCCCAATCTGAAGAGAAGTTTCTAATGCAACTAGGAAAAAAACCATTTTCCACTCTTTGACAAGAATAATAAGTTGACATTGTACTGATTAAATGATGGAAGAGAAACGAAGTGGGAGAGAGTACATATAAAATATTGATTGGTTGCTTAGAAAAAAAAAATTCTCCCTGTTTTCAGACTAAAGACCTTTGCTCCTCTTAGAAGAAATCAATTTAGATATTTATCATAATGTTCAGCAGACCCTATTAGATCCAGACTAATAACTCTCTCTTTACACCTAGTAGCTCCAATTATTGTAAAACAGCAACAATAATAACAACAACAAAACCAGGGGGAAATGGGCTGTAACTTTTTTCTTTGTTTGTTTTTATTTTATTCTTCTTGACATTAAGGATTCTTTCCTTTCGGTATTAGTGAAGTTCTTATGTTAATTATCAAGGAAATCAGTAGAGGGCAGCGCTACACAGAAAACCACACGTTTTCAGCAATCTCAGCAATCAATCAAACTTCTGCCCTGGCTGGGACATACTGTTGGAACCTTGATTCCTCTGAGAAAAAAAAACCTCTGTGAAAAATTGTTTTTGCACAGAGATAATTTCTTACAGCGGGGTCAGAACATCTGTGTCCAGTGCATTGGCTTCCTTTGAACAGGTGGTCTTACTTTTCCAAATTACACCAGAATCTTCTGTTTCAGTATTAAACTACACCTTCTGAGCCTACCAAATGCAATTCCTGGCCCATTTGAACAGCTGAATATGAGATAAATTGTATAACCCAATGGTCAACTTGATGAATTTCTTTGAGCAAAAAGAAAAGAGTAGTACAAACATCTTATGGCAAATAGTGTTTGGACAGAAAGGAATTAGGGCAATTTCAGAAAATTAAAAATGTGTCCTTTTGAAAAGTAGAAGTGAAGCATTTGAAATTTTATTTACATTTAAAAATATCATGAAACTGAACATGCAATCACACATCTCTAAATGGCCAAGTGAAAATATATTGATGTCACCTGTATCTCCCCATTTCCAAAAAAAAGAGTAAAACCAAAACAGACTAAATTATCCAAATGTTAGACTTGTCTAAGTTTTGAAATGAGGATATTTTGAAGAAAAAATTTAAACTGTTAGATATTCTTGCATAACTTGCCTTTCACAGCAATCTTTTAAGGCTTAGAGGTTTTATAAAACATATCTTTAGGATTTTTAGTAGTTTCATAGATTCATTCTTTATTAAAATTTTGCCAAATAAATGTGTAATTTTAAGAACTTTTTGTCTATTTTGTGGTTTGTTAAGTTTTAATCCAGAAAAGCTGATATGTTTTAAGAAACTAGAGAAATAAATCAGTCAGGTCCTTAAATATATAAAAACATAGCATTTATCAGAATAGTTGAGTAGACAAACATAATTTGTATAAAAGCAAAAGTAATCAAATACAAAATGTAATCAGTATGAACATTTGAACCTTATCATTCAGAATGCTGAGAAGATGAATTCTTGAACTACAATCCAACAAAAATGTTGTGATGCAGCTATGAAAGAGTACTATTTGAGGGCACATCAAGCAAGACTTATCTCCACAAGATATAAGAGATTTTATAAGAGTTACAGAGCATGCCATTTTTTTAAATGTCTCTCTTCAAATCAGAATCACACTCTAAAGCCAAAATCACAGCCCCAGCCTTTATATATATTGTGTGTGACCAAGCCCAGCATTTTCCTTCATTGGGCAAACTTGATAGTCTGCCCTTCGAATACAGCATTTCTAACACGTCTACTTTCATTCTGCAGCACCTTAAGCAGGATCTAATTTACAAAGCATGAAGAGTCTCTGCAATATGCCTCAGATGTTGCAGTGGGATGAATTTGAAGTACATATGATAATGTCTTATGCTCTACAATGATAAATAGTTTTATTCAGTGATAAAAGCTGCCTCAGTCTATATTATACAGGGTATTCAAATCATCAAACTTAAACGTGGATAAAAGATTGGCTGAGGGTTTTTTGTTTTGATCTGTGTCCAGTAAATTTCAATCACAAGGCAAGATCATCATGTAATCAAATGCTTTCCAGTCAATGTCAAAATTTACTAGTATTAAATTAGCCACAGGAGAGTTGCACTTTGTCCCTCCTGCCTGAAACAGGAACATATTGAGCATTACAAGGGAGAAAACAAGAATTCAAAGAAAATACATGCACAAATGTATGCCAAAATCTATGTACATTCATGATTTTATGCAAATAGAGTTAATTTACTTTGTGTTTTGATTCTTCAATTAAAATAAAAAGCAAAAGAAAACAAATTTTCCTGAACTATATACATGATCTTCTGCATAAATCTGACACTTATTGAATTGTTTTCTTTTTGTTTTGGAACATGATCTTAGAAAGTGATAAATATTCCAAGCCTTCAATTCTTTCTCAGCTAAAACTCTGTTTGAAGTTACTAAAACTCTGAGACTTTGATCCTCCTTCAGGATTGCTAGTTAAGATCCTGAGTCCATACAGGATATAATCATTTTAAGAAAACTTCACACAAGGGCACAATTCTATTAATTTAATCATTAAGGCCTTTAGAGTAAAATTGACTGAATGTTTTCCATTAAACAGCTTTGGTTCTCAACTGACTAATAATTTTCACAAAAAGCATCTTATTTCCGAAATAATCTTTTTGTACAGAGACTCTCTTCTCTTCCACCAAAAAATAACACAACAAACAGCAGAGTGAAAGTAGCTGTTAGTAGTATTGGGTTGCAGAAGAAAGAAGAATAGGTTTATATGAATTTTTTTAATTTAAAGATTTTATTATTCTAAAATTTCTGAGTGTTGTGACCTCATGCTACAATCACTGTTAATGGACTAGAACTCTCAAAGAAAATGTACTTTAACTGCTGAATTATTTTCCTGTGATTTCTGTAATGTACAGTGACAGCTCAGCAAAAGATATCCTAATGCAAAACCAGACTTAACATGAAAAAGTTCATGGCAAAGACTGGGACATCAGACACCTAAGCTGTACTGACAGATAAAGAGTATGAGTTTAATTTGGTTTGATTAAATATTGCTTACAAACTTCCACATAAACCATCAGAGCCATTTTCAAAAAATTATAACTACAGTAAGTTTCTGTATCATGAAAATTCCAATTCATTTTTCCAGGATTCAGGGAAAAAAAAATACATTCCAAATGGAGAATTCTGTTCCAAATGCAGAGATTTTAAACCTTGTAAGGATTCCTATGAATCCACCCTTACCTAAAAATTAATGTTCTTTCTTGTTTAAAGAACCTGTTACAGGCATTAATAATACTTTATAAATTTCTGTTTGTGAGTTCCTTTCTGCAGAAATAGAAGATAGTCTGGACAATTAGGGGTTAACAAAGGGGAAGAATGGGTTGTATTAATCACAAAGTAACAAACAATTAATATTTGCAGACAATTCTGAACAGATGTTAAGGGAGGATAGCATCAGACTGAGCTGGAAGAGATTAGGTTGGAAGGTTTCTTATTATTTGGGCCGTTTCTTTGTGTCAGGATGCTGCTGGTAGCTAAAGTTTTCAGATGAAGTATTTTATTCAGACTGTGTTTTAAATCAATGTCTATGTACCATGTGAGAGAGTGAACTAGAAAAAGATGAAAAAGACATTACAGAACTTGACCTAAAACTTGCTGAATAATTTTTATGATTATTTGTCACTCACATGAGGTATTGTTGTGATCACCAGATTGTGTTCCTGTTTCCTCAGGGAAAAAAAGTTGTTGCAACTTACCCAAACACTTTTCTCCATCCCCTAGGTTCTACTTACAAGAGGAATATAACATTTGAAAAGAATTTTTTCTGGTGAATTATTAGAGGAGTGGAGGCTAAGAACATCTCTGTAAATGATGAGGACTTACTCCTTCCTGACAGTTTTGCTTTGGAGCTGTATTTTTCATGTGATTCACATGATGCCATCACAAAAAAGGACTAACGAGCACTCACACAGTGAAAGGATAACAGGATTGTCCCAGAATGATGGAAAAACGCTGCACCGCACCAAGCGTGGTTGGATGTGGAATCAATTTTTCTTGCTGGAGGAGTACACAGGTCCAGATACTCAATACGTGGGCAAGGTAAGCCTTGTGTTTAAAGGATTCTTTAAAGGTGATGCATCTGACACCCTTGATAATTTCACTTCTTCTTCACAGCTTTTTTTCTTTTTTTACAGCAGTGGTCCCAATTTCTCATTAAGTCAAAGCATAGCACAGACCCCCCGGGGTTTCCACGATTGTTAGAAATTGTGAGAGAAGTGAAGTAGTTCAGTGAAAAGAAAATGGGAAACTGTTCAGACTAAAACGTTCCAATTTCTTACTACATATGCCTATGCAAGTTTTATCACTTTTTCAACTGTTAAACATAAATATTAGATAAGGGAATAGAAAAGTTATGCCTTCATTCATCTACCTTGAGGCATTTGCCAGTATACTGGGCTGTGTACTTCCTCAAGTGAAATCTAGAATTCTATTAATAAGACTGCTGTCTATCCACAATTCCAAGTATGGAGGAAGTGTTGGAAGAGAAAAAAATCTGATTTTCATCACTTCTGAATAAATTGATATCTTTACTTAATGACTTGAAGGACTTTACATTCTTTGAGATCTACCTACATCCACTACTGCAGACAACTGAATTACAGTTGTCTGCAGTCCTACCTTTTCTGATAACACATGACTCAGAGTTCCATATATTTAGTCCTTTGTGGAGTCTCACCATCCACAGATCTGACCTGTGGTCTGGTATAACCAAATAAACTTGGTAAAGATCTAGAATACATCCAGAATTACTTCAAAATTAAGGAAATTTCTATCTTAATGGCTTAAAGTAAAAAAATGTCCTTTCCAGTTTCTGTCATTTATCCCCAGTGTTGTCACTGGCTCTTATTGTCAGGTAGCTCTCTCATTTTGGGGTGCCTAGATACAAAACTGATTGAGATATTTTTAGTCAAAAGTTCTAAAATGTTTCTGAACATTAACCAGTATCTCTGGTCATGGGTAACATGATCATCTGGAAAATGTGAAAATCATCTCTTTCTATTAAGAAACTAATGTCAAAGAAGGTAACCACAGTAACTATGAACTTGATTCTGACCTTGTTTATACCAGCAATACACCATACACTTTTGTTTTTCAGTGAAAGAAATTCTGACTTGCAGTAGCAGAAATGAGCCGATAAGCTTATTGCTAGATCTGTTTATCAGTGTGTAAAATAGAAAGATTTGTTGTAGAAAAAGGGGTCTTCAATAAAAAGTGAACTAATTGCATAGAGATATTTCTTAAAAAATTGTTTGCAAGTATAATTTACTATTGAGTAGACTTGCCAAGAAAATATACAAAAAAGGTACATGATCATATAGAACTGCATAGCTGTAAGTTCTACCTAGACTCACATTATTTTTTTTTAATAGAAAGTTGTCTTAGAGGAGAAGTGTCAAACATAAGAGCTGATTCTAGTTTCAGTGCCACTTTTAGAAATGAATGACTCCAAACCACTGTAATACTGAAATACATTAAGCTTGCATTAAGACTCTCACCACCATATCTGTTTCACCCAAGGAATGCCTACATGGTACATTGCAACAGATGCAAACTTACTCTGCGCTTATTCCAAACAAACTAAAAGCTACTGAATCTTTATTACCATAGAGCTAAGTCCAGAAAGAAAAACAAATTGCTGTACAGCAGTTTGATCTGAGCTCTTTGCCTTACAACTCAGATAACTTCTTAGGATTTTTCACATGTCGCTGCAAAGTATTACACAAAGACTCTGAGAGAGGTCAACATCACTGATTCTCGAAAGAGGTGGAAATCACCCCAAATATCACCCAGTGTTCTAAAGAGAAGGAGGTGCATTGAAGTGATGAACTACACATGGTTGCATAAATTCTATAACAGTTTATAACATAGTTCTGTCCTCCATGGTATAAAACTATGATAAATCTGTTTGAGTTAGTTCACGTTATCCTAGGTACACGTGACATACAGCACCAAGAGGAGCTGCTACAACAGGAAGTAAAATAAGGAATCTTTTTTAAAGAAAAAAACCCCAACAACTTCTTTGAACAATATTATTCTGAGGAATGCTTAAATCTCAGGTTTACTGTTCTCCTGCTCAAAGTGATGATAATTAGCAAATTGATATGTGTGAAGAAAGAACACTTTTATTCCAACCCATGGGGACTAGTTTATAGCAAGTATTCTTATCCAGGCCCTTTTTAATATGGATATTCACAGGCAGATGGATTACTGGGGTAGAATAATAAATGTAGCACTAAAAATTAAATAAACTGAATTAAGAAACTATCAGGAAATAAACTTCTAAGGGGTCATAGCCATAATACTAAAAAATTGTTTTTCTTACTCTAGTTCAATTTTCATACAATTTTTACGTGTAAGGTCATTGAATGTGTTTTGTTACTAATGCTACTTTATTGAAGTTTTATTTTGTTTTGAGTGCATTCTGTTATTGGCAGTAGGGGAGGATCACTCAGTATAGCATAATGAGATAAAATTTGTTTCCTAAGATGGATGGGTGTATAGAATGGGGAGCTATTGTGTGGCATCCACACACTTCTCATTCTTACTGCTCAGATGCCAGCCTAGTTTAGACCAGAGCAGTGATCCAGGGAAACTGCACATTTGCTTTTACCACTGGACTTTCCAAGTCCTGACTGGCAGTCTGGCCCCATGAAAGGACTTCTTGTGCTCAGGCTCCACTCAGTGTCAAAGGTTCCTGGAGTGTGAAGTTTCTCCCTCATATCTGAGGTACTATAATCTTAAAATATCACTTTTTAATGTTAGACAACTGTTAGGCGGTTGTCAGCCAATGGCCTTACTAGCCAAGCAGCCCCAGGATCTCTTTCCCCATAACTAAGGCCAAGAAGAAGTTTTACTGGGACAACTCTCGCCCTCTGATCTCCTTCCCAAACATCTTCCAAGAATGGAAAGTGATCAACAGCTCAATGCCTGATCTTTTTTTTTTTCTTTCCTGCACATACCAAACTAATCTAAGCACTTAGAGCTGGCAAATCCAATCACATTTCATTTATCTGAGTTGGTAGATCTCACCCTGTGACAAGAACTAACTAAAAAAGAGATCTCTGGTGTACTTGTAACATAGATGAAAAACCCAGCTCTATGCAAACCTGGTGCACGGCTCACAGAGTGCTAACAGAGCTAACACAGTGTTAATGGTCCCTGAAAAGCTAGAACAGAGCTTATTTTGCTAATTATAGTTAGATAGCTTTTAGACAAAGACAGTGATAGTGATGATAGGTGACATAAAACACAGGCCACTAAGTGCATGTAATATACTTGGCAGAAATTGAAAATATCATTTGATGAGCAGAGGAAGTCAGCATTAAACACCTACCAAAATGAGTCTAGATGCAATTTTAGTAAGGAAATTTCTCAGAGAACAACCGCCCTTCAAGGAGAGGGGATATATGCAGAACAATTGCCTTGTGAACATGATGGGAGTCAAGGTAAACCCAGACAACTTGCAGTATATCCATCTCTCATCTTTCTTTTCTTCTCTCAATTCAGAGCATCCATCTGTCTCATATTCAGGCAAATGCATAAAAAAATAAGTGTGTAGGAAGTCTTTAAATTTGTTGGGTACTACTACTCATATGTGCAAAAATGCAGGAACTGCTTATGGTATCCTTTGTTCTCTTATCCTTCTAAATTATATTTAGAAAATGCTTAGAGAAACCAGTGGATCCATCACGCTAGATACTGTTTAAAAAATGCAGAGGGAGATAAACATTGCTCTGGAGAGTTTGCAACTGAAATATTCAGTCAGATGCAGGTAAGGTGAGCAGGTGAGTCCTGCTTAAAAACTTAGCCAAGTAGAAAAAATAAATTCTAAAACATAAAAATGGCCATTTTCTTTCAAGATGCCTGTTACCTAGTGTGAATGCTGAATGTGAAGGAGATCATTAATCTGAGGAATTTTCAGAGGATGTAGTGAGAGAAATTGTAGCTCATTCTGCCTACTAAGAAGTGGATTACTATGCAGCAGAGTTAAATTTATGAGATTAATTTCTTTTTAAAGGAAGAAAAACAAATTGATAAGTATTTTTGTGAAATATAAAGGTGTTGAGAAATAAATACCTGCCTGTATATCATACAGTGGCATTCTTTGGTTTCTGCAATCTCCTTTTCTTTTGCTAGTGAGGATCAATAGATCCAGCTTTTCAGCTGCTACTAACTTTAAGACCATGCAGAACCTAAGAAATGAAAGTTAAAACTGACTTTCTACAAAATGTACTCACTTACTAGAAAACCCAACAAAAAGACAACAATCTAAAAAATTAGTTTTATTTTCCAAAGACAACATTGATTTTATGTGGCTCCATTTCTACTTGACATACCTGATACCCACTGAATGGAGATCACTCGTGCAAAATGAGAAACACCTTTAATTCTGTCATTATGAAATATCCCTAGACAAGAAGAAATAGGCCTAGGCAAAATCATCAGCCATTTTGGAAAACACAGTCTTTTATGACTTGCAACAATATACTGAAATGATTTCAAGGGATAAGATTTTTCCTTCTTTAAGTCATTCAATTACATTTTTTACGTGGAAGTTAATCTCTCCTCAGGCACTTTGCTAATCAAATAGACAGATCTGCTAATATTGATAGGCAGATAATGTGTGAAGTTCCATGCAATATATGTTGGGTCCAATCATAAGCTTCAAAATCAAACATCTACTATATCCCAGAATTCTAAAATGAAGAAACAGGAATAAAAACATTTTTGTAAGCTACCTGCAACTTTTCTTCTCATATTAAAGGGAGAAATAGAAAATCAAATAAAAAATAAATTACTATGCTCATATTAGTTCCTTCGTGAATAAACTCCTTTTTAATAACATCCATACAAATAAATGAAGTAGGTTTTGTGTGTTATAGGCATCATTTAGATTGGATGCAAATTGATGACAAATCTCTTTTCTACCTCCAGCTCACCAATGATTCTGACTCATGACATCTTTCATGGGTGGGGTTTCTTGGGGGGAGTGTTTCTTTTGGGTTTTGGTGGGGTAGGATATAACATGTATTAAATACAACATTTTTTTTCTTGTAACCTACAATTTAAAATATTCAGACATCTGTAAATGAGGTTGTATGCTATAGCTGTCTGCCTTACAGAAAAGAGACAAAACCAAAAGAATTTCATATAACAACTAAAGAAGTCTCACTGAATTGCTAACAGACTTCCTGTTTATTTAATACAAAACTTCACTCAATTTCCCCTTTGTGCTGGACACTTTGTTTTTTTCTTATTTAGTGGAACTGGATAGTATTTCCTTATGGCCTAAACAGGTGACCCACTGAGCTGACTCTTGACAACACTACAGTGCCCAAATTGGCAGTAAAATTAATTGCTCCATCCTGAAGCATAATGTTCTCATCCATAATAATTTTTATTAATTACCTAATATTATTTTTTTTATGTAATGAATTTTTATCCTAATCTTGCCTTTAGAGTATGGGAGAGAACTTTTCTGCTTGTGACTTCAATCAACTTATGCAATTTATGCATAGGGATTTCTTTACAACATTTGTTGTTTTCCCTCTGTAGAGTCAGTTTAAGAACGACCTGTTCTTAGGATGAGAGAACATGAAGGTGCACTATCTTTTTAGTTTTTCAAGTGTGCCCTCTACTTTGTTATGTCTGCATCCCATTTGTCCCACTTGTAAAACTGTTGCAATGAGCACAGCACGTAAATGCTGCTAAAACCAGCATGTTTTTTGATATCTTTTAACTTAGCAGTATGGTAAGTTTCAAAAAAACAACCGAATCATAAACAATCATATGCTGTTGACACAATCATTTAGAAGTATAATTCAACTGGGGGCAGATTTAATCACAATCTTAATATGTTCCATCTAGTATGCACTATATCCCAAAGTATCTTCTAAAGCCCAACTTTTGAAGAAGATTTAATAATATATATTCATTAGAATCTCTGCTATTAAAGTCAATACTTTAAGATTAAATAAAAGAGGAAAAATTAGCGGGGTCACCTCTGTCTCCTCCTTTTGTCTTTACTTTCCTCTTTCAGACTTCAAGTTTTAACTTGTATTTGAATATATGCAAGGAAATAATGATGAATTAAAAGAGAAAGGAAAAAAAGTAAGGACAGAAAATATCAAAGGAATGAGAAAAAAGTATGACCAATATTTTAAAAAATACAAAACAGAAAACCTATTTAATTCATAAATTAATAAAGTATCTCCACTTACGTTGCATTTTTCAGTTAGTACATTTTTTCAGCAAATATTTGGTCTAGTTTCAAGCAGCTATATCTCTGGGCAGATGTATTTCAAATAAAATTGAAACAGGCAAACAAACAAAAAAGTTAAAAAGGTGCCATAACAAGTTCCTGTCTTAGACAAAGGTGTAACTTAACTGCAAACACCAATAAAGAGCCATAGCTTTACTTATTTAAAAATAATTAATTTTATGAAGGCTTCCAACAGAAACCTTATTGAAAAATTGGAGGAAGTAAAATTTATTTTTGTCAAAAAATAGTAAAACCCAAAGTTTTCAATAAAATTTCATTGCTACTTTTAAGAAGAAGGCTGGAGGGCCAGGGAAGAAAAAAGAAAATTATGGAAGACAATTGTTACATCTTCCAAACACTACAGAATTATTTTGTTTTGAAGGAAGGACAGCAGTTCATTTCTGATAACCTCAATACATTTTTAATTGAAGTTTCAAAAATAATCATGCATAACACATCACATCATGCATAACCCAAGTATAAACAGTTTAAATACAAAAAAACTTCAACGCTACATTGCAATAATAGACATAAGCTAGAATTTTGCTGTCAAATTTGAACATCATATTTCATAAAATAAAGAATTATTTCTGAAAACAACTGCAATGATCAGAGACTTCAAAGACATGAATAACAAGAGTGAGTTGGCATTGTTTGGTACAGATGGAGCAGCTGTCATGAGATCTGACAGCTTCTGTTTCTCCAACCACATAAAAGACTGCTAAAAAAACAATCTGAAGTTCTTGTCATGTTCAGGGCAAGAAGTTGGGTTCATACTGTCACAAGATTGATTTACATTCACCATCAGGAAAAAGTTTTCGATAGTAAATACACTCAATACAGAGAAGTACTAGGTAAAGAACACTCAGAGAAGCAGAATTACTTTCGTACTGGAGGTTCTCATGACAAACTAAAAAAATCACATGCCAGAAAGTTGATGTTGATCCTACTTGGAGGCAGGAGGATGGATATCTCTTTTGAGCCCCATCTGTTTTCCTCTCAAGGATTTTTGTGTGTGTTTTTCAAGTTCAATTGCTAAATTAGCTGGACTGGTTGTGGTGAAAAAAAAAACAAAAAAAAAACATAAACTAAAAAATAAATTCAAAGGATAAGAAATACGGAAATTGTCAAACCTTTTATTGCAAACTTCTCCCTTTCTCCTTTTCCTTGCTTTTTGCATTTCCTTGTCCCTTCTCCTCTCTATCCTCTTCTGGGACAGAACATCCAGTAAGTAATGACTTTCAATTAAAAAAAAAAAAGCTGCCTTTATAAACGTTTTGCACTTAATGGAAAAAGGAGAATTTGCAAGATAATTCTTTAAAATTTAGCAACACAAACTGAAAACTTCATCCATGGCATAAATGCATCTAAAAAATTACTGAGCTATTTTTAAAGCCAAAGGCAATGCAAGATAATTCAACAAAGGCAAACCAACAATAATTCTGCAAGTCCTTTCCCTTTTTCATCTCTCCCTCCATGCTTCTTTTTGCAAAAAAAAATTATGCTCACCCAACACCCAGTGTAGCAAAGGCTATTGTGTGGAGTTTGGCTTATAGTTCACTACAAAGCTTGCTTTGGGCTTAGTACAGCTTCACTCCCCTGGGGATCTCCTGAGTGTGCTCCGAGCACAACGGGGGTCAGGGGCTTGCATAGCGGAGGCCCCCCAGTGGAGTTTACTAGGATTGAGGGTGTTGACAAACTAATAAAAAACAAGACTTGAAGTAAAAGCACCTGATTTAAAGACACAGTGAGCATGGAAAATTGAGTCCTGTTCTGTCTCCAGTGGTAATTTCCACCTGCCATTTAAAATATGATTTTCATGTTAAAAAAAGGTGGCTTTTCTGAGCTTAAAAGGCGCTTGTTCTTGTCAAGCTCCTTATGTGAAAAGCCTAAGAAGGTCTGCCTCCAAGACCTGTCTGGCTCAGAAACTTGGCTCTGTAGGTAATTGTTTTGTAGAATAGCCCTATCTTTTCACAACTTCATGGGCTGATATTTCTCAGTCTTGCAGCTTTAAGCCTGGAAAGAGAAGATTAGACTTCTAGCAATCTGCAGATCTATCATCATCTGTTATCAGGCAATCATTTATTGTGCATGAAAAGGTGAAAGGGTGAGGAAAATGTATTTCACAAGATATTTTTCATTATCTTTTTTATTTTCCATTGATTTCATTAGTGGAGCGATTCTGAAGATGGGAAGTGTTTTGACTCTATCGTGGTTTACTGATACCTGCCAACCTGTTGATAAGAACAGTGCAAAACCCATCAGAACAAAACAATATATGACTGGTTAAAAAGATCAGTTTGACTGCATCGGAGGATGGTGTTGTGCAATGTCTTGTCTGTCGGACATGGGTTTATGAATAGTCACCTTGATCACAAATAGGGAAGCTGTCAACAAACAACTGCCAAGAAGAGCAGTCTTTTCTTTCTGTATGTGCCCGATACATCAGATCTTTTCTGTTGCAAGGCACATTTCAGTCTTCTGAAGAGTGAAAAAAAATATTAGTCTAGTCCATGTAATTAGTCAGTTCAGCACTATGCCAGGCATCAATCAAAAGAGGAACTTGTGTCATCAGTTACAGAAATACATAATTAGGGACATATCACTGCTCTATGTATTGCAGTACAAGCACACTGGGGTAACTTCTGCTCACTCTTACATCAATCTAAGGTCAAGGAACTGATGAAATATCTCTTTTTCGTCTTTTCCATGGCAGAATTTAATAAAAATAATGAGAAAGCATTACAGCCTTCATGAACATTTTAAAAGTTACCAATTCCTCCCTGTCTTGTTTCATATTTTAGGGAAGTACGCCCATCTCAGATGGAAGCCACTATACCATTTTTGTCAAACTGTGAGTGTGAAGAAATGACAACCAGGCTGATAATATTAAATGAGGTCTTTAACTGAAGAGAAATTTCTGTACATATTCTCCATTTCTGTAGAAGGAAACTAAGGAAAAACTCTCCCTTGTTTTAGTTGTAAAACTCTTAATAAAATTTCAATGAGGTCTTTGGAATGGCTCATTCAGCTACAGGTGCAAATTTTTAGCCTAGATCTTCCCATAAAAATAATAATTGGTATAATTAATACTTGATGGTGCAGAAAATAATTATTAATAAAATTTGATTAAATGTTTGCTTTGTAGAATTTTTGCTTTATGTTTTCATCTGTAAAATGCAATTGCCAACACTTCTCTAAGGACTCCTTTTCTCTTAACATGTCTATGTATGACGTAATCCCACACAATATTGCAAAACAAGCTCTGAAATGAAATGAAAACAGCCATGAAGTATTGGGTTGAACAATATATCAGGACACACTATGAAAATGACGAAAATACAGAACCAAATATTTAATATCTGCTTACTTGGTGAACAGTGCTTGAATGCTTGAATTTGTGATACAAATGACAGCTTTAACTTTGTCTTTGGTGTAACAATAACAAAGACAGAAATACTAAGTGGGATATTGTTATACTTCTATTCCAATATTCATAAAATGCATCTACTTAACTTAAAATTTCTGATTGTTGTCAACACCTGTAGCCATTTCTGCCCCTTGAACTTTCAGCTGTAGCTACACATTTCTGGGTAAGAGCTGAAATAAATTGTTTCCAAATATTGAAAATAAATACGGTTCTTATGAAAAAGTTCTGGTTTACAACTTCTATGCAGCTTAAGTGGAATTAACACTAATATATATCAAACTGATAAAAATGTTGCAAGTGCTGATGCTACTTTTAAAAATGGTGCTTTTCTGATAGTTCAGTCTTACAGGGATTGTGGAAGTAAACATATTTTTCTTTTTAATAAGTATTTGTGATGAATAAACACTGTCAAATACCAGGAGGTAACAGAGCATTAAATCTTCATATATAACTAGGTCAGGTAGCTGACTGAGAGGATCAAATTAACAAATGAAAAATAAAATATTGAGAGTGTTTGCTTACCTTGTCTCTCTAGCACTGTTGCATTTGCATTTAAAATGATGAAGCTAAAGTTCCACTAAATTTTTTTTTAAAATTGAAAAAATACGGTAGGTTCTGTGTAAAACAGGTGACTAAAAGAAATAATAATGCATATTTACTTTTCATTTTAAACCTACACTATATATAAACAAGTGGTGTGGGCAATAAAATTAATTTAAAGAGAAATTTGGCATGGGAGCAAATATTTCTGTATATATTGTCACTGAAGTAAATAGAATCAGGGTTGTTGCAGAAAAGCAAAATCAGTTATTAAAAAGGGGAATTTTAACTATCTTTCCAAGTTTCACTGAACATTCAAATACATTAATGTCTGTAAAGGTTAGCAATTACGAAGTAGAAGAGGTAACAGTCTGATTCTCACCCATTCCATGTGAAAAATTTAGAATCGCATGCAAAAGATGTGAAGGGAAAAATGTTAGTCTATAGCAGAAAAAATTCTTTAGTCCTTCAAAAATACTGATGGAAAGAGGAATCACTCTTTCTGTTTTCATATTAATAGTGGCACTGCAGTTAATTTTCTTTTCATTTCAGGTGGCTAAATCTGGTCTAACTTCAAAGTGTGTAAAGGAAAAAGAAACAGCAAAAAACTCCTCAGAGTTTAAAGTCATCCTATACTCCTAAAAAACTATGAGAAAATGTGTGTGTATATCTATACATAACACTGTTTTATCTTCAGGATAAAGAAAGGATTTATGTTGACCCCTTTGATGAAGATAAAAGAGAACAGGATAAGTAAAATGTTATAATAATGATGCTAGGATTATTTTTAATAATTTCCACTTCCATAAGTATCATTCAGTAAAATATATCTAATTATTTACCATTAAATGAACAGAACCTATTGTGAGACAGGCAATTCCATAATATCTGCACTTCCGAGGAGAAAACTGCAGCAAAATTGCTGAAACAGTGATTTAAGGTCAGACAGTGAGTCAATAACAACAGTTAGATGCAGAACTGAATAGCCACTGTATAGGGACAAATTTAGCGTTATGGCAAGGTTTGTGTATTTGCAGAGGTCTAGACAAAAAGGGGCAGTTCTTCTCAAGAGTAAAAACCAGCTGAGAGGGAAAAAAAAAAAAAGAAAGATCACTCCTGATACCTTCTTTCGAATATTAGCAAGATCTCAAGTTCTATCTTAAAACCTATCTCCAAATGATTAAAAAGACCATGGTCAATATTTGACTCCAGATGAAGTCATAGGATAATTAGTAAAACAATCAGGTTTTATTTTATGTGCTGTGTTCTTTTCCAAAGCACAAAGCAATTCTTTAGACAAAAAAGGATTTCAGCAAAGAATGGAGACCGTCAGCATTGAAGACTCCAGTTCCCCCCCTAAAAACCTGCTTTTTCATAAATGTAATAGAAAATTACCATCAATATTTTCAGATTCCTTTATGCACGTCCTGATGGGCTGCTTTTTCATTAATATTTGCATTCTGAATTTAAAAATAAACAAGCAAACAAACCCCCTTTTCAATAACTTCTGAATTGTTTAATATCTCCATATTAATACCACTTCATACGATCAGCTTGCAGATTCAGCTCTTAAATTAAACATTCTTTAGATGTAGCAACCTGTTTACCTGCAGGGCTTTATGCTTGGTTAGGGCTCCATGCTTTGATTTGTCTGGGCAGTACTTCTCTTTCATGGAGTTTTTATCTGAAGCCTCAGGCAGCCTTGTCCTGGCTCTCCTCTAAGCCAAAGTCTTCACAGTCTGCATGGTTATTCAGACAGGTACAATCAGCCTGTGGTTTATGCAGAATCCAAAGTCCATCTCAGGCCCCCTCCAAATGGAGTTACACTTATCAGTTTCTGCTTTGCCATGAAAGTTATTAAGTAGGTTTATTAACTATTCCAGCCACCACTTTGTCTTTGCCCCCATTACAGTTATGACCTTCCAAAGATGGTATTTTGAAACAAGATTTAAAAGAACCATACAAGTAAGCAATGAAAATTTCAGTAAATACAAAATCAGTGACAAATACAAAAAAGAAAAAGAAGTTACCCTAAATATTCCTTTCCTAACTACTGGTTTTCATCATGTTCTTCTTGAAAAAATAGCTTCACTTAGAAAGCTACATTATCACAAGACAAATTCGAGGCTTGGTTCTTATTAAGTCCTTTCCTGGTTACAAACTTTTTTCTTTGATAAACCTACCTTTGAGAATCTGCTTCCCAGATTTTACCAAGAATTGGGCATGTGCCTATGTGCCTTGGAGCAGGCATGGGGCAGGAGAATTGCACTCAGGCTGATAAAGGCATGACATGGATACTTCCGCAGTGTACTTTCACTGAGTACTCTGCAGTTGGTATGGCAGTTTACATTTACAATACAGTCAACAGGATAGAGAAACAGTATAATACTTTAATATCAGTCTGTGTGTGTTTGCTTTGTGAGTTTTTTGTGTGTTTGTTTGTTTTGGTTTGTTGTTGTTTGGTTGGTTTGGTTTTGTTTTGTTGTGTTGTGGGGGTTTTTTTTGGGTGGGGGTGATGTTGGGTTCTGTTAACCTTGCCAATAAATGAGCAGTAGCAGAGGACCTTAGTGATGCTTTAAATCAAGCAATGACCTTACCTACCTTCTACCACTGTTCATTTGAAAATTCAGTTTTAGATAAATATTTAAGATCTAAAGTGTCACACTTTAAAACAGCATTCTGAAATGAAGATGGAGGAATGAACAAATTTCTTTCTGTGAAGTGTGTACAGTGTCCAGAAAATATTTAGTTTATCAGTTTGCAAAGCAGGATCATAGGAAAAATGTTTAGTTTAAAGTGAAGCTTTGTGATAGAGATCATTGTGAATCAATAACTCAACATAATATTTTTTAGGTTTGAAATGCATTCATGTAAAAGCAAATACAGTTTAGGGATAGTAAATAACTTAAAATCTTCTGAGTATTGCTGGAAATTACATATAGTTGAACAGCTTAGGAGAAATGCATATTCTGGGATCTGCTTCCTTTGAGTCAGCAGGACGACAATCTGGTTTTGTTCATTTGGTGCTGCAAACCTAGAAGTTTGTTTATGTATTTAAAGCCAAAAACACCACTGCTATTACTAGCTTATATCTCAGCATCTTCCCATTCCATTATACTGTATTAAGTTTTAAAAATCCTGCAGTTCCAATCTATAGATATTTGCCTATATATGTGTGTGTGTATGAAGTAAGTTCATCAGGTTCATAAAACAAAACAAAACATAACACAAACCCACACACAGGTCTGTTCTAATATTAAAATTCTAGATGATGGGGCAGGGGAGGCAGGGACTGTAAAATAATTAAAAATTATAGTGGCCATACTGAGTACTCTCTCAAACCAGCACCTCCTATTGCTTCTGAGATAAAGCACTTGGCTAGAAGAACCACTGGTCTCCCCTATTAGAGTATTTCTTATAAGCTTATTAGTGTAGAGCTGAGCTCAGATCAATTAGTTTTGCAGAGGGTAAGGGATAATCCTTATCCGTATGACAAATTCATGTTGCTTCCATGGCCAGAGCTTTTATTCCTGTCTATCTCTGTGCAAATCTTTTGGAACTACAGTGCATTTTGAGTGCCTCTAAAACGGCATGAGACATCGCGCACACAGACAGATTTCACTCAGGAACTCCTGGTGAGAGAAATCCCTGAAAAATATATCCTTTGTTATTATGAAGCCTTTAAAATAATGATGGATTTAACACCTGTTCCAGGGATTGATTAAAGTGACAGTCCTTGATGTTATGATGTGATAATTTCTGACCTGTGGACACAATTGATAACTACAGTCACTTCCTGTAAATCTGTATCTCATGTTATGGAACAGACAAATGACAGTGTTTGGCAGACCATAAAAAAAAATAAGTTTGACTCTTTTCATCAGGCTGAAAACCTGTAACCCAGCCATTGATTTGGGGAGTAGAGAAAGAAAAAATTTTAGGTGCTCTGAAATCCAGTTCTTTGTACACAAGTAAGAATGCAACCACTTTTGCATCATTGGACTACATCTTAGCATTTAGGGCAAAGGAGATACATAAGGTATGCAGGGAAAGGAGATGCTGGAAAATACAGCTCAGGTTTCCAGGACTTCCCCCTTAGGTATAAGGGGGAGGGGGATATGTATGGAATTTCCCCATACTGTCTTTGTATCATCAGAACCAAAAGACTACCAAGAATTCTGCTGAACCCCTCCTGAATGGCAACCAGATTTACGCTCACATACTAAGTCAAAATCAGCACCTGCAGCTAATGTCAGCAGTGTTTTTCACAATATTATTCTCTAGAGAATTTCTGACAATAGACAGCTGAACACAAGAACCAGATGCTGGAAAACAGAAGATAAGAAAAGTAAATGTCATTTGCCTTGTTTAATATACAGTCACTTAGGTTACCATCACACACAGAGTTTGGCTGTTTAATTAAGAAGTTTGTGCTGATGTCACAAATTAAGTCAGGTAAATGCATTGCCATTTAGCACATACATAAAACTTTTGATTAAACACATATAAATAGAAAATTCAAGCAATGCTTATACTGCTACTTCAATCTACACTGAAGAACTACTGCAGCTATTAAGACAACTTCAGATCTTTTAATTAGTTAAAATGTTAATGAAGGAGGATATTGGCTGAGCTGCTGTTGATGATATATCCTAGCTGCTGTGAATCTCACAAAGGTCTGAAATCATACAGTAGTCTGCCTGTCACTAGCCCTCAGTGAGAGATTTTAGGTTTGGCTGGGTTGCAACAAGCTCTTATTTCAAGTAAAACACTTTCATTTTTTGATAAGAATTAAATTATTTTGTTTTAGGTAATATTCATCCATCTTTCACAAATACTGTCTCTTTCCCACCTCTATATACATAACCTTATTAACTTGGAGTAAGCTTTGAGGGATAATTATAGTCAAAATTCCTGGGGTCAAATCTATTTGTACTTTAATATATATTAGGATGACTTGGAAAATTCAATTTCTTTGTGTTCCACAGCTTCAGAACAAATAGCATAGTATAATCACCATATATAAGTAGAAAGTTGATGTAAATAGACACATGATTTTGTAGAAGAAACATACGTGTTTTCCAGTACTTAACATGTTTCTTCCCTCAGGCCAGGAGCTTTAGCTAAAAACTGTGATTAAAACATGTTTGAGGAATCCTAAAAATAATGAAATTTTCTTTATTTTCTGCTAGTTTCAGAAAGGGTCACTTTAGACACTTAAAAATAGCTTATGCTTCCCTGTTCCTTACCATTGCTTGCTATTTATGCTTATTGCTTTCACATTTAAAAAGATAGAACCATACTTGAAAGGACACTAAACCTGACAGTTCATGACGCTTTGTCAGGTTCAGAGTTCATGCTGTGTATAGTCTATTATTGTTTCTCTATACATTTTCCAGATTCAGTAGGTCTGGATATATTACAGCCAAAACTCAACATTTTGTAGCTGTCAAGTTATTAATATAATGCTTTGTTATCTTAATTCCATGAAAAACACTTTCAAATTGAAGTTATATACAGCTTGAAACCTTTGCCTTAAGCTACAAAGAAAGCAATGCTATGAAAGGTAAACTCAAGGAAAAGGCTTTGTAGCCAAGGTGAAGTTATGACTGCTCATGACAAGTGGGATGGAACTAAATGATCTTTAAGGTCTCTTACAATCTCTGATTCTATGTGGAAGCATCTTAGCTGCACCAGGAACTAAAAGACTGAATATACAGTGGTTTTGTGGGGGAGGAGGAACATTTTCTATCTGGAGCATAGTTTCAGATGTAATAAAAAAAGAGCAGAGATAAGTTTGGACAGCTGAATTACGGCTTATCAAAATTATAAATAGAAATACATTTGGTATAATAAGACACTACCAATGTAACTCCATTCAGTTTTCATTTTCACAGGGAGGAAAAATCTTTGCCTTTTATAGCTTCCAGTTTTGTTTTGCTGGCTTTTGAAAACCTTAAACGAAAACAACTAGTACCATTTACACTTCATATTTTATTGTTATTACTCTCACAACTGGGAGGAAATAACCCCAGCAAGTAAACCTTAACATACTCCTTTAAGAAAGGCCTTTGAATTATACATACTGACATAAAACCCTATTCCAGTCAAAACCAGTGAACAGCATGCAATAGGCTACTGCTCCAAACATCTGAAATCCATATACAGGTATTCACAAACTCACCATTAACATTTTCAGTGTTTTGTATAAAAACAAATACAATCTAAATTTACTGGTGGGAGTGGAAAGAAATAACAGAAAAGACTGCTGTAGAGCAGATTCCTTAGAAATTGCATCACACGGATTTAAAACAAAAGAAGAATTAAGCCCTTTAGATTATCATAGCAAATTACAGAAACATTCACACCGTAAGGACATTAAAATTGTAGCAATTGTAGAATTTTGTAGGACTTTTGCTCAAAGAACTTTTTACTTCTACTTGTACACAACACTAAATAGCAAGTAATGATGAACACAATATTGCACAATATACAAGGCAATATCTTTGGCAGTGAACACAGGAAGAAAGGTAACACACTGTAACTGTATCTAACCTGCGGTATCCAGATCTGCTTCCCCATGCCAAGAAAAGACCCAGTTTTGCATCTTCCTCTCATTCCTCCCTGTCACAGTTTGAGAAGAGCAAATAAAAATAGCTGAAACCAATAGCCGCCTCCAAATACTCTCCTGTGTGACCAGGATACTACAGTGTTTGGAGTTTCAGATGTTTGGGCCTGCAACTTGGCATACTTGTGAATTCACCTGTCCTCCAGATCATATTTCAATCACCTACCCATCTACCTGGTAAATTTTTGTCACATCTGAAAAAAACCCGTACAATACTTCTGACTTTAAAGCTCTGTATTTGCACCATTTGGCCCTTCAGTGTGCATTCGCATTCTAACTGTGATTGCTGCTCAGTGCAATCCTGAGTCTTTGACATACCCTTGGACAGTTTCACTTGTGTTCTGGTAGTAGTTTCACCACAACAGTGTGGCAATAAGCACTGTCTTAATCTCCCAGTAAAATATGCAGATATGCCAATTTACTGCCACTAAAAAGAGTTCATTTGACCACAACACCACCCCAGCATATTTTCTTCACTTTAAGAGTAAGTAAAGAAAATATTTCACATGTACTAGAAGGTATTTACAGGAAAATAGGACATGGGATGTCAGGATTCCTCCGCTGGAGACAACTGTGTGGGTGGAGGCAGTGAAGGTAAGAGATCTGAAGTAATAAACATTTTTCTGTACCATGATACAGAGGCAGGATGTAAACCACCTAAGTTGAAAGCATTAGTAGAGTGCCTACCACAACATAAACATGGGTGTACCCTTTCCTGATGTGTTTATGTCTTTATTTTGCCCTCACTCCTCTCTACAAGCGAGATTATACCTCTTTTCTGAATTTAGGCAACCAAATAAATGTTTTCACTGTATTTATTCATAACAATCTTGCTCGTGATAAGTAGCTCTTCTTGCTCTTTTTTCCCCTTTTATTCTGCAACAATAGTTGTACAGAAATAAACTGCAAATAAAATGAAAACTAAATGATGTCAGGTGATTTCTTGCTTCTAAATGCAGAAAAAGCATTCATATCACTATATAATTTGGTAACTATGTCCATTGATTCTCCCCTCTTCCATTGATTATATGTCTAGCTAACTCAAAAAGACTTACTATTTATTAAAAAGAGCTGAGAAAAATCAGCTGCAGAGTTTAGAGGAAATTTAGTAATTTAAAATTGAAGAATATTTTTTTTGCCATTCCATACTAATTCCTGAACTTGATAATTTATGAGGTGTATTTTTGCTCTCAAGAATGATGATATCTTCTCTACGGTGTATAATAATAACAGTTTTGAGAGAAATCATGAATTAGACTCAGACAGAAT
This sequence comes from Pseudotriccus pelzelni, assembly GCA_035584735.1. NCBI lineage: Eukaryota > Metazoa > Chordata > Aves > Passeriformes > Tyrannidae > Pseudotriccus > Pseudotriccus pelzelni. Next base: position 71,315,896 of record JAWMRA010000078.1, read on the forward strand.
GCATAATCAAATTAAATACTTCCTGAAACCAAGAAGTTATACTCTATAACCATCTTTTGTTGACAAATATGGAGTACTGCATAAGGGTGAAGTATAAGCTAAAAGAGCAAGGTATTTAATTTGGGGAAAATAGCATTATGCTACAGAACTTTGAGATAATGTACTGCTTGTTTACTCATTTATTTATTGGAAATTAGAGTAACAGTGACCCATGTAAAGATTTTTGAGAACATCAAGATTTCAATTATCACATCACATAAAAATTCAGTTTCACAAAACTGGATAGACAGGCTAATTTGAGATGAACTTTTTTCCTGTATAGATAAAGAAAAAAAGTTTGAGAGAGCATTTATAAGTATGCCCATATTTATGAAACATGCATTGTTACAGAAATACCTAATCATCACTCCCATAAGCATTACCAATGTCTTTATCTCTGATGATCCAAAGGAAAAGTTGTGTTGAGAACTGTTTAGCCAGCCACACAGAAGACTACAGAAAGACAAATACGTGAAAAAGAATAAAGAAATCAAGATATTCAGCAGTGCATCTGGATTATGTCTTCCTTCCAACGTGTTTCAAATTAATTCATGGGGATGACATTTGTTATCAAAGTGGTCCCTATGTACTCAGTGTATTTGTAATGTCTAATCCAATATATTATCCACTTTTGTTTGTTTGTTTGGCTTTTTCTTTGTCAGTTTGAGTTGAGGTACTTTTGTTGGTTTTTTTTTCTTTATTTTTCTTTATGTTTCATTCTTCTCTGACTTGCAGAATGAACAATTTATGATATGAGAAAGGAAATATTTGACAAGTTCATTTTCCCACCCATGTAGGGTTTTTACTTGGTAACCTACCCCACTCCAAATAAAGAAAAAAAGGTCAGGTAGAGTAAACAAAACCAAAATATTTCAACTTGCCGTGATCTTTCTAATAATAAATTGGGAATAAGAGGTGAAACTCTTCATTAGGAAATCACTGTCTATTCACAATTTTATCATGCTTGAAAATTCTGTTTATCATTTCATAGAAACATGAGGTAAGTAGGAAGCCTAAAATACGCATCCCATTTTGAGCTAGCTGATATCTTTGTAGTTAGTTTGAAAAGACAGATAAAATAAATTCACCTAGTCTCTGGGAGTCTATGAGAAGCAGAGTAGAGGAATGCCACTGGACAGATGTGATTTCTTTGTTAGAACCACTAGTTAGTATAGAAAAGGCTCCCACTACTTGCTTATTGTTGTCACTTTCAAGATGTTGTTGACCCTGGATTAGAAGCAGAGTTGCTCACCTGAGCAGTCAAAATGAGATTGGCAAGACAACAGTATGAACATTCATAGTCTAATGCTCATCTGCATCTATATTCTTTTACTATATAAGACCTCTTTTTAGCAGATCACCAGCTCTGTGCTAACTACAAATTAATTTATGTTCTCTGAATGATTCTTTAGGCGGTAGAAGTGCCTGGGAAAAACATTTAGCAGGTTTTCAAAAATTAACTACATTACTACCACACTTTATCACATTAAAATATAATTCCAGGTATAATTTCCAATAAAATGCATGTTATGTAATTATTATTTATGATAAAACTCCATATATACTGTATATGCTTATTTAAATAAAGAATTTAGCTTTCTGTTCTAAATCAAGACAAATTCAAAAATCTCATACTACTTCCTACCCCATTCTCTTATTTTTCAGTTCAGAAGTGCAATACTTTCCTTCTGTAAAGAATGTACAACTACTTAACTTTTGAGAACTTATATAATATAAGCAAGTACATGACTAATGTTAGTTCTATAAACAGTTTAATAAATTACTGATTAGTCAGTGATGACTCATAGTGTGAAAATCAAGAAGTTCTTCCTTATATTAAGTGTTGAGAAAGGATGTTATTTTCTCAGAGGTTCCAGCTTCTCTAAATTATTTCACTTCTATTTACCTATGGGATTGATCCCTCATGGTGTCCTTACGCACAGTTCTTACTCTGGCTGAACCCCTGGCTGGCTGGCTGAGCATGTTAAGGAGACACATAACAACAAAGGCATTGTAAAAAATATTTGGACATTTTAAAGACTCAAAAAAAGCTGACTTGTATTCATGAGAAAGCTGATTTCAGGTGCTAGTCATCAGTCCTGAAGATCTGATTCTTATTTGGCATATTTTAAAAATCTTCTAAATCAAGAAAAAAGATAAAGCCAGGTTTAGGTCACAAGGTGAGGAATATCTCAACAAGAAGGAATTTGCACTGTTTCAGAGGAACAGGCAATTGTCCTGTGCAACACAAGACATAATCATCTGCCTGAAAGAAATATGCCATATTTTGTATTTTACATGCTTTTTTGCTATATCAAATATGAATATAAGAATCAAATATTTTTCATTAACTTTGAAACTGATTACTTAATGCTATGTATTCTGTGTCAAGATTCCCATAAAGTATTGAAATTTATTTTCTCTATATTACCTGTAGAGCTGCAAGTTGACAGGAACTTCTTTTTTTGAGTGCTAGAGGCATGTTTTATGTAACTGTTTCAACCCACTGTTTGCAATCCTTAATAATTTTCACAGCTATTTGTTACACATATACTCTGATTATATTAAGTGCTAAAACTGGATGGTCATCTCATCCAATCTTTCCTCTGGAAGCTCAAAACAATAACCAGATAATATTTGGTGACTGGTGCTATGCTACATTGTTAAAATAAAAGAAAAAATTAAAGTGAAGAATTTGAACAAAATCCATTGCAAGTGTCCTTCATACAGGTAGAGTAACAAAAAAATTGCCATGGCTCATGAGGTAAATACTGGCAGAAAGGCAGAAACAAAGCAAGATGTGGCAAAAATAACTTACTGCTCTGGTGACTGTTTAGAGTAATACCTTTACTGATATTGTATTTTCTGATACTGATTGGTGATATTTTCTCAGATTGATGATATACTATATCTTTCTATTGATGATATACTATATTTTTCTACTCAGAGAAGTAAAAAAATGTTGGGATAGTCACATCTGGCCACAGATGTGACTATAAGCATATATCTAAGGAAAACATTCTGCAGAAGCTCATAAAAAGTGTGTCTGAAAATGAAATTAAAAGACTAGACTTCTGAAGAAGAGATGTGAGAATTTCTAGTGCCTGGGTCAGCTTCAGTGGCTTGTTTTGTCTTTGGTTTTAGGCACTTTTTCATAATGGTGCTATATGGAAAAATAACCAGTGCCTGTAAGTTCACAGTGATAGTGTTTTGAACCCTTAACAAGAGGTGGAGTAGAAAAAGGAGTGTTAAACCTGTCTTGATCCTTTGAAAATTTACCTCCTAGTGTTCTTGAAAATTATTTTCCTGTGTGGGGAGGACTAGAAGGAAGGAAGTAATTAACTGAGGTAAGATGTTCCTAAAGTAAAAAAAAAAAAAAAAAAAAAGAAGAAGAAAGGAATACAACTAGAAACATAAATTACTTAAATCAGAACATTTATAGGTGATTTGTGGAAGTTTAGAAGCTCTAATCCTTAAAACCAATTTCTTCTATGTTGTTTCAAGTTAACTGGTTGCCTTGCCAGCAACCAGTAAATGGCAAGACAAGGATTATTTACCTGGGAGTTTTACACCCCCTGTCATCTTCAAAAAGGTGAGTTCTGGTCATTTCTGGTCAGACTGTTCAAAGAAACATTATTTTTTGTTTTAAATTGGTCATTTTAAATACTGTTCTAATATATTCTACATCCTCCTGTGTCCTTATGAGTTTGACAAGAGCTATTTTTTGTGTATGACTGAGTCTAAAATTTTCAATTTTTCCAACAGTGTAACAGAAGATAACCACTACTGACCCCAATTATAGTCAAGACTTATTCATATATCCTGAATTATTTGGTCTGTAATAACAATACATATATTTATAGAATTCTTCTTTTCTACCTCTCTGAAGCTACACACTGACCAAGATAAAGGAGATGGAAATTTAAAATACATATTAACAGGAGATGGGGCTGGCAGTCTGTTCATTATAGATGAAAATACAGGAGATATTCATGCTGCAAAGAAATTGGACAGAGAAGAAAAGTCCCTGTATGTTCTTCGTGCCAAGGCTATAGACAGAAAAACTGGAAGACAAGTGGAGCCAGAGTCTGAATTTATCATTAAAATCCATGATATCAATGACAATGAACCAAAATTCACTAAGGACATGTACACCGCCAGTATTCCGGAGATGTCTGGAGTTGGTAGGTAAAACCTTATCCTTACGTAAAATACAAATGGGTTTGAGCTGATTTGGAGCTTATAAGTAATTTTATTTGAGACACTTACTTTTAGCTTCCCTGAATATCCATGGAATGATTTCTGTTGCCAGTAACGTATTATAAATGACTAGTTTCTGCTTTTATTCATTTGTTTCATCTTCATCCACTTTTTAATCCTTTTTCCACACTATAAGCTACTCTTTGCTCTTTTAAGAGCAGAAGAATCATGAAGGAATGTACCATACACAGCTGTCTTATCAGTTGCTACATAGTTTTGTTGCAGCTGAGAATATCACTTGCGTAAAATATGTCATTTGAAGTACAAGCTTTGAAAAATTTCTGTACATTTAGACACAAACAACCTTAAGCATGTAAGTATGTAAATCAATTAATACATCAAAATGATGCAAAATATGTTCCTACAAATGTATTTTTTTAATTATTTTTTTCTCTTTGGTATAAATATTGATTGTTGTGGTGGTGGCAGTGTTTGTTTTTTTTTAATATGGACTTGTCTTTTTGGTCATGATTTTTTTGATACCATATGAACTCTGTACCCAAAGAATGAACTGGTTTTGTCTCAAAAATATTTGTCTTCATGGCTAAAAACTTACAGCTATTTATAACTGCTGCACTGAAAAGTAAAAATGTGGAGTTATGTTAGAAGTTATGTGAGAAACATATCATAAAAGGAAAATAATTCTCTGTGTTGTTTAAATATATAAAACAATAGATAATATTAACCAGCACACATTCATCAGAAGTTATCATGATTACCTAAGTGCTCCACCCTCTTTCAGCCAAGATAGTCTCTTTGAAAAGATGAGTAAGCATAAAACACGTAGGCTAAGGAAAACAACCACAGATAAATTCTCAAGAGTTATTTATTTTTCATGAATTATTGTAATGGTTTTCAAAATCAGTCCAGAATTATAGCATTGTTAAGAGAGACAAAAAAATACCCATTGACTCTTGTTATTAATATGCATATTTGCAAAATAATTTCCAGAATGAATAATTATCTCTGGGAGAAGTCAAATAGAACAGGAATTTATTTTTATAATTGTGAGGCAATAAAATATTATTTTATGAAAACAAAGTATTGTATATTTAGAAAATATTTTATAATAATAAAATATTATTTTATGATAATGAGAAGGGAATACTTCCACTACTATGTATAACGGGAAGAGTCCAAGTATGCTTCTTTTATAGATACATGGAAAATAGAGAAATCCTTTCCATTCACAGTTTTCCCTGCTGATGATCATTAAAAGAAAAATTTTGTCAGTACACCTGTCATATTTAATTTAAAATATATTTGTAAGGCAGGAAATCTCTGAGAAGAGATCAGACAAAAAAGGTGATGGCTGTGTTTAACCTTATCACTTAGTTCAAGTTCATTAGAGTAAATGGAGACACATGAATAAAAGAGAACCAAATAAAATCCAGTGCTTCGGCACTGCCTGAGAAATATTAACTCTATGAAATGTCTATATTTGAGGAGGAGGATGACAGTATAAGCACCACGATGTACTTTAAGCTGAGAAAGTGTCCACAAAAGACCCAAGTAAAGGTGACTGATACTGTGAAGAAGAGTTTATGTCCTTGGGAAAAAGGATATGAACAATAAGAAATGCCTTTTTGTTTCCCATATGAAGACAAAAACAGAGATCTGAGTTACTCTTTCCCCAACATTTCTGTTTAGGGATATAAAAACTACACAGGAATGGGAAGTCAGTGTATGTGAATTTGAATGAGTAATAGTAGTTTTATAATTTTTTTTAAGTGGAAGAGAATAAGAACCCAAATCCAGACCAGACCATTCTAGAAACAGACATTCTGTGCTGCTGAAGTCAGTCATAAGAATGCTAATTCAAGAGTCAGGATGTACATACAGGTAAATAAGGATTATGCACATATTCCTTCTTGGACTCTCTTTATTCTGTTCTTCCAGATAAGGAAGTGAATGCCATAACTGGAGAAAGGAATTTAAATATAAGCCTAAAATCTAATTTTTTTAAGGCAGACAGGCCAAACTTTTAGTTTGTTTGGTACTGTAGAATATAAAATTGAATTTGAGGTTGTAGAGTTGTGGTAATTAAGTCACAGAATGATAAAATTATAGAATATTCTGAGTTGGAAGGGAATCTCAGGGATATTGAATTTCAGATCCTGGCCCTGCACGAGACAGCCCCAAGCATCGCAACATGTTCCTGAGAGCATTGTCCAAATACTTCTTGAACTCTGCCAGGCTTGGTACTGTGACCGCTTCCCTTGGGAGCCTGTTCCAGTGCCCAGTGATCCTTTGGGTGAAGAACTTCTTCCCAATATACAACCTAAACCTCTCCTGACACAATTTCAGGCCATTCCCTCAGGTCCTGCTACTGGTCACCACAGAGAAGAGATCAGTGTCTGCCCCTCTTCTCCTCACAAGGAAGTTGTAACTGCAATGAGGTCTTCCCTCAAACTCCTCTCTTCCAATTTGCCGCTCCTCATACAGCTTCCCCTTAAAGTTCTTCACCATCTTAACAACCCTCCTTTCTGTGCTTTGGACACCTCTCTACTGGTGTCCAAAGATGCTAATTTCTCTCTTTCTAATTTCTTTCTTATATTGTGACACACAAAACTGCACACTACTTGAGGTGAGGCCGCAGAGTACAGCAGGATGATCACCTCCTTTGTCTGGTTGGCAGTGCTGTGCCTGATGCACCCTAGGACACGGCTGGCTCTCCTGGCTGCAAAGTCATGAAGTAACAACAAAGTGAAAAATTACTGATTAAGCAATGCATTTTAGGGCTATTGCTGCTGTGGAAATAAGTGCAACTGAAAGAAAAGGATAGAAATTACAGTGGAATAAGAAAGACAGAAAGACAGAAAGAAGGAGAAAGACAGAAAGAAAGAGAGAAGGAGAAAAAAAGAAAGAAAAGAAAGAAAGAAAGAAAGAAAGAAAGAAAGAAAGAAAGAAAGAAAGAAAGAAAGAAAGAAAGAAAG
>JAWMRA010000078.1:71323442-71338913 GCA_035584735.1 Pseudotriccus pelzelni
GAAAGAAAGAAAGAAAGAAAGAAAGAAAGAAAGAAAGAAAGAAAGAAAGAAAGAAAAAGAAAGAAAGAAAGAAAGAAAGAAAGAAAGAGTTATACACACTTTAAGAAAGAGTTATACACACTTTAAGAAATAGATATACTCATGATAAACAAGTCAAAAATCTGTGAGAAAATCCCAGTTAATTCTAATTCTTTACCTCTTCCAAATTATCTGCCTCAAAATGAAATTTTTTCTTGACTATTACTTGTATTATGTTTGCCAAGTCCAACAAATACGACAGCAGATATTTATGAAAGCTCAGGAAAATGTCACTAAGATTGATAAATTGAAGAGGAGTCATCACTAGAAATGTTTCCAGTTGCGTGTATATCTGTTATTCAGATTACATATCATACTATGTATTTCTCAGTGTGTTACTGAATGTTTCTTGGAATAACTATGTCTAGAGTACACAAGGGAAAATGGTAAGTCAACACCTCTGACAGAATGTGTGATTTTCAGTACCAATGAGCAAATCTCAGTCATGTTTAATGAGTTTGGTAGTAAGAAGAGTGAAAGCACAACATGGATTTTCAGCGCAACCTATTCAAGCCTAGGGGAAATATGAGTGTTTATTTGTGCACAAGTTTGTGCAGCCATCAAGCTATAAATAAATTAGCCTTGCTATGCCTAAATGATATCCAGTCTATAATTTACCTAAAATTATATGTAGCAAAGTTAGTACTGGAAACAATCAAACCCACTGAAGTGAGCTGACTGCAGTAGCAGTTCAGATAAATGTTATGGAAATGATCACACTAAATGTTCACAGTGATATTAACTTACAAAGTTAAATGAGAAAGTTAGTTTAAAAGATTTTAAAACTCAATAACATGGAATTTCTCATTAAAAACATCTACTGTACTGAAGAACTGGAGGGTAATAACTGCTGTAACTATATTTTTGAAGAATAGTGGAGTTGACTGGAAGAATCCTGAGATTTATGTCAGACTTTGTAAATTAATTCAATAAAAAATAATTCCAAAAACTGAGAAAAAAAGTCTAGAAAGACCCATAAAGATTAATCAAAACATAATATAGGAAGTAATTTACAAAAGACATTCAACATTTTAAATTGATGGAATACAAAAGTTGTAAGGTGCAATCTTGATCACAATGAAGAACAGGTGGATTTCAAGCATGAAATTTGATTTGCCTATCAAAAAACTTGAAAACCTCAGAGAAGTTAACTACATATTATGCATCACGAAAATAATCTTTTCCTCTTCATGTAGAAGAAAAAGTACAGCCTTGATCACACTTAAAATCTACTAATTTCATCTTCAAGGCTTACATGAGTGTAAGCTATGGTCCAAGCATTTTTTGAAGTGAAACATGATTGTTAAAAAAAAAAATAAAATAAAATCAAAGCTAATATCTCACTTCATTTTGAAAATCATTTATTAAGACATTTTTAAAAAGGGAGGCTAGCAATGAGGTGTCCTGTAGAGTTCCGTCCCTTTTGGCACCAGGATCAATATTACATCCTCTGTGCCTTCTTTGTTAATTTTTATCTCATTAAGCATCTTTAGCATGTATCTGATGAGAACTTCACAACATATTTTTATCCTTTTATTTTTATGATCTTATTAAGAGACGGGACAATGCCTAATTTAAATTAGCAGCCATTTCTTCAAACTTAACTGCTTCTTTCCAGATTTTATGGATCTAACCAAAGACACCTAACATAGTTCTGGATTTCTACATGACAAGATTTGTATAAGTACAAAGGACCTTATTTTAAATGGTTAAATTTAAAACATATAACTTTTCCATTATACTACTTTTACTGAAAATTGAATACAAGAGGTTTTATTTAGCTGATCAATGAGGTTTGATGCAAGAATGTTATATATGAAATATAAATATGGCCAATTTCAACTCAGGCATATAGGATTACAGTGTGATGAATCACGCCTTGTATTTAACAGCTACTCTAAATAAAACATTAAGATATGAAAGACATACACAAGAAGAAAAAGAAAGATGAAAATGCAGTAAAACATGAAGGGTAAAATGCATTAACATTACCCTTTTTATTAGCGTACTATTGTCTGTGAGTGCACTAGGATATACAGAAACAACAATTATACAATTATTCTCTTAGAAGTTCCATTATCATTGTTCATTTTTTCTATCGTGTCTCTTGGAATCTATAATCATCACAACTACTACTGCATTTAAGTAAGATTGCACTCCATTCTGATTATTTTTAGTTACATCGTGTTTTCAGCATCACATAATCATAAACATATTTCTCAAGAACAGTTTGTTACTTTGTATAGGAAGATGTTATAAGAACAAGCAGGCCTTACAGTAAAAAAAAAAAAAAAAGAAAAAAGAAAATAAAGAAAGAAACTGAGCCAAATGCATTAACCATCACATTTTCTATTTTTGAATTTGCTTATGTCAGTAACCATTAATCTACAGATGTGTATAAACAACTAAAGGGAGGCAGCTCTCATCTTTCATGTTTCAGCAGGAAATAATTATATTTTCTCCTCTTCATGTTTTCTCTGGTTTCAGATGTTTATAAAAAGAAGCTATGAATGATGGTTTTGACTTTGACACAAGCTTATAAAACTACTTTGCTAACTTGCAAAATTTCAAAATGCTAATTGTTAATCTGCACTGTATTTTAAAATGAATTATTGAGTTAGCTTTAAGGTAAAGATACATTTCAAATAAATATTTTATTTGAAAGGTTCATATTCTACATTCTGTCACTAAAATATAAAATTAGAATTTCGTTTAGTCAAAATAAGTATTACAGCATAAATCCTGTAGCTAGAAAGCTTCCTATATTTGTTTTTGTATATGCTACTAGAATTAAAGAATTTCAAAACCTCTAAAGCTGTTAGAATCTGCATATGATTAACTTTTTTATAAGCAGAATTTTTGTTTGGTTTGTTTGTTATTTTCTTACAAGAAAAAAAATCCCTTTCAAAAAAATAAAAATGCCCAGGTGGTGTTTCATCAGAGCAGAGTAGAGGGACAGAATCACTTCCCTCGCCCTGCTGGACACACTGCTTTTGAGGCAGCCCAGGACACTTTGGGCTTTCTGGGCTGCAAGTACATGTTGCAGGCTCATGTCCAGTCTCTCATCCACCAGCACCCCCAAGTCCTTCTTGGCTGCTTTTGATCTCTTCATCCCTCAGCCTGTATTGATAATGGGGGTTGCCCTGACCCAGATGCAGCACCTTGCACTTGGAATGTTAATACTCATGAGATTCTCATGACCTTACTTCTCAAATTTGTCCACATCCCTCTGGGTGGTATCCAGTCCTTCAGGTGTGTTAACTGCAACACTCAGCTTGGTGTCATCTGCAAGTGTGCTGAGGATACAGTCCATCCCTTCGTCTATGTCATCAATGAAGAAACTAAAAAATATTGGTCCCAGTACAGACCCTTGAGGGGCACCACTTGTCCCTGATGTCCATTGGAACTCTGAGACACTGACCCCTGCCTTCTGGATGTGATAACCCAATGAATTCCTTATCCACCAAGCAGTCCACCCATCAAATCCATCCCTTGTCTCTTTTGAGAGAAGGGTGTTGTGAGGGACTGTGACAAAGGCTTTACAGAAGTCTTGATAGATAACAACTGTAACCCTTCCCTTGTCCACTGATGCAGTCACTTCATCATAGAAGGCCACTAGCTTGGTCAGGCAGGACTTGCCCTTGGTAAATTCATGCTGGTTGTCTTGAATCACCTCCCTGTTCTTCATGTGCCTGAGCATAGCTTCTAGAAGGATCTGTTCCATCATCTTCCCATGCACAGACATGAAACTGACAGGTCAGTAGTAGTTCCCAGGGTCTTCCTTTCTACCCATCTTCATCTTGGACTTCCACATCCCATCCCTGCACAACTGTATTTCATCATTATCCTCTTCCCATGTTACCCGTCCTTGTTTCCACTGCATGTGCATGTGCTTCTTTCCCTTTAGTTTGATCAGCAGTTCCCTACTCAGTCATGCTGCTCATTTGCCTCCTTTGTTTGATTCTTTCTCCTGGGAATTGCTAGCTCCTATGCTCTATGGAAGATTTCCATAAAGATCTGCTATCTCTGTTCCACTCCCTGATCCCTGAGGGCAGTCTTTCACAGAATCCTATCTTCCTGAAGAGCTGCAAATACAGTTTCCTAAAGTTCAGGGGCCTAACTACTCCTTACCTGATGTGCATCCCTTAGGACTGCAAATTCTGCCAACACGTGATCACTGCAGCCCAGGTTGCCTCTGATTTTTATATACCAAATTAGCTCACTTTCCTTGGTGTTCAATAGAACCCATAACACATCCTTTCTGCTGGACTTGTCTGTTACCTGGCTCAAATAGGCTTGTCTATTACCTGGCTCGAGGAGTCTCCTGGACTGCCTACAGCCTAACATGCTAATTTCCCAGAAGATGTTGGGCTGGTTGAAGTCCCCCAGAAGGATGAAAGCCTGTGAGTGCAATGGCTCCTGTAGCTGGAGTCAGCAGACTTCATCAACAGGCTCCCTCGATCAGGTGGCCTGTAGTAGACATAAACTACAAGGTCCCCTTTGTTGCCTTGGTCTCTGATTCTTACCCATAGGCTTTCAACCCATGGCTGTTCTTCTGAAACAGCTCTTCATACTCAATCCACTTCTTGATGTAGGGGGCAACACCTTCCCCTCTGCTTCGTCCCCTGTTTCTTCTGTGCAGCCTGTAACCAGCAATAGTTGAACTATAATAATGGGATTTATCCCACCAAGTTTCAGTAATAACAACTGGGTTCTAGCAGCATGGTGGCTTTCAACTCCTGCAGTTTCTTGCCCATGCTGCCTTCATTGCTGTAAAGGATCCTCAGCTGGGCTGTCAAGCATGTTGTCTTCCTAGAGGAACACCCCTGAATTCCTTTGAGATATTTCACTGGTGTTTCCCTGTGGCTTCTGTTTACCTCCAGAGTCCCCACCTCATCTCTGTAAGACTGCGAGTGTGTTCCAGTGTAGCTGGCACATTTTCGAGTCACCCTTGCAAGCACCCTGTCCGTTTAACCTGTGCATCTTATCCCACAGCTTGCCAGGGGCAAGCCTGATATATGTGAAGGTAAACAGGAAACTGAAGTAAATAAATCATGTTTATAAAATTTGGGAAATTTCTGAGAAGTCATCAGAAATACCATCTTTCCTTTGAAGTTTATGCAGAATGTATTAATGTCACACTTGAAAAAAATGAGAGACACTGCACATTCAGAAAAGTGAGGAACATAAGATTTAACAAGATTCAATGTAGTGCTTCTGAAGAACTCAAATCATTCACAAATTTAAGATTTACAGAACATTTTAATATTACAGATAAGATCTCAAGCTCGAGACAAAAGGAGTGGCTCTCTTTTTCTCCTTTTGGTCTCTCTACTCCCAGGTGTTCTGTCTTATGCCTTCTGCTGTCTCTGTGAACTAGAAAGAATGAAGTTTAAGGATCTAAACCATAATAAAAGTGAGTTGTTCAAGGTCAGTATTCCTTTTGTGCTACTCTTGTTCCCTGGTCCAGATCGCATGAGGTTAAATGCCAAAGCTGGTCCTAGGGAAGCAGCAGGAGTGTGCAGGGTATAGCAGGTAAAAGCAGAAGAGATTCTTTCATCCATCGGTATCAAACTTCAGCTAAAGGATCACTTGACATATCTACTTCTCTTCAGCTCCAAATCCCTTTAATTTAAACAGGATTCCTCACTTTCTTTCCCATATCTTTGTGGATTTTTTTTTCTGTGTTTTGGGGGCTTTTTTGGAGGGGAGGATGGGGGGAAGCTTGGTTTCTTATTAAAACACTACGATTCTGAGACAGCACAATGGGAAAACCAGAACCATTTACTCACTTCTTGTGAGTAACAGCTCACTCATGGTGCTGTAAGAAATTGGGGTTTTGTAGAAGCGCTGTCAGCAAGTAAAAGTCGCTGATGCTTTCTGTTAACACAGGAAAGCATAAATCATTTTCATATTTCTGTCCTGTGAGAACTAAGCCACTGTCAACTCACTGCCAGTGTGTGACCTACTGTGAGCATGCTTAGACCTCCACCTGCTGACCCTTCCTGATGTTCTGGTCTAAAGTATTTCTCATAGGAAGAAATAAGATAACAGCTGTTCAAATGCAGCAATTAGTAAGCAGTATGGGTGACTTTTAAAGCATTATATAGGACTTCAGGATTTGTCAGCTGCTTGGTCTAAACTTTGGAGATGCATCTTAAAGCTGACCACAAACTCTCAACTTCGCACCAATTAGTAGAAGACTAATAAAGTTCTACTTCATAAATATGTCTTATTGTGTTCAGCTGATACAATAATGGACATTGCAGTGCCTTGGAGTGACAGTTTTCTTGCCAAGTGAAATTTCAGGCCTGGACTGTGTTAAATATAGCTTCCTTTATACCACTCTGAAATGATTCAGTGCAATACTGTTTGCCTGGCTACTTTATTGCAACAACTTTGTAATTTTCCATTTTCTCTGTACATTGAAAACAAAACAAAATGGGAAAAAACCACAAAACCGCACACACCTCAAAAAACCCCCAGCAACAAAATAAGCAGAGATCTGTACCTCTCTAAATTAGATCCTGGAATTAGCATTAATGTTCCCGTCCCATACTTACACTAAACATTTTTTGATGTATCAATCTTTCTTAATTTTATTTCTTTAGATTTTCAGCTATAACACTATGATCTCTGAACAGAAGCATAATGGACCTGGATTCTTTACATCAGCACTTTTGCTTATGCTGCAGTGCAATACAGTGGGATATATTTTGCATCGTTAGAGGTGCTGTCCCTCTGATACAGTGATGTTGTCCCTCTGATACAGTGATATTGTCCTCTGATAAGGTTCTTTCATCTTTCATGGCTTCAGGTCTGAAAACTAAAAATCTCACTGACATCCTGAAACTATTAAGGAACAGCCATGTTGCTTCAGCCACTTTATATACCTCTTGATATGAACATACAGACTTTTATACATCCTTTGACATAAACATGTTACAATTCACAGCCATGTGCAACCTGTTTTCGGAGCCACAGTAGAGTTCCTATGCATGATGCCAGTTTACAGGTAGATGATTTATTCCCTTGTGAGCCTTTGCAGCTACCAACCACCAAATAATTTTTCTTGTTTTAAGACAAAGCATACAAGTTGCAGTGAGCCCTTCTCACTTTTAGGGGACCGTATTGAAGCCTGCAACAATTGAACTGCTGGTACTAAGAACTGTCACTAATTAACAGTATGAATATTAGGAACACCTGTGTTTTTATCAGAAGGAACATGTCAAATAGAGACATACATGTGTTATATCCTTCATTAAAACCAAGATATGGCAGACATTAAATTAAACAGGTTAGTAGTGCAGAGGAGCTAATCTGTTGTCTGAGGACAGATTTTTGCCTTAAAAGTGCTAATGTCACTATTTATATCACGTTGATGCACAGGGTTCTTTCCTGACACCATGTAATTAAGTCCTTTGTGCAGTTTTGGCTGTCTGAAAAAATTATTGCTGTTCATTTAAATGATTTTTGAGAATGGGATTTCACCATGTTGGTTCTGCAGTTTGCTGGGAAGGCTCTTCACACAGATTTAAGTAAAGAATTGTAATTAACTAGATATAAGGTAAATCTGTTTGAGAATTGTTTATATGTAGCCATAAAAGAGATTTACAAACTACATTGAGAAGTATAATTTCTCTTTTTTTATTTTTTTATTTTTTTACTTTGTTAAATCAAAGAACATTTGGGATGCTTACTGAGTCTAATCTACTGAATACAGAATATTTTCAGTTGTCTATAAAAGGAAAAACAGCTTTCTGAATGCTTGAATATACATTTTAGTTGCTAACATTATGGTGTAAATTTTCCGGGATTTACTTTTGTATTTTCTTTTTAATGCTACTAACACATGCATATATCTATTAAAGTAAAACACAAAGGTAGTGTTGTTTCTGTGGTTTTGGTTTGGTTTGGTTTTGCATACCACATTTCTCTATAACTTCTAAGACTCTCCAAAATACATAAATAAGATACAATGGATCATATTTGGGTGCAAGATAAAACATGTTTTTTCTAATACAATAGAAATTAAAGTAATTTTTATTATTTTTAATTATTAATTAAAATTTAATTATTCATTAAACACACAGAGTAAAATATACAGAAAGATCCTTTGACACAGTTTTCAATCTTCCAAAGAGGTAGTAGACTCATCAAACAGATCAGTTTGTTACAAAACAAAGGTCCAGACACAAATCTTTGTTTATCCTGTATACCTCTTTTTTTGAGCTATTCCCCCCCACCCTAATCCTCAGTTTCAGTAGAGGCACCAAGAAATGAAACCTTTATCTCATGTGAATCTTAATTATTAGAACCATTTCTATTACAAATGATTTAGCTGCAGCATACCAGCAGCCTAAGAGTAGGAAGCTCAGAAAAGGAACATTACCTGTCCCCAAGAAGTCAACTGTTTGCCTTAAAATAGTTCTTTACAGAAATGGAAGGGCAATGAAATATCTGTGCATGATGGATACAGTATTAATAAATGTGTAAATTTATCACTTAAAATGTTATATATATATCATATATATATACAAAGAAACATGTGTGTATGTATATATAATATAAATATGACATTTTAAAACTTAACTTATTAAAATAAGTATGAGAATTTATTACAATTTTTTAGCAACATAGATGATGAATTATAGAAATGGAATTTACTGGATGTGTGTCTTCTTAGTCCAAATAATAATCAGCTTTAATTCTGTTATACAACAGTATTTTTCTTTTTGCCAATCATATAGTCATTTTGGAAATTTTCTGTACTATATACACCCTTCTCAGAGTCAAGAAAATAAGGGAAAAAAAAGCCTTATCCTGGACTAACTTGTCTACATCCTGCCTATTTGAAAACTACTTTATATTATTCCCACTGATAGTCATCTTCTACTAAGCATGTGGAACAAGATGGGCTACAGCATTTCTCATGGAAATCACTGTAGTTTTCTCAGTATCTTGCAAAATGTACATCTGCAAGTTTTTGCAATGGCAGCAATCGAGATGTTCACATTTACTTTATTATCTACTCTTTCACCAAATGCCTAAGGAGAGTACCAGAGTAGCTTTTTCCTACAACCTCATAGATGTGTGACACTGTGAAATTAAGATCAAGCATGTCTGAGATCTGTACAAGTATTAGTTTTAGTCTGTATAGAAGTTGCTCGTATCTTCATATTTAAAATATATTGCTCACACTTAATTGGCACAAATAAAAAACCCCCAACAAACCAGAACAAAACAACCTAACTTAATGTCCTCTGAAGTATGTACACACGGGTGAATATCTTGCATTTAACTGCCAATAAACCCCAGATTCTTATCAAAGCTTCCTGTCAGAAAGTCAACTTAATAACAGTTATTTCATTCTGCTCCAAGGCAAATGATAAATAGCCTGTAATAGATAAGACTATGTACACAGTACACTGGCGATGTAAACAAAAAGTTGAAAGGTTTATTTCCTCATAAAGTCAAAATATGTGACAGCTGAAAAAAAAACAAAAACAAAAACCAACACCTAATGGAGAGACACCTCTTTAGCACACAGAGGTGGTTAGCAGGGAGGAAAGAAAAAAAAATCTTATATTTCATGATCTAGACGACTAATGCTTACTGACTTCATGACTATAGTTTTAAAAGACACTTTGACTATTGGAAACGTGTCTATCTGAGGAAGATAAACAAACTGTTTAAATGCATATATCAAATTAATTTTCAGTGAGACCTAATCAGCCCAGTGTCTAAACCTTTTGAAATTGGCTCAGACATTTTAAAGAGTATTTCCCAACCAAGTAATTTGTAATCAACAACCAGAAGTTTTCAAATCTATATGTCCAGATGAGATTGTCCTCGTGATGTGCATCATTTACTGTGATCACAATCTTGCAGTTAATAGCCAACACACTTGTAATTGATTTTCAAATATTGTGAAAATAGTCTTTAGCAGAACACTTCTGCCTGTGAATCATTTGACAGATTACTCTCAAGACCTTTAAACGCTTTCGAAGACAAATTAGATATCTAGAAATAATAATAGAAAAGGCCCATGAATGACCCTAGTTAATATTCTATCTCTATATATGTACCTACACCCCCCCATATACATAATCTACTTCTATATTTACTTATATAAATTTACTAATATATTTACTTATATATACCCATGCAAGCTCTAGAAGTGTTTTTGTCTAAAAATGGTACTTTAACTGATGCAATTTTAAATTGTAATTTTAAAAAGCAAATTACTTGGATAACCCTGGAATTTGTTTGGTTTTCTCTGCTTTAGACTCAATGACTCTTCAAAATTATAGGTCTTTATTGTTATTTTCACAGACGACATCACAGTATCTAAACATGACAGAAACAAGAGATTTTCTTGAATCACATATTACAGAATAATGCAAATTTGTGGTTACTATAATAACTTCATTAACTACATTTTTATGGAAAGTTACTATTTTCCACAGCTGTATCAATGTTTAAAGAGACAATCTTTATCACTCTCTAAGCATGATTTCCCACAGATGACAAAGATGACCCCAAATAAAATAAATATAGGACCAGCCTGTAGTGTTAAAAATAATTATTTACATTCTCATGGTCATAGTAGAGATTCATATATGATTCTAAAATGCATCTGTTTGCAGAGCTGGCGAAAGGTAGAAACTCCCTAAAGGTTTCTATTAATTCATATTACAGACAAATTTTGAAGATATAAATGAAAGTAAGATTCTAGTTCCCATTCATAAACAGAAATCCAAAAGCTAATAAATAGCTGCAGAAGCTGAGTTCAGAAAAGGAGAAAATGAAAAATAAGTACAGAAAGTTAACTTGTTGCTCAAAAAAAAATAAATTAAAAACTTGTATGTGTTGCATTGCAAAATAAAGAACAGTATAGGAATGTACATCGGGAACTCAGTGTTTGAAAACTGTTTCTTTTAAGCTTGCTTTCTTTTTTTCTTAGTAAGAACTTTGGAAATTGTATGGAGGACCACATGTAACGTCTTTTGACATAAGGGCAAAGCAGAAAGTGTCTTAAAGTTGTGCTACATGAACAAAGGGAGCTAATAATAAATAACATTCCTATGATTAATTGGTTATTTTCTAAATTAAAAATTATAAATAGAACTAAAGCTTTCTCGGGACCTGTTGGCTAGGAATAGAGATTTTTAACTAACAGATAATCATGCTGCAACCTTTATGAACTACTACTTCTTCTAATAGGATTAACAGGGACAAGCTCTTTCTATGTTTATCATAAAAGCAGCTGAAAGTTTTTTTTCTCTGTTGCAGTATTCTAGAAATTAAGGTGGACAAAGGCTGAAAAATACAGCTCTCATCTTATAAAAGGAAGCAAGTAGTGGAGTTGTGATTGACCTGTCATGGGGAACAGTTGTCAGGTCCCACAGCTGGCCTATTTCCACATACCCTGTAAAAGCATTGTGTTCAGATTAGAAGTAACCAAGGAGTAACTGACATATTATAGAATTACTTGTTGCTCCTTCAAGATGTTGATTTCATTAGACACTATTTCTAGCTGGAACAACCCTACCATATGCACAGCATACTACTGGTGATGTTCACCATTATTTTGAATAGAAATTTTGAGGATTATTCAGTGATTATTTTAATTTTGGGGTTTAGTTAATTTTTAAACATGAACTGTAGACCCTTGTTCTGCTTAAAAGAACTGTATTTTCTAATTGTAAGTATGTACAGAATATTGAACAAAATGAAGAAGAATTATAAGCTGTAGTTCATTTATTATGGACGGCAGATCACTTTATACTGTACCTCTTTATTAACTAGAAAATGCAATGTAAAAGCTAATCTACATTAACACTTAAAAGGAGTCCGACTACTCTTTCTGTGCTTCATCTCTGACACTTGATTGCACCAGTATTACTGTTTCAGAAGGGACTTTATGGTGAGGAGGAAAAGGAACTTCATAAAAGAATAAACTTAGAGTTGTTCATCCACCAATCTTTCAAATTATTCCTAATTGTTTTTACTATTTCCCACTAGTTAGTGCATATATAATGCTTTTCAAATTCTCATGCAGGGTGTCTGATGCACTTCACAGTTACAATTACTGCCAAAGGAAACCTAAGGTACTGTATCAAGGTATTGAACAGCAGGAGGGCAAGGGCTAGAGGCTTTCTTCAGCTTTAGCCATTCTTTTCTAGTTCAATATTTGACATTTTGTTACGGTGATATGTATTGTATTCACTGGCAAATGCAGCATTTCAAGCAGATTGTAGACAGAGTAGTTTATTCACATGGCACCTTTCTATGTAGTGAGATAATCATTAGCAGGTAGTTACTTCTTTAATGCAAGTTTTGATAACATAGTTTAAAATACAGCTTCTTTTTGTTATAAAAAAAGAAACATCAAACAAAACCCAAAACCTTCAAAATGCAGCACAGATGAGAAACTATAAGCATTGTTTCCTCAAAATGTTTACAAAATACAAGGGACTGTTCCTGAAGTAAAGCTGCATAAAAATAGCATCTTATATTTCTGAAATGGGTGCTAAGGTCCATCTGCTTTTACTGCTTGTCTTTCTTACATCTCTCCCAATTTACTTTTAGTCAAATTAGCAGGGATTGCAGTGATTGTTTATGTACACCACAGCGGTGCAAAGTTTGTGATTCCTGCATGGGAGATCAGTGGGCATTGAAAACCAGGGCACAGTACCCATTTACAGTAGCTGGCATATCAGCTGACTTCTCAATCAGACGTTTTCTGAGGCAATATACACAAAAATAACAGCATGTTTTCAAGTGAACCTAAGTTTCACCTCATATCTATGCAGCGAACTATTAAAAATAAAAATTAATAATTTATTACATGTCCTTTTTATGCCATTTTTGCACCTTTTTTTCCCCCCTTTTTAGATGTTTCTTCTCAATATATATGGCTGAACTACATTCTAATTTTTGCATTGTTGTGTTACTGCTTTTTTGAGTGTGGTTCCTCAGATTCTTTATTTGTTTTAAGTTGGCTTCTTTCTTTTTTTTTTTTTTTTTTTTCCAGTAGTGGCCATTTACTCCTCTTCTAGTGTTAGATTATTTATCTATTTACCTGTTGACTCTTGCTCCTTTTCTGCTTTTACTCTTTCCTTTCCTTTGCTTTATGAAGTCTTTCATGTTACCAACCTCCTGTCCTTTTCTGCAATCTAAGGAAGAGCAGTCTAGTGAAAGCTTCACTAAATAGTGGTTAATGTACAAAAGAGCAAAGCTCACTTTGCAGTGAAGTCGAAATTCTTTCAGCTTTATAGGTAGATTTGTTTTACAATCAAAATATGAGAGTTGTAGCTCAACTTGTTTAGCCCTACCTTTTGTATAAAAAGTAATCAAAAGTGAAGTCATCCAACTGATGGGGTAATGAGATTTTTGGTGGTGAGTCCAATGTGTTCCTAAACATTTTAGTCTTGGCTGGTGCCATCTAGCTCCTATTGCATAATTTGTCCACTTCATTGCCTAAGCACAGCCTACTATCTGGAGAGAACAACCTGCTCACAAAGAAAAAAGTAATGTAACATCTCTCAAAGTTTGTGTGGCTCACTTAAAATTTTACTCATGTCTTCCACAGGGCCATCTCCATAGTATGGCTTCATAATCATTGGAGCCTTGTCGTCTGAGCAAACTACCTGTCCACTCATTTTCTTAGGCTTCTAGCCATACAAAATTCCTTATTCCAGAGATTTTCCAGAGCTCATCCAAATCTTTTTTTGCTTGTAAAAGTAATCCTCTTCTAAAATCTTCCCTCTGTAAATAAACTTGATGAACAGCAGATTGTCATTGCTCTTGAAAACGGGAAGCAAGCACAAGAGCTTCTCCTTTAGGGAGATAAAGTCCTTCCTGCCTCTTCACTTGCCCCAGCTGGTCTTCTATTTCTGAAAATGAAACAGACTTTCTGCACATACATAGACAAAACTTCTCTGTAAAAATCAGAACTTTTCAATAATTGCCAATTTTGACAGAAGTTGGTTGAAAATGAAAAAGAATAGAAATGAAGCTGTCTCATAATGTGAAAAACATACTGTTTCAGTATTTTCAGATTTTTTTATTTTCAAATTCTTTTTAAATGCTTTATATTAGAAGGCCAAAGTCTAAGCCTTCTCTTTCTTTTATTTTTAAATTGGAATTTTTAATTGTACTGAAGTTCTACTTTTATAAAAATGTTAGAATCAAAATGTATTTTGAAGTTACAGGATTGCTTTTTGTAAAAAAGTTGACATGGTTTTGAATGATATTTAAATCACTATCTGTCATTTTTTGATTCAACATTCATGGTGGAACCTTGAAACATACATTACTATCAACATAATCTGCTCATTTTCTTCACCCAAGATTGAGAATACTGTTCAAAATGAAGGTTACAGAACAAGTTATCAGTAAAAATAGCACTTTCCAATAGATGCATTTATATTCTTCTGACTGGCAGAAGCCGTTGTAATTCATGTCAACCAAAGGAGCCAAGTAGGAACAAGAGTTGCATGCTGAACAGCATGGCTTCACATGAAAATATAACAAAATGTGTTCCTCTCATCTAGTGAAAGACCTCTTCTGCACTACAGCAATCCTCTTCAGGCTATTTACTTCAGTGTTGCGATGCACTCTGGTGTCATGCTGGGAGACCTAATTATACCAGTGGGACTCGTTCAAACACAGCACAAAGGATAGAAAGCATTTTAAACATAATTTATAAAAGCATTCTCATTTCAAATGTTGCTGTTTTTTTCAAATTTGATGTCTCACTCCTCATGAGTTTTAGTAGTCTGTGTTAGTGACATTCCGTTCTGACATTTGAATTACATTGTCCTAGATATAGAGTGATGTTCTCTCTAACTCATTTTTCCTTTTTGGACTCTGCGTTCTGACATGAATATACGTGAACACACATGAACACATATGAGCAGACAAACGCATGCACTGACACTACATTCACAGATTTAACATAGATTTATCTTCTCTCAGGTTATCTTCACAATTAATCCTTCTGCATTTTTCTGCCCTTACATTGGGACCTCATACATCACAGATATGTTATCAAAGAGCTTAAGCTTCCAGATTCAAAGCAAAGAAAAGGGGATGAAATGCGGATGCCATAGCACTTATGAAGCTTGGTAAATCCAACACATTACAGGAAACTCCTATTTCTTGCCCATTGTCTGCATATAGAGAATCTTTGAGACAAAGCCAGTAAAATGATCAGTAAGCTGTGTTGAAGAAGCATTGAGAATTCATCAAAAGAAAAAGAAAAAGAAAAAGAAAAAAGAAAAAGAAAAAGAAAAAGAAAAAAGAAAAAGAAAAAGAAAACCGGTTGAGTTCACCCTTTGAGGCAATTATAGCCACAGTCAGAAGGAGGCGCTGTTGAACCGCTGG
>JAWMRA010000078.1:71339013-71383170 GCA_035584735.1 Pseudotriccus pelzelni
AAAAGAAAAAGAAAAAGAAAAAGAAAAAGAAAAAGAAAAAGAAAAAGAAAAAGAAAAAGAAAAAGAAAAAGAAAAAGTACACACCACTTGAGAACTCTGAGATTTATTTATCATCCTGAGATGGAACAGGTTGGCTGGTTTGGGTTGGGTTGAAGTGGACTTTGTTCTGCAGTGGAGTGGTATTATCACTGCTTAGACTGCTACTGTAGTCATTCTCACATCTTCTTGGTGATCTTTGACACCAATTTGCTCCTGTGGTGTATTTGGTCTTGACTGGCTGCCAAAAGCCCACCCAGCTATCTCTCACTCTGTCTGCTCAAAAAAAAGCCAGGAGAGATAAGAAGATTGAAAAGCTCATGGGTTGAAATACAGACTGATTGCTTGCTTATCAGTTACCATCAGGGGCAAAATAGACTTCACTTGGGAAAATTAATTTAATTTATTGCCCACTAAAAATAGTTGGTAATTAAAAACCAATAGTTGGTAAGAAAAAAAAAAAAATCTTCATTCACCCCCAGTTCTTACCAGGCTCCAATTCCTCCCTTCATTCCTGCTGTATTCATCAATATAGCTGGTAAGAGGCTGCTTGTGAAGTAACCTAGACTGTAAATGAACAAATTAATAAATAGATAATTCTGTGGGTACCATTCAAGTGGGGTAAAGAAAAGATATACTTTAATTAAAAAGTTCCAAGATGTTTTTGCCTCATTACCAATTATTTCATAATTAGTGTTGAGTTCCATTATTTCATTACCTTTTTTTTCACTCCCATTTCAAACCCAAAAAACTAAGAGAAATTTCTTTCCTCATGAAAGAACCTTTCATAAGTATTGCCTATCATGTAAAAAAGGGTATAAAGAGTATCCTCTTTATGACACAGCAGACTGTCGTCAGAGAAGAAAGTTAACTGCAGGCTGACATTGAATTTTCTGGGGATATACTTTTGTTAATCATTTTTCACAGTTGTACTATTAGTTTACTAGAAAGAAGGAGCTTTGTAACACTGTTTTTTTATCACCTCAAAAGTTTCTGTAGGGTTACATCTCCTGTAGTCTCCTCAGCAGCCATAATTATATGGCACTTGAGCCTCAGGAAACAAAGATAGACATTCCAATGAGGCAAAGACAGAAATTTCCCAAAGACTGCCCTGAGCTCTGTAATATACCTGTCTTAAAAAACAAAACCAAAACCAACCAAACAAAAAAACCCTCAAAGAAGCAAAACAAAACAGTGAGAAAACCACCACAAAAAAAACCCCTCAAAATAAATTCAGAGATTCAGCAACTTTTTTCATCAAAACAGTACATTAGGAAAAGAAAGAAGGAACATTCACGTGCATTCATTTGTTATAGCCATACCCAAACTTTTGTCAGTCCCATGTCAGTCTAGATCAGGAGGTCACACCAATAACTTTTCCTGATGAAGGCATTTTGGTTGGTTTTCTTTTTTGGTTTTTTTGGGGAGAGGGCAGAGTGGGAGGGTGGGATGTACATATGCATTTCTCTTGGTTTTTAACCTCTAGATGCTATAATGGCACACAGTATAAGCATTTGAGCCTACTGATTACCTTTATAGGTTCTTTTAGTCTAGCAAGGGATACTGACTCTTCTTTTCCTGTTAGTCTTGAGGAGGCATGGGATTTAACTTACTTGCTTTTCTAAAAAGAGATAAGACTAATGGAACTTTACCATTCTCAAAAAGCTGTCTTTATTTTTTGTCCAGATGAGCAGTTCTGCTGAACAGTTAGTGATAAAAATGTCCTTAAATATTAATTTCTTTGGGATTATCTTTGCAGCTAAGCTTGGCACACAGATGACCTCTAACTGTTTAACCAGGCAAAAAAGTAATCCAGTTAGCTGATGGCAAAAATCCTCTTTAGAGTTTGATGACTTGTGACAGATCATTTTTACAACTTTGTTCTGCTGGTTTGTTGCAGAGAAAGAAGTATTCCTCCCCTATTGACATGCTTTTCAGATAACCTGAAATAGTGGAAATTGTTGCTGTTATATAGGTAAAATTGTTATTTGCAAAGCTGCATTATGTGCTATGAAAAAATAGTTGCATCTAACAGGATCTCCTATTAATATGCTTTCACAAATCTGTTTTGATTACTCTGGATTTCTACTTTTCCCCATCCCTGGTATATGCTGAAAAGTGACAGTAGAGATAATTCACTTCAATTCCATTAGTCCCAGGTAAACGAGTGTCTTCTAAATTTAAAGTCAAGTTGCAAGTTATCTGGGTAAACTTCGATATAGAGAGACTGAAGTTCTAAAAAAAAAGAATAGGGAATGATGTTCACTTAAGTGAACAGTGCTCACTAGACCTTTCTCTTTCAAGGAAAGTGAGATACATAAAAAATACCCAGCCAAAAATAGGGTAAAGAGGGTCTACTCAGTCAGCCTTCTTCCCCTGGCAAGAAGTGAAGGACCTTTACACTTCTAGCTATTCGACTGCCTGCATTTATCTAGACATTTGTCAGCTCTAGATTTCGTTAGCAAAATGCGTTCTGACGTCTTGAAAAGTGCTAAGAAATAAAAGCTTGTGAAGTACAACTTTGCCCTTTTGTATATCTTATAAAAAAGGCTTTACAGAAACTTTCATTTGCTTTTAATCCATAAACTATATCAAATGTATTGACTCACAGTGCTCTTAAACCCATATAACCTATAGTGTCTTCATTATGATCACAGGACATGGGTAAGCTATTGTCACAGAAAGTAAGTGAATGCTGAAAAAAATTAATTACCATTTAATAACATTTATTTGCTGAATAGATGGATAACTTTGACAAAGAGAGAAAAAAAGAAACAAACAAACAAAACCCCACAAACTCAGTTTCTCATTATAAAACCTTTTTTTTTTTTTTAAGAGCATCTTAAAAATCAATTAGAATGAAAAAAAATTTTGTATTTTCTGTTTCCAGATATATGGAGTTTGTCATCTAGGCAAAAATGTGCATGGGAAAATTTTCTTTACATTTATTTATTGATTAAGGCAGAACTTTAAGTGAACAGTTTCAGCTGAGGTCATGTTATTACCAGAGAACAATGTTCAAATCTATTTGATCACCAAAAAAACCTAATGCTGTGTTGGGTTTCAAAGATGTGTCAGTCCCTATGTGTTTACTCATGTTTAATTGAAGCATGAATCTTAAGTGATAATGATTTTAGGTTTAACCACAAGGAAGATGAGATTTGATTTTATTTTACTGTTTCTTGGGTAGAGTAACTCTGGATTTGTCCACTGGATATTGTTTGATTTCTTACTGAATTCAGTACTTCCAGAACTGCATGTGGTTTACAAGAAGTAGATGCCTTCTTAAAATCTGCTGATTCCTTGTTTGGTACCCATTTAGGTACATCTGTTATTCAGGTGACAGCCACAGATGCTGATGATGCCAACTACGGAAACAGTGCCAAAGTGGTGTACAGCATCCTCCAGGGACAGCCATATTTCTCAGTGGATCCAGAAACAGGTTAGCAATTCATTCAGTATTATTTTTTGCAATAACAGAGACAGGATGCAGGGATCAAGACACTTTTTGCTTCCATTTCAACACTGAAACAGGTGTATGGCATCATATGACTTGACACAAAGCTGATACCATTACATGAAAACTGGAATCTCAATAAAAGTACGTAATTTCTGTTAAAATGAAATTATTGCACAAGAACTGTTTTAATTGGTAGTAAGAGTTCCAGAAGATAGCTATTAACTGTAAAAGGTCAAAAAGAACCATCAAAATGAGTCACAAGCCTACTTTACACCAATTTCTGGGAATTTCATGTGATTGTCTCTAAGAAAAGGAAATAGGAGATGAACAAATTCACACTGTAGGGTTAAAGAAAAAAAATGAAAAATCTCATAGATAATTAATTATTTCTAAAAGTTTGGAATAGATTTTTGACCACTGACAAGTTTTAACTTTAAGGTGCTTTTTGAAACTATATTCTAATTCCAACAGTTATCAGAACTGAAGCAAGAATCATTAATGCTTTCAAGCTGCAAAGCATGAATGAAAGCCTTTTTCAGTGTTATGCAGAAAATTGTATAAGAAACAAACAAATTAAAATTAAGATTGAACTTTGGATATCTTTGATTCAAAATTAGGGCTCAAAAAAGAAACATTCAACCACAACCTCTCCTCCTGAGGAGTCTTAAGGGACTCAAGAGTCAGCAGGAGTTGCCTTAGCTTGTTCCTGCATGTTATCAAAATTTTTCTAGTTTGAGAACTGAGAATTTAAGAGCAACTTTGCCCAGAACCCCTGTATTAGGGTTCCCAATAGGAATTCCTAATCCATTGAGCATGCTCAGAAGAAGTCTAACTTCCTTTTGAAACAATTTCTTTTTTTAAAATACAGCAAAGGCATAGTATGAATAAAATAATGAGTCACAAGGCTACAGTTTTAAAAGGGAGCAAAACAATTTTGCCTTGGATAGGAGTGTTTGGCTTTTTCCCACCTTTTTCAGTTTCTCTCCTTTTTCTCTTTTCTCCAGTCCCTTATTCAAATATCTTTAACAAGCATGATCAGGACCAGTACCACATGGACAATAACTGATGGTAGCAGGTGGTTAGGCAAGCAGTCGTTTTGTGGGAGACCTGGGCTCTCACCTTTGGTTCAGGGATTATCTTTAATTTTAAACCAATTTCCTGTTTAATGTTATGTATATTAACATGCCTAGGTATGGTAATCAGAACCCTGTAATCTTGGATCAGACACAAATACCGCAACCCCTAAACTACAAAAGGGTTTTTTCTCTCTTTGTCGAAGTAGAAATTTTCCAGGGTTGTTTTTTGTTTGCTCTTTTTTGTTGGGTGGGTTTTTGTTTGCTGGTTTTATATATATATATATGTATATAATATCTAATAGCCTATAATGAGAGCCTTCCTCTGAGAAAGAAAGGGCAGTGGAGTGAATCCTCCAAGCAGAAAAGGACATTACATTTAAATTTTTCTACTTCACAAGAGAAAACTCTCATCACTCCAGCCCTGCAAAGCCCCCACCATTCTTAATAAAAATAAAAATAAGAAAAAGAAAAAAAAGAAAAGCTCTGCTTGGTTTTCTAAAAGAAAATGTGTGTGCCTGCTTTAATGCAAAGGTCTTTTGGTTTTCTCACCTGAGACCCTTGTCATTTTGTGTGCCATACAAGAGCCTGATATATTTAAATTGCATTTATGAAATTTTTGAAACTGAACACTGAAAAAACGATTTTATAACTCTAATTTTACAATCTTGTCCAATTATTTTGTTAGCTATAGTCCTAGCTGACTTACAGTGTCCATCACTGAGCATTACAATCGATGATCTATTACAGCCCAGAATCATAAATACAGGGCATGTTAGAGTTAGCCTTGTGTAATAATATCAAAACCTCACCAGAGCTGGACATAACACAATGTGTTAAAATAATAACTGGAGTTAGTAACTGAAAAATTTCATTAATTCAACGGATATATTGATATTTTTGTCGTTGAAAGAATAATTAAATTGATTTAGCACGTCAAAAACAATGAATAATATCTTTGTTACATTTATTTATCTTTCTCCTTAAGATTGCAGTAAATCAGTTATAGATTGAAAGGCTTATTGCTGTATACCTTGTTGTGATTGCTATGGGTTATCATCTGCACAGTATATCTTACATGAATCCATTTAAAAATTCTGAGATCAAAGTGGGTGGTGCTTCTCTTTCACCGCTCTGTCTCTCCTTTTTCTTATTTCTTCAAGGCATAATCAAGACTGCTTTACCGGACATGAGCAGAGAAAACAGGGAACAGTATCAAGTGGTCATCCAGGCCAAAGACATGGGAGGCCAGATGGGAGGACTATCAGGGACCACCACCGTGAATATCACACTGACTGATGTCAATGACAATCCGCCTCACTTCCCCCAGAGTATGGAGCATCTAATAGTTCTGTTTTCCAAACAACCTCTCTGAAATCACCTGTTTTGCTTTGCCCATCTGGAAACTTCTTTTTTTTTTTTTTTCTATTATTTTGGTAGTATAAATACTGGCCCAATTCTGTGTCTGTTTACACTGCATTATTATTAGGGCAAATGGGAATCTCTGCCTACATTATTTTAATAGCAAATTATTTCTTGGAATGACATACTTACTTCTCACTGTTACTCTGCTTACAGGAATATAAGATGTAACAATAACTTGGGCTAACTGCAGGGACTTGAAAGCCATTAGAGGAATTTAATTACAAAATATAGGGTTCCGTTCTGGGAGACACTTTTAGTTCCACATGTTTAGGCAAGCAAATAGGTCAGCAAATTTTCTAATGTTCTGCCTTGCCCAGATAGAGTTGATCAGGTGGTGTGCTGTGCTGGCAGTCTAAGCATTTACTTTACGTACTTGTAATTTCTGTTCAGTTCTTGATGTTGAGTGGTTTTGAAAATCTAGGCCAGTTTGACACAATAAAGTTAGGTTTTTTTAAAATACAATTGTAGAATGAAAAATGGCAAATAACAGAAAGGGGCACAGTACAAAAAGCTTTACAGTAACACACTACAGATCTTTTCATCCTAGGCCACTGGTCTAAATCCTATCTCAAATTGTTATAGTCAGTGTCTGATAACTGTTTGATAGGCTGCAGATAGAAGAAATTTACAGCCTCAGTTCAGTGCCCGCTGCAAAAATGTCCACATTATAAAATTTGAATTGCTCATTCACACTGATGAGTGACCTGGCTCTCTTTCAGATTCACTAAGGACTGAACAAACAGAGCTGATTTTGAAAATGTTCCCCCAGACTTGAAGAAACTTGAAAAGCACTTCAGCACCACGGCAATAAGTATACCCAGAGCAGTACAAACAGGTCAACCCAGAGTAGATTTTACAAAAATAATTAAAAACTCTGACAGGGAGGAAGAATGAATTACAAATAACTATTTTAATCTCTATCTATGATAACTGATAACTTTAAAAAAAGAGGGCAAAGGAAGTACTGCAACCCTCATAAAGATAATTTGAGTTCACATTCAGAGTTCACTTGCTGAGAATCAACTTCACATGGCAAACTCAAACAGCAATTTGACTTTATGAGGGGATACATTTTAGACATGTATAGGATGAAAGAGCCTGTTATATTTTGTCAAATAGGAATTTTGAACCTAAATTAGTGTAATAGACTGCATCACAAGCCTTGTTGCTGAATAAAATAAAATAAAGAATGAAGAATGTGTAGAACTGCAAAATAACTTAAGATTTCCAGTCTCCTTAACATGTGTTCCTTATGATGGTCTTCTTTCAAAATTAACTAAAGGCTCAAGTCTATGGAAATTCTTATGATTATTTCAATAATCTTTGGGTTTGGTACTTTATAGAGAAATTTACATAATTCGACTGTACATACAATATTCTGTGTATCATACTACTTTGAACATCACTGAAACACATTGGATGGCATATAGAAGGCCTGCTGTGGAATCTGTTCAGTGGTGCAATTTTAATTTTGCTGATGACCCTTCTCTGTCATTTTCTTTCTCCTCAGCAGGGTGGTTTTCAACACTTCCTAGGAAATCAAACATAGAGAAACATCTGAAGGATTTGAGTTCTTCTTAGATAGTTATGAAGCAGGGCATACCTTTGAAGAACTATCTAGTTCTGGAAGTTTGCTTCTTAAAAAAAGAGTTTGTCTTCTATTTTCTCTTGTGAGGCAACAATAAGTGAAAATGTTGCCAGAAAAGAGGGTGAATGGCAATTGCAAGCAGTAACTTAATATCAAGGTATTTAAGAGCTAAAACTTAATTTCTTAGAGGGACAGGAAAAAGTAAAATGACATTTTGAAGTACTGGTTTTTCAGATTGCATTAAGAAGAAACAGGTTTTTTGTTTTATTTTGCTTCCTGAAAGAAATCCTGGACAGTTAGAAGACATAGGCCTAAATGAATTTTAAATGGCACCATAATGAAAATCTTAGATATTTTGAATTCTACTGTACTCTAAATCAAATATCCAGCTCACATGCCAAAAATGTGTGACATTCACACAGGATCACAGAAATGAGGAATGCTTTCAAATGAAAAAGCAGTAAAGAGAGTTACTTTTCCAGAAGAAGTAATGAGGAGCATGATTAAATCTGTTCTTATGGTATTTCTGGGTCACCTGCCAAACCCTTGAATTTGTCAAGGGTTCAAGCCTTCAAACTCTTGGTTTAGCTGCCAGGAATCCTACTATTTTTCCCATTTTTAGATTGGTTTAAGGAAACAAATACATTTTGATCTGTATGGATTGTAGCCAGACAGGCTACTCTGAGTTTATACTTACAACCTTGAATTTACAACAATTTGGCATCAAGCATTAGATTCCATTTTGTTGAATGTCTATTTTAATATAAGGTATTTGCAGTGATTCTCTTTTGTGCTTTTTAAAGCTGGGGACAGAAACTCATCCAGCACTCAGATGTTTGGAACATTGAGGACCCTTTAGGAGTCTTAGAAGACAGTAAAGAGCATATAAATATAGGAAATAGGATAGTTGCAAGAAAGATAGTTGACTGTACTTCACTAAAAGACAATATAATTTGTGCAAGTTCTTATTAGACCCTTTGAATAAGGACTGTACATTTTATCAGGTGCTAGTTTTGTCAGACTCTTAAGGTATTTCTCCAATGCTACAACCTCACTCAGTAAATGAATATGAATTTACAAGGAAAAAACAGATCAGAAGAAACACCAGATCCTAACATCTCATGTAAAATCTGAACACATCAAATTTTATTTTTTTCTCTTACATTTTCTTGGTAGCAAATAACTGAAAATAGTGATTTCAAATTTTTTTTTGTGTCTTGTTAGTGATGAAAAGTCTTCAATATCTTGCTCTGACTGGTGAAAAAATCCATCTGATTAATACTTCTGCAACAGCATGTCTTTATAATTTGATTTTTATGACAAATATTGTCGGAAAATACACATAAATTCACTTTTCATACACAGGGGGAAGATTAAAATGTCTTTGTAATCAGATTTCTTTTAGAAAACCCTGATTATAAAAACATTAAATGAAACCAACCATTGAAAGAGCACAAAAAGTATATGCAGAGTAAATGAAGGAAAATCTGAATGCATCTGCATTTCAATTAACTACAGCAATTAACATGAACATGTATCCAAATGCTCTTTACCATGACTCTTTAGTAGGGGTTGTCAATATCAGATGAATTAATTACTTTCACTCAGAACACCTACCTGAATACATATTTCAAAAGAATAAAAAAAATCACAATTTTATTTATGTGTATGCATTGAGAAAACAAAACTTAATCCCCTCCTATATCTAAATATATCTAGGAACATATCTAGAAAACTGAGAGAATATATTTATATACATATAATTTTAAATAATCAAGATAAGAACTGGTACCTTACTGTTCAGCTTCTCTGTACCTTATAGCAGAAGAAAAAAAACCCCAAACAACAACAACAACAAAAAAAAAAGCAAAATAAAAGCACTGTACTAAATGGCTTTAAAGAATAACTTGAAATTTTTGTAATAGTTTGCCAATCAACTTCGAACTCTGTTTTAATGTTTAGTGTGATGACTAACAACACTCACAGTGTTTCGGAACTTTGAGTTACTTTAAAAAATTCATGTGAACTTGGAGGGGTTTTTTATTCAGAAGAAAAAGTTTCTCAAAACAATAAATGCTTGGATTTGCTCTTGCAGGAACCTACCAATTCAGTTCTCCTGAATCTGCACCACCTGGGACTCCTCTTGGCAGAATTAAAGCCAATGACCCTGACGTGGGAGAAAATGCAGAGATTGAGTATAGCATCTCCAGTGGGGATGGATCAGACATGTTTGATATCGTCACTGACAAGAACACACAGGAAGGGATTATAACTGTCAAAAAGGTTTATTTTTTCCTCCCTCTCTTTTATATGTACTTAGCTTTCCAAGTGTTACAGTTATTTTTCTTTTTCGAGGGGAAGGGAGGGTAGATCTCACAAGGGGTCAAGCTGCCAAGGAGCTGTTGTATTAGTTTTGTTCTTCTCTTTCTTCAGCAGATATCTGTTATTTTCAAGTCTCGAGGGAAATTTACTGGCATGTCACTTCACATAAAGCAATATTTCAGTGGCTGCTGTCTGCTCAATATATATAGTCTCACACAGAGCACTTTCAGATTAGGGCTGTGAAAAGCTGGAGGGGTTCAGTTCATAGTGGGATTTGTCAGCTGATTGCTGTGGTTGGGAGGCTAAAACCTGAAGTTTGATGAACTTACATGTGCAAGGATAAACTCTCCCTCTCTAATTTGTCCAACAGCATCCAGTACCTAAAATCTGTCTCAGTTAGGTCCAACCATGGTGAAACTTTGGTTGTTACATATTATGCCAATGAAAATCCAAAGAGCAAAGACACTGGTAGAAACTTAATTCAAAATACCATCTCTGACATATTTATTGGCTGCTTTTCAAAAACTCAGCCTGTTAAAGTCTGAACACTCTTTTTGGTTCTATTGTTATTGAACATATCAGTAAAAATTAATTTATTTCTATATATATAATATAGATGTACAAACCCATTTGGAAACTTATATTTATATATGTACATATGTGTACATCTGAGTGTCTGTATACGTATACATATATGGATATGCATAATGTAAGTGTCACATTGGAAATCAGATTTCACAGTTTTTCTTTTCACTGTGGAATATGGAGTTCAGCAACAAGTCTGGGTTGCTCCTAATGCCAAACAGGAGGGTATGTAGATGGTAAGGGTAGATGGTAATGGGGGTGGACTAAAAAAAAGGTAAATATGACAGAGCATTTAGTAACAGAGAAAACTGCTCTTGTGGACTGAGTGAAACTCCCCTGTTTCTTTCTTTATATTTTTCTATAGGTTGAACCCTTCTGTTTTTTTAGGAACCTAAACAAGTAGTAGGCAGAGGGATAATATTTGC
This sequence comes from Pseudotriccus pelzelni, assembly GCA_035584735.1. Taxonomy (NCBI): domain Eukaryota; kingdom Metazoa; phylum Chordata; class Aves; order Passeriformes; family Tyrannidae; genus Pseudotriccus; species Pseudotriccus pelzelni. The sequence continues at coordinate 71,349,928 of JAWMRA010000078.1, forward strand.
CTTAATCTCCTATAACAATCCTTAATTTTCTTATGCCTAGAAAAAGACCTAATATACTCAATCTTCCCCGGGATGCATTAAAACTTAGAGCTTTCGTTTCTAAAAATGTTTCCATTTTTAATTCAGCATTATAAAACTCACATTTTTTGTAAAGTGACATAATTTTCTTTATTATTTATTATTTGATCCTCAGCATCTGGATTTTGAAAACAAGGTGCTATATACCTTAAGAGTGGAAGCAACCAACACTCATCCTGATCCTCGTTTTCTTCAACTGGGGCCGTTCAAAGACACAGCTTTGGTCAAAATTTCTGTTGAAGACACTGATGAACCTCCAGTGTTCAGCAGACCCTGGTATTTAATAGAGGTAGATGAAGATGCCAGGGAAGGAAGCATTATTGGGCAAGTTGTAGCCCAAGATCCAGATATAGCAAAGAATGCAATAAAGTAAGCCATTACATAATATAAAATGCTTTAGATGTGGGCCAAGTTTCATGCACAGAGAGTGATGAGAGTGAAATGTATTAGGAGGCTGAGTAATTAAGTACATGTGGGCTCTTGAAAAGTGTCCAACAGGGAGATATCTATGGCAGCTTGTGAAGGCAAATACAGTTAACACACTTAGCAGTGTAGACAATGCTTTTGAAGAACAGCCTATTGATACTAGGTAAAAAGAAAGGAGAGGTCAGCATTTAACTGCTGGCATGTTCTAGTACTTTCACCAAATTGGTCATAAAGTCATGTTTTATACCACGTAAAAACTCAAAATGTTGTATTTCTATGCTCCCTGATGCTTGATAGCAGTCAGTACATAACGTTGTCTACCATGTTCTATAGATTAACTATTTAATGATCACGGTATATTGAATAAGAAGCAATTGCAAGAAAGTCATAACAATTAGAGGTGAGGGTTCAGCACAGTGAAACTTCTATAATTGTTACCCATCTGTTATTATTATCTGCAGCGACAAATACAGCGCTTGTATTTGTGTATTTGCCATGCAAGTGATTATGAAACATGATCTCCGCATTTCTGAACAAGCCTTTTATGTCCTGCAGCAGAACACTTTGAGGTAGGAACTGTGAGAGGAGGAAGAGAATAAAATATTTTAAGTCAACTATATATAAAATCTCAATTTAACCTTATAGTGACTTGTAACTAGCAGGCTAATTAAAAAACACCTGTAAAATAAGTTTTTCTTTGCTGGGTAAGAACAAAGCAAAAGCAAGTATCATAAAACAAGATTTTAAGAAATTTCATCTAAAACAGCAACTAATATGAAGATTTTTCTAGTGAGTTTGATGGTCCTTGTGACACCCCAAAAATATTATTTTAAAAATTGATACTTACTTATACCTGCAGTGTGTATCTTTTAGTGACTTAGTTCTCTAAGAGACAATTAATTTGCCTAAAATCTTATCTAAAAATGTCTGCTTTTAGTTGTTATTCCAGAATTCACTTTATGAGCTGAAATGTAAGTTCCAATATCGATCTACAGACCGCCCACATAACAATTTGCTCTTCCTCTTGCTCACTAGTCTTAAAAACTTGTTTCTCAGTATTTCTAACATGCAGGCAGCTACAGGAAAGGTTAGGTTAATCATTAAGAAAACATTCTTGATTAACCACAGTTAAAATTAGAAAACTTTTAGAGGTAGCTGTGAGCTAAACTGGAAACTGCAAAAGGAGAAAGTAATGCTCAGTTCTACTGTATCTTGACAGATATTCTGTGGATCGACACACTGACCTTGACAGAATATTCAACATCTATTCGGGAAATGGATCTTTATTCATCTCAAAGCCACTTGACCGAGAGGAAACTCCTTGGCACAACATCACTGTCATAGCAACTGAAATCAGTAAGTTGAAGATAACTTATCTCAGAGGAAGGTTAGAATTGAGAAAAGAATTAAATCCTACAGTATCATTGACTTATTTGTTTCAATAGTTTTGCTGTTATTCAGATATTGTCAATATACAGAGCACAATTCTATGCACACCTACAATTTCAATTTATTACTTTAAGATTGGTTTTTCCCAGTTTTTGAAAAGATAATTTGGAATTATCAGGCTCAACAAAACCGTGTTATATATATATGACAAGTTAACAGGCTCTGTGAGAATTCATAGAAAATAATTTGGTGCACGTGTGATGCGCTGACTCTGACCCAGGCTCAGTCTTTGGAAAAATCGTTGGAAAAAAAAGAGAAATTGTCTATGGCATACAAATAACACATTGTCAGAATGAACACTGTAAATAGGAAGCAGTTATGCTTTGTATCAACTGCTGTAACTTATTTCAGAAAATGGCTTTGTTTGAAGCCAAGGAAAATTCTTTCCCTCCACATCTGAAGCAAACCTTGGGCCACAGTCTTTCACCTGGATTTCTTACTATTCTGCTAAGTGCTCACAGATATGGGTATCTTTTGCCTACCTTTTTTTCTAGGCAACAGTCATCAAAGGGGAAACAGAGACACTATTTTAGTGAACAACTTTTCTCACTGACTTCATTCTCTGTATAGATTCCCCACAAGTCAGTGTGTTTAACAACCTGGGATTTTGGCAATACGGAGAGATGAATCATATTCCCATTTTCAGAAAGACTGATATCTTTTCCTCATAAATGCTTTTCATTATTTGGTCAAACATTCTCCATTTTTGATATGCGTAGTGTGAGAATCTTTCCTGGCAATAGCTTGAGCTTGGAGGTCAAGTTTGTGAAGAGTGATTGATCACATCTTACATATCTCCTTTTATTATTTTAGGGTTGTATGTTTTGGGGAGAAAGGACAACTTTGTTTTGTTGGGGTTTTCTGTGGTTTTGTGTGTGTGTTTGTGTTGTTGTTGACTGACACTGTTTTACTGCTTTACTGATTTGAAAAGGTAAATGTTCTTGACAGCTCGACATCATGAAACAACTTTTGCAATGAATCATTTGTTGTACTGATGTATGGAATACAAAGCAATAATAACAGTCACCTGTTTCTAATGCAAATCAATTTAAGTATACTTTATATTATTTCATAATATATATACTATAATAAAAAGTTGTTTCAGATATAAATAGAGCTTTTATATAAATGGAATGCACATCAGTAAAAAATTAAATATAATTGTTTTAGTATAATATAAGCAAACATTTCTAATGTCTTTTGGAAAAATGTATTGGATTATTTTCACAGACAGACCTCGTTGGATTGTAATATAATTTTCTTTTTTCAGATAATCCTAAACAAAGTAGCCAGATACCTGTCTTCATCCAGATTTTAGACATAAATGATCATGCACCAGAGTTTGCCAACTACTATGAAACATTTGTTTGTGAAAATGCAAAAGCAGGACAGGTAAATCAATACTTATGCTACCAAAGAACTTGCAATGAAACTATCCTGAAATGCCATGATGGATGCTTCAACGTATGTTAATCTGAGCAACTGCAAACTAACCCATCTTCTTTATTTCCTTATCTTATACAGAAAATACTGGTTGATTCAAAACAGAAGGAGGTAAAAGATGAAGCATAATACCCTAGTATAATGACACAGGATATAATACAAAGTGATAGTTTGAGGTAGTTCTCCATTTCTGCTATCAGAAAATATTTTTAGGAAAAAGTTGCTTGTAATGCTACAAAAACCTTACACTGTTTTAAAATTCAGTTTCTTTCTGGGTTTTTATCAAAGCCTTAGGTAATATAGCCACACCTTCAAAACAGGATATTTTTATTATGCCTCAATAAAGAAGATGTGAAGAATAAACTTACAAAAATAAAAGGCAATGCAGTTGCTTCCTCATTTGTTGTTGAGGTGAATGTGGTCAAAGCTCATGTATATCTCTATATAAACACTCTCAACACTCTCTAAAACTCTAGAAAGACAACAAAAATATTTGAAGATAAAGTGATAATTAGGATTTGAGCAAGTAGACAGACCAACAGAAATCAGAGCCAGTATATTACAGAAATCCCTTAATATTGCTTATGGTACAACACCATCTGTTTATGGTAATGCCAGTCAGTCTTTCAGTTTTAAATCCTGTGAAGAAAGATATATGTTGTTATGACCTCGATATTATCTTCCAAGAATGGACCTAAGATCATGCATGAGCATCTTGTCTAGACTGATTAATTTTTGACTGGAAGAAAAATCTTGATATCATTATTTTTGCCAGCATAAACATGGGCGTGTTCCTGCTCCAGCAAAGGAAGTCCAGGATGGAACCCTAAACTCAGTTTGGGTCTATCCTCTTGTCTCACTAGTTTTATGCTGCCATCATCCAAGCAAAGCTGTCTGACTTCACAGACAGTATGTGCATAATACTTTGGTTTTAGAGCACAGTGACCATACAACATTCTTTACAACTTGACAAATATGGTGGATGTAGATATACATCAGGAAGCATAGCATGTTCATGTTTTACCTTGGTTGCTGTTCACTATCGTATTTAACATAGTTTCAGAGGTTCTACTGAAAGTAGAATAGATGGGACCTGAAATGAGTCTAGAATTTCAGGTATTGCAGAATTCTGTGCAGAGAAAAAACATGTAATTTACCACTTGCAATTCAAATGATGTTTTATGAATAGCTTAACAGATAAAAAATGGGAAAAAAAAGGAGAAAAAGAGGATACAGTAGATTGTTGTAGACTGCATTCAATTTTATTTATTATAGTTAGAATGACAGAGGATACTTGGATTAAAATCACTTGGTTTTGATGGTATTTGACCACTATTTTAATTATTTTTAAAGAAAGTTTTACTATTTTTCATGCAAGTAACATAAATAGATGAATATACATATCAAAGGCACTGATGAATTAAATTTAAAAAGTGAAAGAAATTATAATATCAGAAAAATGAGCAAAGAACACTTTTCAAAACAACTGAGGTTTATGATCATAACATTCTGTCTTAACCAGTGACTTAAATTGTCACTGCAAAAATACAGTTTAAGAATACACAAAAAAATCCCTAAACTTTTGGCTATTCTAACAATATAGTTTTGGTGTATGACTTATAAGATATTTTTCCAGGTGGAATACATTCAGATAACTCTATCCATTAATCTCAAACAGATATGATAGAACCTAAATTCTGTCTGCATCTGTGTCATTGCAGAAGATGAAACTGAAGCAAATCAGTCTTAAAATCTCAGTATAATGACTGATAGAAAAGTGGGTCATGCATTTAGCTGCATAACGAAAAAAAAATTTCCAAAGCTTACAAATGAAGATTTTATTGAGATTATTCTCATGCAATTTTATCAACCAGCAAACATAGGTTTTGTCATATATTTGAAGTTCAACTCAAGCATATTGCCTGTCAGTTTCCTTAAGCCAATTTCCATCTAGTCTGACATATTTGATGAAATATCCATTAATGTATGAAATTTCGTTTACCTTTCTGGTAAATTCTGTGCTTTCCTAAGATCACAGATGACAGAGACCTATTAGATAGGCATATTGTTGTTCAGACCTGCCATACATCCAGTTCACCAACATAATTTCAGCAATTATTTTCCCTCACTGGAAAACCCTGCAGAACTACTGGAAAGATGGTATGCTCCAAATCTAGCTACAGAAAAATGACAGAGCCAGATTGTTCTTCTATTTGTTAATATTTTGTTCCTCAAGACAGACAATTGAATACATGTATGGAAATTTACAGATAGTTCACTTAGTGTTTCAGAAAACATTCTACCTTTAGTACATGAGCCTGCTTTTATTTTAGTGTTTAAAAAAACAAGTATGGAGATACAAACTTGAATATTTTGGCCAAGTTCCAAATTGCCTGTATTGCCTGTGTCTAGCAGTCCCCTGTAATAAAAGAAAGATATGGAATCATGTGTTCATTTCCTACTACTCCACCTTTCTTGGAGATCACCTGAACTGCTGTCCTAGAATCGTTATTGCTTCCTGAAACATCACAGGACTGCTTCTACATCTGATGCACATAGCAGGAGTGACAGACAGAGAACATAAATATATTTAGTTAATTTATTTTTTTTTATTATTATTAATCACACTGCTCTCTAAATCTCAGGTGCATCAGGAAGCAGTTAAAATGATCAAACACTGCTCTCTGCTAGCAAGCGACATTACTCATTTTCAACATCAGCAGATATTAGAGGCTGCACTCATGTTTTTCAGGTAGCCTTAGAAGGGTCAGAGGAAAGAAAATCCTACAAAGTCTCTCCTCCTTTTTTACCTCCCAACAACAGTGGTATGGCTGGGGAGAAACATTATCACAAAAGGTTCATAAAAACCTGTGTTCACCAGGCTGGAACACATTTGTCACCATGTGAATCTCATTCCACTGCCTAGTACACAGGCTAAAGAAAAGTATGAAGCAGCCTTCCTCTCGTTCAATTTAGAAATCTCTAATCCTTTAATGGCATGCTGGAGCCCCAGGGACTGTTGTGGGGAAGGCTCTGGTAAAAGTTCTCTCATGCCCTTGTCACAGGAATTAATTGGGTCTTTTTAGTTGGATTAGAGGATGAGTTCTCTCCATGGAAACCAGGAAGATTTACTTGAAAAGGAAACTGATTGAACTGAACAATTTGTTGGTAAAAAATTGGCTAATTTTAACACCCACCCATAATAATATTTAAGAAAATAATCTGGATTTTTTTTTTCCCCACTGATGCTATAGTCTTTCCTGACAGTTAGGGGCTCTCAGACATCAGAATGGAGAAAGGTTTTTTCCTCCTTTGGAGAGCTGGCTGATTTTTCATTTCATTACGCTTTGTACCTTCCCTTGCTTCTAAAGACAGAGCAGACTTCTAAAGATAGAGCAGAGATCGCTTTTCCTCATGTGGCCATTGCTAATTATCAGTCATGACTTGTTTATACATTGTAGCCACTTCTCTAGGTAGACACCTGTTGGCTTCATTTAGTAAAAGACCAATGGTAACAATCTGTCTCTCTTTTGAAGTAAGAATTGAAGTTCAAGGGAGAGTTTTCCAACTTCTGGTAAGCATTCAGTCCTGCTTTAAAACTGTCAACAAATTTCTGAAACAGAGCCAAGATCTGAAAACCAAACTGCTTTGCACTACTAAACATCAAGCTTTGTTAGGTGGCAGGCATGTATTCTAGCTTGTGCACAGGTGATGGAGGCTGTTTTATGCAGCTAGCAGTTTACAGGTGTATATCCTAGAATTGTGTTTATTCATTTGTGATCACTCAAACCACATAATGACAAGATGGACATCCAGGAACATCTGGATTGATTTTGAAACACTTCTATGAATTGCTTCACTCCTAGAGAAATGTAGCCACTTCAAAACACTCTACATAATCTTCACCCCACACATTTACACTGTGCTGTTTGATTACTAAGTGTTGTAACTTAGTACAACAAGCTCAAGATGAGTTAGGGATTGGCCCTACTAGATCATACAGTCAGGAAAAGGGGCAAGAGAAAGAAAGAACAGGAGAAACACAAAGCTGTTCTTCCACAGTTCCCCAACAATCTTTGCACACTACTATGTTCTCATGATTGTCCAAAACATGGTCTGTCTCACAATATTTTTTCCCATGGTTTATTGCAGACAAACTAATGAGATCTTTTCAGATTCCTAGAGAAATACTTGCAGCGGAAAACAAGAGTGATTGCTTTCAAGAATGACAAAGCCAGTGCACTGAGGTCTACAATTTGTTCTGCTCTGTCCTATACCTCTTCTGAAAAATGTTAGACAAAAATAAATGTTAAAATTTCCCAAACATTTCTTCCTTAAATGCCTAGTAATATTTTTAAGTCTAGCCTCTGAAACAGCTGAAAGTAGATAAATGACATTAGAGAATTTGTCTGCTGTACCAGATTGAACTAAGAGCATAATATAACAAGAATGAAAGCCCAAACCATTCAGGTGGATTGAAGGCCTACACTCTGCAACTCTATAGTCACATATAGAAACAACAAAATTCAGCAGCTGTTAGTGTATCTCTAGCTTAACAATGTCTGTCTCTGGTGGTCTTACTTTGTGACTGGAAGTACAATTTTTATGTTATACAGTAACATTTTTATGTTATGCGGCATATTTGAACATTTCAGAAAGGCACTGTCTACAACACTGACCATCTTTAAATTATTTTTCACTGTCTTATAGTGAATTTCAAAAAAATTAATTTCCAAAAAAACAAAAAAAAAAGGCTTAAATACCAGATAGCAACCACAAACATGCTGCTTTTGTGCAAAGCAGTATCAGCAGATTTAACTGTGGACATTCTATTTGTCTCAGGTTTTGTTTTATTAATAGAAATGTTTAACCTGAAAATACATCTTATCTGTTCACCGATGGACTTCACCTTGTTCATCTTTCTTCAGTGAACTTTTCAAGACTCTTTACAAAGCATGTGGCTGCATGTTTAAAGTGTATGCCCTGGACCCAGTGTGCAACTGTCATTTATTTGCATGACATGCCAAGCCAGCACAGGCTCAAAAGCCCATCTAAAATGTGGCTAGCTGGTGCTGACCTCTGTACTGTTAAAGATGCACTACTACCTTAACATTTGCTTATTGTTCCTATATTCCTTTTAAAGGCATTCCCAAGGCTGAGCTCATGTCCCAAGGCTTCTACTTGTGAAGGTCTCTGTGTCCACAAATGCAGCCTCAGGAGCACTAAAAGCATGCTCTTATGTGCAAAATGAACCTTCCTATTTCAGAATTCCCCCACCTAGCTTTTACTTGTTTTCTCTGTTTTCAATAACTTGAAGAAAACTCAAAAGCAGCCTTTGTCTAAGGATGCATCAGGTACACTTAAGAAACTTCTTACTAGGCAGTCTATTCAGCCCCAGTCACTTTTTCAACATGAGTATGTGTAATTATAAACTAGTTTAGTTTAAAACCATTCTCCCTTGTCCTATCGCTGTCTGTCTCTTTTTAATAAGCTCCCTTTAGGTACTGGAGAACCAAGACAATTTCACTCCAGAGCTTTATCTTCTCCAGGCTGAACAGTTCCACTATCTCAGCCTATCTTCATAGGAGAGGTGTTCCAGTCCCCTGATCATTTTTGTTTCCCTCCTCTGGAGTCACTCCAATAGGCCCACACCTCTCTTTTGATGAGGACACCAGACATAAGATGCAGTTCTCTGAGTGGAGTCTCTCAAGGGCAGAGTAGAGAGGTAGAATCAACTCCCTCGATCTGCTGACCATACTACTTTTGGTGCAGCCCAGATACACTTGGTCTTCTGCATTGTGAGTGCACGTTGCTGGGTCGTATCCAGCTTTTTTCCCATCAGAACCCCCAAGTCCTTCTCTTCAGGTCTGCTCTCAATGAATTCTTCTCACAGTCTGTACTCATATCTGGGATTTCTCTAGGCCAGGTGCAGCACTTGGACTCATGGAACTTCATGAAATTCTTGTAGGTCCACTTCTCAAGTTTTCCAGGTCCCTCTGGATGGGATCTCTTCCTTCTGCTGTGTCAGCTGCACTACTCAGCTTCATGTTATGTGCAAACTTGCTGAGGATGCACTCTATCTCCATTGTCTGTGTCATGATAAAGACATTGAAGAGCATCTGTCCCAAGACACTGGTCTTTGTCAGAGCACCAGTAAAAATCATGGCTAAAGAACACTAGTCCCAAGATCTTTGAGAAATGTTTCCATTGAGAATAATTTTTCATTCACAACACATTTTACACTGTCAAACTGCTACCAACACCTTATTCTGAATGTAAAGAGAAAACTTTATGTCAATGTTTACATTTAAATTTTCATTACCCTCAAAGAAAATTGACCTCTAAAAACCTAATAAGATCCACTCATGAGTAGGAGACTGTTTTTTAAAACATATGGGAGTGCTCATGCACATGCGCATGCATAAGCAGCCTTCAAAATAGTGACAATAATGCTGTATTTTCTAAAGTGTGCTCATTTGCATAGGAAAGTATGAAAGAAATAAAAGAATGGGAATGCTTTTTATCTTCTCTAAGCCTGTTACGCTTGAAATATATTCCAGTAAAAGTAATTTTCTTGAAATAAGTCTTCCTTCATAAATCTTACAGCATCAGAGAGATCTTTCTCTGAAGCCTTGGTGAAGAGTGATCATAATTCAATGTCCATAACTGTATCTAAATGGTAGAATATACTTCCAACATGAATACACAAAATTTAGACAAAACTAACTTTATTCATATAAATGTGATACTTAAAATAGCCAGATCTGTTTTCATTTCTGCAGTGGTTATCACTGACATAATTCTCTGTTATTTACAGCTGTATAACTGAAAAAAAAAATTCTTAATTAAATAACATTTATAATTTCCTTTCACCTATTCATTATTTGACACAATTCACCTGCAATCATCCTTTCTCATTGCTCTTTTATCCTCACATCTTTTCTGGTGGAAGAACAGCTGGTTATCAATTTATGAAGCCAATAGTTAGAGCAGGTAATAAAGTTGGGATTTTTTCTTCTTCTGCCTTACCCTCAACAATAATTCTTCACTGTAATTAGGTTCCTCTATGCCTCATACTATTGTGCTTCTCCATGTGATTTGCACATGAAGAGAATCAAATCTGGATCTCACAAATACCCCACTGATTACATCTCAAAAAGCCCCAAGATACTCAATCGCAATTTTTGGTAGTTATTACATGAGGATATTTTCTCCTTAGGTTTTTCAGCAAGTAATTGCACAAATATTGTCACTTATTCAAATTCTCTCTCCTCTCTGTTTTTTTGGTTTGGTTTGGTTTGGTTTGGTTTTGGTTTTGGTTTTGATTTTTTAACACTATTACTAACTTTTTAAAACTAAAATTAAATCCAATCCTGGTCTTGGTTTCTGTACTAATGGTCTCAGAGGTAAATTACAGCAAAAATCAAAACAATGGGACATTGGAAAAATGTTTGTATAAACAGAGACTCAGAAACATACTGAACAGGATACTTAGCCATAAATGAGAATTTGCGTAATCGTGGGAAAAAATAATAATCTAAAGAAAAATGATCATTAAGTGCTCTAAAAGTGAAGAAATCTTAACAGGTACTTATTATTCCAATTGCACTTAGAAAAACCACATAATCCTGCTTTCAGTATGGTCATATCCTTTTATGCAAAGCTGATGCTCAAAAATTACCTTTCAAGTTCCTCAATATGCTTCAAAAATAAAAACAAATTACAAAAAAAATGTTGTGGTTGTTTTAGAGGGAGTTGCTAGCAAGTGAACAAGCTAAACTCAGATGTCTACTGTTTTCTTGTTATGTTTGTTTTAACTGCACCTTTTAAAAGCATCCCAAAGTTACCTGGCAAAAAATGGATTGAATACTGATGGTGCAATACAACACCCTAGCAGTAGCATGTTTCTGAATGTTACGGTAATAAAAACACTTTATTATATTTTGTAGCCCTATGTTTGCCTAAACAGTGTTCCAATTTGTGAGATACTAAATACCCTCCAAAATTTAACTGTATCCTCAAGTCCTACTCAAGTTGATGTTCAGAGAAAGTACATAAGCAAAAGTAATTCCTTATTTGACTTTTGCAAAGCTAAAGATTGTATCAGTGCTACTTGTCAACTACTGTATAAGTCATGCTGCACCTTCTGTGGAAATAAAAGAAAAACAAGCCACAAAGCCTTTGATAAAAAGTGGTTTCAGTGTCTGAGAGATTTCAAGACAACCTGCACAATGGAAACACCTGAAAACTCAAGAAAGTCATTATCTCCCTTGTAGCTTTGAAAGAAACAAACTCATTCTGCCTTTAAGTTTAGGTGCCGTAGGAATGCATCTCTACTAAGTTAAAACATCCTCAGTTGAGATTTACTCCTGGTCTTTTGCCACCAAGTTTTGTCACCTTGTTATTGAACTCAAACATGTCCTTGCAAGCCAAGGTGGACTAGGGACTACTCTCTAGTGTGATAACCACCAGGAAGGGCAAAGGATAGAACAGCCATTTATACAGCTTACTGGCATTACTGTGACTCATGCAATGTGGCATTTTAACTGTGGCAAGTCCATTTGTAAATCACAGCTATTCCCAGGCAGCTTCTCCTTCCCCAGTTCTGGAGCTGTTTCCCTTAGCCTCTATCAGTCCAGATAGACAGAGAAAGCAGAAAAAGAGTCAAATTGCTAGTGCATATGTGTATCCCTATATACACATGAGTAGAGTACACACATTTGCACATTTTGATGCAATAGGAAAGCTTGTGCAATCCAGAGGTACTACTGAAGCCTCTTTTTTTGGTCCCTTCTTCTCTCACCCTAGTCTGGTACTATTATCATTCATTCCCAGCTGGTCTTGAGTGGCCTTGTTAGGGCAGCTATTAAGTTCCACAGTCAGTGCTTTCAATTTAGGAGGAAGTAAAACACCTCTTTTTATTACCTCAGGAGAATCAAGCATCGTGCCAGTGCAGTATTCCAATTTATCGCCAGGAGCAGATGAGGTGGACTGAGAATCAGACCCAGATAACAACTGGTTTACACGCTATCATTGCTACATGAGGCCGCAGGTTTACGGCTTATACAGAAGGGCAATTGTTCATGTATCACTGATAGATACTAAGTACAAATCAAAATACACAGCTGTTTTGCAGTGAGGACTGGATCCTTTTTCATCCTTCCTTATGTTTTTAACAATGTATTTACCATAACCTCTACTGGTTTATGCAGGAAACACTAGGTTTAGGACATCAGTTTGTGTCTGCAGATAGAGATTCATTGAATTATTACTGGACATGAAAAGCTGAGGTTTGAAACACATGATTTCTAAAATAGCATGATATACTCTTTTCTTTATAGCTGATACAGACTGTAAGTGCAACTGACAAAGATCAGCCTCCTCGAGGACATAAATTTTTCTTCGAGTTGGTGCCAGAATTTGCTGTTCACCCTAATTTCTCCATTGTAGACAACAAAGGTAAGTGCTGACTGCACCACCCCCTCCCCAATATCACATAAAACCTAATCCAGAAACATTTATTTATTCTGCTTTTCCATTCTAGACAACACAGCAGGAATTATGACCAGAAGAAATGGATACAGCCGTAGTAAGATGAGTACCTATCTTCTGCCAATCATAATATTTGACAACGACTACCCGATCCAGAGCAGCACAGGCACGCTGACCATTCGAGTGTGTGCCTGCGACAGCCGGGGGAACATGCAGTCCTGCAGTGCTGAGGCCTTGCTCCTTCCTGCCGGCCTCAGCACAGGGGCACTGGTTGCCATTCTCCTCTGCATCATTATCCTGCTAGGTAAGAAAAGAAATGCATGTTCCCCCACCCAGGAACAAATATTTCAGGCCTGATTCATTTTACAAAGCTATGCAGGTTGATAAAATCAATGATCATGGATTTTGCAAGAAGAATTTAACTGCAGCTGGAAACAAAAAGGAAAAAAAAAGCAAACCCTGTTTTTCTGTTAATTGGACACTGCAAATAAGAATTCAAGTCTCAGACTGTTAAAACTATCAGTGTGCAAACAGAAGCTCATTTATGATTTTTTGTTAAGTTGTCCAAAAAAAAAAGAAATATCAGAGGAGAGGAATAGTATATTCGAAGACTGCTTTCATGTCTTTCATTTTAAATTTTTCTTGAGGAAATGTTTATTTTTATTTAAAAAACTATCTAAAGTCAACATACAGTATATATTTCACACATAATAAGACAGTAAACAGTATTTTTTTTATATTAAAGCACTGTCTATCAATAGGTTTCTGTGCTGTATTAAATGAAAAAAAAAAAAGAACATTTTGTAAAGCCTCCACTTTGTTGTTTTCAGGATATCACCTAATGACCTATAATTCACCTCAAACCCAGTTTTTAACTGTACTTTGAACCTGAAAAAGGGAAAATGTCTTCAGAATAGACCTGGCTATTTTAAAGCTCATTACTGTTACAGAAGGAACATGCAGACAAGCTTGCAGTCCTGTAAAGCAGAGCACACAATTCATATGCAAAATAGCAGTTTTTGATATAGAACTTACTATGCTACCATAATACAGGTAGAGGTGTTTATCCAGTTATCAGACAGAAATGAGCTGCTGAAATGTAGCTGAAAAGTAGTTCTTATACCTGGTGAATTTACTGCTAAGCAATTGTTAAATAGAGATCTTTACCCATCCTTTGTTTCTCTCTTTAAGTTATAGTGGTGCTATTTGCTGCTCTGAAGAGACAACGAAAGAAGGAGCCTTTGATCCTCTCTAAAGAGGACATCAGAGACAACATTGTGAGTTATAATGATGAAGGTGGTGGAGAGGAAGACACCCAAGCATTTGATATTGGCACACTGAGGAATCCTGCAGCTATTGAAGATAAGAAGCTTCGACGAGACATTATCCCCGAAACATTATTTGTACCACGCAGGACTCCTTCGGCACCAGACAACACAGATGTCCGAGATTTCATTAACCAAAGGCTAAAAGAGCACGATACTGATCCTTCCGCACCGCCGTATGACTCGCTTGCAACCTATGCCTATGAAGGAAACGATTCAATAGCTGAATCTTTGAGCTCCTTGGAGTCAGGTACTACCGAAGGAGACCAAAACTATGATTACCTCCGAGAATGGGGCCCTCGGTTTAATAAGCTAGCTGAGATGTACGGTGGAGGAGAAAGTGACAAAGACGCTTCTTAACCTACAGTAGCTTCATTTTTTTTCCTTTGAGTGGAAGTAATTTTACAGACACCTTCTGCACTCAACAGTATTTAACATTCGGGAAATTTTTCCTGCCACTCAGCACAATGGTTTCCTTTTAAAATTTGTTTTAAACTTGTCCATTAATGTCATTCATTCTTTCTAGTAGGATGCCACTTGGAATATATACAGCATTTTATTTAATCAACTTCCAAGAGCCAAAGCTATGGAAATTCAGTGTTGTCCATTTTAGTAAGTAAAATAAACAATATCTTACCTTCAGAAATTTGAACAGGGTGATAATCCCTTAAGCAACCTCATGTACAAGCCGCTTCTGTTAGGTACATGTCCTATCCCTGCAAGTGCAGCTTTTAAGATGGCAAAGAAGAAAAAATCCAGTATGTCCTGTTCTGTACATTAAAATAAAACAAAATGTACACGTGGTGTTAATAAGTGTAATATGCAGCTGGTTTAAAAAAAAAAAAAAAGTTTGTGCGACTTCATTTCATCAAATTCTATCTGCCAATGTTTTATATTTATATTTTTGTATTTATTTTTAAAAAATAAACCAGTTTTTACAACTACGTTGCGGCTTGCCTGCCTGTTCTGGCCATGAATTTCAGGCTTGAAGAGGACATGGAATTTCTTCAATGACAAAACTGCCAACTGCTAGTACTTGTGCGCTGCAGTATTCACCATACACACAACACAGTCTGAAGTGCTTGTGCTCACTGGGAGAGGATCAAGTTATAGACTTGTTTTCTCAAAAGCGTTGCTTCTTACAGTTTAATGTTTTTTAAGAGAATTTTTTTTAATTATTTTTACATTCAACTAATCATATTCTAGCCTAGAAAGATGAATTACTATTTTGTCTCAACTTGTATTGCCTTATTTTAAAAACACGCTTGTACAACTAATCTACCCAAACACATAAAATTAGTTTCAAAATCTCATTTCATTTATTCTGTAGTTCTCCATTTTGAATCAGAATTGCATAATCTGAGGTGCTCTGTAACTGCAATGGATAAAGTGTAAAAATATGTTTAAACAATCATTTTTAAGCTCCATTTTTCCAAAGACAAATAATTTGATGACAAACCACTGTGTGTTGTATTACAACCACCTGATGATAATGTATTCTCCTTTAAAGTTCTCAGTCTGAAGACTGGGAAACTGTCAGTAAAACTAGCACAGCCCTCACTCAATTTACTGAGCTTTAGGATACCTTGGAAAAGGTTAGTAAGATGAAATCTGTCCAAACAGCCAACTGTAACCAAAATTATACTTTAGTTATCACAGAACAAAGGAGGTATCCAAGAACATTTTAAAAGGTCTCTTTTCTCTTTTTTCTTTCAGTCTTTTGGTTAAATAAATTTTATACTAAACAAACACTGCAATTTTGAAATATTGCTGAGATTAAATAATTTCAGAGGAAAACCAGGATGTCATAAAGTCTCTATTTACTTAGTTACTGTGGGAGAAACACATCTGAAGGACAATCCCTCCTCTGTCTCTCTTTACTTACTGGCTTAAAACCAAGATATATCGTAAATACATTAGTCCTTTGAAAAGTGGAATGCTGCATTCTCATTTGGTTGGACATTTCAGTCTCCTTAATGGACTGATTAAACCCAATGAAGTTGAAAGCTGAATACAGTACCATTATGCAAGCTATTTTGGTGCAATGGAGATTAAAATTTTATTGACTCAATATCAAGTTAAACTATTTGATCTATTGAGAAGGTGTGAACATTATGGATTTTTCTTCATTTCACTCAATAATATTTTCATTAACTGAGGATTTTTTATATTTCTTAATAGAAAATTATTCTGAAAATATTAAGAAACACCTTACATAATCAACATGACAAAGCTTTGTAGCAGTCTTACAGGTGATACAAACAGTTGATCTTCTTTATAATTATGTAGTGAATGCAACCTAATTTTTTTCACTTCCAAATCTCCATTAGTCCTTTAACAGCATGTAATAGGAAGAAACAAAGAATATTCATCCATTCAATACATAAATAGACAAAAGACACTCTTTCAAAACTATTTTCTATCTACAGCAACATTGAGATCAGTGATACCCTATGCATTTAACCGAGTATTTAGTAGGACAGAAAATAAAATAGGCTGTAAAGCAGCTGGGTTTTTATCTCTTTGCTGAAACCAAAATTTTGGTTAAATAGGTCCAGACAACACTTTCAGATATAACTCAGTAAAAATCTCTGTTTCCAGAAAGGAAAAACAAATGCACATAGCTCCCTCATTCTTTATACTAGACAATTCAAAGTGGAGAACAAGTAAAACAGGATACTTACGTCCCAAGTAGCACCTCCTAAGCCTAGCCATATGAAATTGTATGAAACTTTATAAAGCATAACAACACATAGTAAACAAGATCCTGATATTGTTTAGTCTGAATGAATTTTCTATATGTTCTTAAGACAAAAATCTCGCACGACCATAGAAAACAAAGAAAATACAATAACATTGCATTTCAGGTGGAACTTACAAAATACTTACAAGACAGACCTTCTGAATATTTAAAAATTCAGAAGGGTACCAAAACTATTTCAGCCACTGGACCCCCAAGAGACAGTGAGTTCTTAAGAGTTTGTTGCAAGAAAAAATTATTTTCTTTTAAAACCAGATTTTATGGAGGCAGATGTGTACAAGATTCTATGTTAAAAACAACAGTGAAAATAGTAGTATTTCATAGGGCCTTCAGGGAAAAGGTTGATAGTAGGAGCTGTCTAAGCAGAATAAAACACCCCAGAGATTAAAACAAGTCCCTAAATCAACAAAATCTTCACATTGCACATGGTCAGATCAATGTTCACCAGCTACCAGCTCTGTATATGCAGATGTTTTTCACTCATTCATTCTTACAAGATATCCTATTTTCACAATTTGTGCTTCAATCATGTGTAATACTATTCCCAGGCCAAACTATTTATCAATTACATTACTGTCTGTCAAGAGTTTACACCTCATTCCTCTCACTCATTGTCCACTGTGACTCTGTTGACTTTGAATCAGAGGTTCCTATAATGTTTTAAATTCTTCTTATGCTACCTGTCATACAAAGTTGAAAGAAAGAGAACCAAATTTGCTACATTATTCTCCTTCAGATCTGTTCTTATAATTTGCTTCTACTGGGTTAACTACAAAAATACTTGTTATTGGCTGCAGAGCTCCTTGTTATGCTAATCACAGAATCACAGAATATTTTGAGTTGGAAGGGACCCACAACGACCATCATGAATGATGGAGAAAATTAAATCCAGTCATTGCTCTAAGTTGCTTCAGACTGGTTAGCCCTTATTCATCAGAAATAATTTTTTTTATAATGTTCCTCTAGGTTTATCCAACATTTGGGGAAAAGTAAATACTCTCTTTTGATACATCATTAAATACTGAAAAAAATAATCAATTAATTTTTTAGGAAGCTAGTTAGTAAAATACATCTGATATAAGAATATCAACAACAGAGTTTAGGTTTCCTTACTTTTTTCAAATAAGTGAACTAGAGATCTGACAATAAAAGTTACCTGATGCCTTCAAACACTATTACTTGAACAGCACAGAAATCATCCAGCAGTAATCTATTCACAGCAAGATGCACAAGATGCTAAAACAATTTCACTTATTCATAACAGTGTTATCTATTATGTCCAAAACCATCATGTAAATAGTAAACCTAAGAAGGTAATAGCAAATATAAGGAGACGTGAATACAATTTTTTTTTTTTGAAACAAAATATCCTAGGCTTCTCTATTGTCTCTCCAGTTTTTCAGAGGCTTATTTAAACTGTATACTAATATGATTAAACTGGCTGAAATGCCATTTCTACGTGACAGAAGATGTAAAATCTAGGAATAACAACATCAGAATTCATAAATACAATAAGCTGGGCAGATTTTTATTTAAATGCTTTTGTTTTTTTCTTCTTCACAGATATTGTTGTTTTCATTTTAAAGGAATATAATCAACCATGAAATCAAAATGAGAGTTTTTTAACCAACACTTTTTCTGAATAAGAGTTTCTCTTTTTTAATTAAAAAAAATCAAAATAAAACATTCAACTTTTGAGAAAATTCATTGTCTTTAAATTGATGTCAACCTTAGTGAACAATGAAAATTAAAAATCTATTTGCAAAGAAATATGAAATACTCTATCTTTGATTTTTTACTACAAACTAGAGATCATTTATATTTTGAACTTATACCTAGAAAAATAATTCTGTACATTTCCATTTACATTTGCAAAACAATATTTTGATTATTGATTAACCATTGGAAGGAAAGCATTTTCTAAATGCATTTGCACCCATGTCTAGATATCGTGTGTGGAAAATTTGGGCAAAACTTTTTGAGGGAAGCAGAACAAATTCTAATGTATTATATTCATTAAAAGAACAGAGGAAAGTCAGCAGTTAAATCTAGAAAGTACCTTTTATGTTTCAAACAGGTTGTAGGTTATAGGATGACAAAGTAACATGACTTGCAGCTTTCCAGTCACAGAAAGTGCAGCAAATACAAGAAATCAATTAATCAGTAATGCCTGAAAAGTTTTGGAAATCATAACACTGTTGACAAACTTTAATTTACAGAGGAACATTATTGTATTTTTATAGGTGCATAAAGAGTATCTCCATCATAATGCACATTTCCATTCCTAATGTATCTCCCCACATGAATTTCATAATAGTAAGCAATTACTGAAGTACTGAATTTTTGTAATTTTGGCTGGTTTTTGCATAGTGTGGTAATCTGCTTGTTCACAAGGACAGAAAGCCAGAAGATCTGACCACTTACATTTGCATGCCATGAATCAAGGCAGTCACAATTTTTAAATACAGAAGAGGGAATTTCAGATTTCATAGTCTGTTTAGCCTTCCAAAAGATGTTTGACAAGATCTGTCATCAACACTCCTAAAGAAATTAAGCTGAAAAATCTTCTCCTCAACAAAATACAGAAAATCAAATAGAGTAAATATTCAATAGTCCTAGCAGAGGAAGGACGGAAGCGGAATTCTTCATGATCTGATCTTCCGATCTGGAAACGGAGGTGAATAGGGTAAAACAGCTTATTTGAGATTGCTATTAGGACCAGTACATAAAATGGCAATTCAGAAGAATGTGAAGAGATGGAGTGATGCAACAGACTTATTCACGAATGAGATCTTGTACTTATAATAGCTAATTTTGTGAAAACCTTACCTCAGTATTAAGCAAATAAAGGAAATCATATATTTAGAATTATTAGAAAGAAAAAAAAATCCTATGCTACTGACTATGCCCTTATATAGGTGGGTTTATTTCTGTCATTAGCATATTCTCCCCCAGACAAGATATTCTCCATCTAGCAAAGATAAAGAGGACAAGGGATAATCAAAGTCAGAAAATGGTTTCTTTATAAGGAACAATAAGGCAGGCTGGGATCCTCCAGCTGATAAGAGATAGACAGATATCTATGAAAGCAGGGATGAGATGGAGGATCTACTATTCACTGTGCTTTTCAATAATAGAAACAGGAATCTTCTAGTCAAAACAACAAATACCAGGTTCAAAAAGAAGAAAAAGAGTTATTTTTAAAATATAAAAGATACATAAGATTGTGGAGTTACTTGCTGCAAGATTTTGTTGATGCTAATTGCTTAAATGGATTACAAAATTGTCTAAAGAAACGTTTCAAAAGCTCATCCATGTAAGTTATAATCATAAAAGCCCTGGAATTTTTTATTGACAGTGATCATACAAGTAACTTCTATATGTAAGTATCACTACATGCTTACTTTATGCTTACACTATTCCTAACCACTCACAGCTGGCCACCATCAAAGATGGGCTCAATAAACCTTCTAGAACAATGATAATATGTTCTCATTTTTATGACATTCCCCCTGCCATCAAAAACAAATCCCACCATATAATTCTCAATGCAAACGGATCAACAATCCTTGACATTCTTTCTATATATCTCTAACTACTGCTGATTCATCATGGGATAATTTTCCAGAAAATGTTCTAACAGAAGCAGAAGAGAAGACAACATGCTAGATGCTACTGATAGAAAAACTATTTCACCTGTACTCAGACAAACTTACCTTCCCTTCATTACAGTTCTGCTTTAATATAAGTGGGTTCAAAATACAAATCTATTCAAAGAAAATATAGTGGGTGCATTTTCAAGACATCGCTGGAATAACAGCGAACAAACACTAGATTTAATGTGACTAAATTTAAATTTCCATTTAAAATATTTCACTCTGTATAAAAGTCTGTCAGACACAGTCAAGGATATATAGTTAATTTAGATTCCATAAGCATCACTTTCTTTAGTAACAGAAGTTGGTAAAATTTGTTCATAACTCAGAGGTTGATGAAAACTTACTGGAAGGAAACTGTTGTCCATCTGTCTCTCCTCCAAATTACTCATGTTTGAGAAGTATTGCTTGTTTGCTACTCTTCATTGATTCATTCAGGGCAAAATAGAATCTAAAGAAAATTTTATTTCTAACTTGTTATTCCATATATATGTACAGGTATGTATGCGTGTTCTAGATAAACATATATATACATGTGCACAACATGGATCCATGAAAAGGGAAGCAAACACGTTTCATTCCTATTAACACATTTAGAAATGTCACAGTAACCTTTTTAAATGACACTCCCAGCAGAGAAACTTTAGACAACTACTATGCGCAATTACACCAAAGATATATAAACCTTCATGCATCACAATCTCAAAACAGTGACCTGAACAGCCTTGGTATAAATGTGGCTGGAAGACAGAAAAAAAAGAAAATCCTAAAGGTTGCCTTGTGACCTTTAATTATATCATCTGAAAAACAGTTCTTGTAAAAAACCGGTCCTTTGTAGCTAAGGGCTCAGTCTGGCCTTCTTCCATATTACTGCACTGTTGAGAGAGAGAAAAAAATCTTCTTCCTTATTGCAAATTTCCATATATTCCAAGTATTATGGTAACTCCTACTCTCCCCTATCTTACTTCACCTTGCTCTGTTTTCCTCAGTTACACACCAGGTAGACTTGTTTTGGGAGCGGTTTGAGGCTACTGCATAATGACTATTTTGTGTAGAGATTTGCCTCATTTCATATAGAGATTGTCACTGGTAGTGAAAATGCTCCAAAAACCCGTGACACTTCCCAGGTAACAGTTTCCTATTTCTACTTCTGCTAGGGAATCTTTAAATAAAATAAATATTTATAATCATAGCCTATATAGTTTTTCTGAGCTCCAAGCTTGTGGCAAAACAATCAATCCTTAAGACGAAGAATTCACGGCTACATACCTCAGCTAGAAGGTGTTTTCATCCCTTAGTAGTTATTCTTCAGCTCTTATTTGTAAAAGACATACAAATAAGCCTTTTAGGAAATAAGGACTTTTATGACTAAATTAGTTGCCAAGCACTCATCTTCTATGCTGCTGAGCACAATAGGCTTTCTGGGGGACAAAAAAACCAAAACAAAACAAAAAAAAAAACCTAAAACCCAAACCAAACCGACAAAAAACCCCCAAAACCAAACCCAAAACCAAAAAACCCCAAAACAAACCAAAACAAAAGCATAATAGTTGATAGTCCCCCCTAATTAGAATAAAGTAAATGAAATGTATAGCCACATATTGGACAAGGACAATAGGCCGGCTTTCTTTCAGAAAAGAAAAAACCTGAACAAAACATATTATTAAAACTCACCCATAACACACACATAAAACAAAGAAGTAAGTACAACCTCAATATCAGCACTTCCTGAGGTGCCTTTACAATTCTAATTTAAAAAAAAGGATTTTAAAAAAGTACCCGAAACCTTAAAATGTAAAACAAAAAAGGAAGCCTTGCTATCAGCAGAATCATAAAACCAAATTCTACTTCCTAAAATTTCAGTCCGTGGGGCAAAAATAAGACTGAATAATAAATTGCAAATTCTTAAAAGTAGGTATAGCAATTTTGCCCTGTTTATTCATTTCTGATAGCACATTAAGAAACCCTCAAATCAGAGTTTTTTTGTCTTATTGTTGATATTTTATTCATAGGCACTTTCTGGCCAATAGTGTAGGCCTTCCCTCTACTCTTAAGAACTGTCAGAATAACGTCAAATATCTAATATGAAATTGCTTACATAAAGTGTTGCAGTCTTCTGCATTTGGTTCAGGACACAGCCTTTTTGCAGATATAAAACATGCTTGCAATCTGAAATGGTGCTTTTTAGCTAGGAAACAAACAGTCCTCAGTGTATCTGCATTTTAAATTCATATTTTTGTAGTTCTAGAGCGACAAACCTACTTGATGATATGTCATTACAGAAGGGTATTAGTTCTTTCAGCATCAAGTACAGCATTTTACAAAATAAGCAATGCCCATCTATTTCTCCAAAATGCCTCAACACTATTAACATGAATGTCAGTAAGCTTTATTGAAGGTGCCTAAAATCAGATTTGAGAGTAATATTAAAGAACTGTAAGAGGAAGAACGAGGGAAACCTTTCTCAAAGCTTTTTGTAAGAAAAAACCAAAACAACACACAGAGTTTACAAGAACCTGAACAGTTAAGTTTCAGCTCTGTAGTTATTTGTCAGCTTTGTCTATTTCAATGAAAACAAAATATTTCTGTGATTACATCCATTAATTTAATTAATGTAAGTAAAAGCAATAGTAATCAACAATCATGTGTGCAGATCTGTTTAAGCCCACTGAAAATAACTCCTCCTGGTCACTGTCAGCTATTTATGCATTTCTAAGCCATTTAATGCACAATTATCTTACATAAGATATTAAGGAAAAAGCAATTCATGTTTAAAAGGAAAATGTCAGACAGGAGAGGGGAACAGTCTAGTTTTTGCCTAACAACTAAATGCTGTGAAATGAATTAACATCAGTCCATGCAACCACTGAAGTTTGAAGATAATTCGTTCTTATTTCAAAAGTATGAAAGCTGAACAATGTTTTTTACTGATTTTTGTGCAGTGTTATTACAGGAAAAAGTAACAAAATAATGTAGCAATAAAATATTAGTTTATTACTTTCAGAAATGGCTGGTGTTTCCTTCTATCATTGGTTTTGGCTTTATTTCTTCCAGTGGATCGACCTCCAGTGGGTTCAGTTCAGTTCTGATAAGCATGAAAGAGTCATTCAAAGCCTAATTGAATGTTTTTCAGCCCTTGTCCCTTCTGGTGCCACTGTTGATGGTAAAGAAATAGAGCCCTAAGTCATGAGACAACTTTTATGTAATTTCAGCAGCATCCAATTTGAGTTAATCAGGACCATTTACTTTATGACTTCTGAGTGTTTCATCTCTTTCATAACTATAGTGGGTTTCATCATGCACAATCAAGGAAGTAGAACATGCAAATATAAAAACATATGAATAAATAAAACCTTCTACTAAAATAGTTTCTGAGAATCCAGTGTGTAAAGGTAAAAATGAACTTGTTTATTCATTTTGAAATTCTAGCCTTCCCTCATTTGTTTTTCAATACAGAAGAACAGTTACAGAGTTTTAAAAAGAAAAACAGTGGACTGTGGATTTTTTAACTCTCTTCTTCAGCAGAGATGGGCACTAATTAATCTGTATTCTGGGCATGAGGGGAACTGAGTTTGAAAAGCTGTAGTAGATTCTGCTGTGATATCCTGCTTTACCTCTGAAGAGAAACACCATTAATTCATTTTAGTGGCATCTATCCCAGGTGGATAAGGACAGCAACAAGAATAGGGAAAAGACAATAGAGGTCTGAAGTCTGTGGCCCTTTCCTGATTCATACCAACAATCAGAAGCAGTATAACAACTTTTTTACTCTCAGAAAGCTAAGACTGAAAATTACCTGCATCTCTGGCTGGCATTACTATGGCTGAAGTTGACCCATATCTCTTCTCTGCCTATTACTACTGCATTTCAGTGAAAATGTTACTGTTAATATTTCATAATTTCTTTGAGAATCAGATCTATATCTTAATACCACATCACATCTATTACTTGATTATAATATATTTGGTTACAGGTTGTTACTATCTTAACCAGAAGACTGCCAAAGAATTGCAAGAATAATACAAACCTGGTCCACTTTTTGATCTTTGTGGTTGCTCTTCCTGAAATGTATACATTTCAAAAATATCACCCCTAGACCGCTTGGGAGAGATTAAAGATGCAACTGTTTACAACACATTCTATATGACCAAATATTTCTGCCTTTTAGTAAGATCTTTGCAAGATTGAATCTGTTTTTCTGAAAATGCAAAAATCAGTATATTTCTGCTAAATTTTCTTGAGTATACTTAAATAGAAAGCCAAATATTCAGTGAGTAACAATGATATCTTTACAACATGAAAAAAAAATAAAGCTGCTTAAATGTTAGTTATTATGATATTGCCAAGAACTTGTATAAAACTGAACTCCTGACTCCCATGTTAACTGCATACTGTGTTTTACCAAGGCACATTTTAAAAGACTACAGGAATATAAGAAATTATTTTTCACAATTACTAGTATATGTCATACCATTTCCACAACATAGGTATATCGCTCCTATCTGATAGAGAGAGCTCTGATCATCTCTCTCTATTGAAGCATATCTAGTTCACATTTCAGCACATCATTAAAGGTATCAATTTCACAAAGATGGAATAGCTCAAGAAACATGTCATGTAGATTTGTGACTACACAAGGCATACATACTATTATCTTACTAAGAGACACGTAGAAAATGGCTCCGGAACTATAAATTAGAACATTTGAAATCTCTTCTGTAGAAAAAATAATTTTACAAATACAAAATTAACCAATTAAAATTAATCATTATCACCAGGTGAGCAACTTTCTAATTATAACATTTTACTTCAACACTGTTTCATGTGAGAAAAAAAAACTAGTTATGCAATAATAATGTTTATATTGCCTTATCCAAGTACTGTTATTGGATTTTTAATTAATTTAGTGAGGTATTGCTTTAGGATAACAAATCAGTACATGGTGAAACATTTCTAGTCTTTTTCAGCAAAACTGATGTGCCAGTTGATTAAACTAAGCAAAGAAAAGAAAAAAGATCACAACCTATTCTAATGTTCTGTACTTGGAAATCAAAAGACTTTTTTTTTTTTTTTTTTTTTAATGGGCTTCAAATCCTCCTAGTTTGATTTATGGGTCTTTGATCTGCCTAACCCCCTCCTCATTCACCTCTCCCCCATCCAGAGTGATGTTTTAAGCAGAGGCATATTATGCAAAAATGCTGCCATTCTGCTCTCACCTTAATGTTTTGGGCACAATCACACAATCACACAATGGCGGCATTAACGGATTCCGCATGAAAGATTATATTGGTGTAATAATAGTTGTTTCAAATGTAGCATTTTAAGACTTTTATTTAAAATATTCTCAGGACTAGATGTACTGTAGTAGTACTGCTAATGCATAAAATACTAGGAAGAATTAGAAAATTTCACATGTTCGTTAAGTGGTTTTACGTACTGAGGAAATGTCTGTAAGAATGTTCTTAAATTCCTTCTCTTGTTGCTCACATTAAAGTAACATTATCTTCATTTAAAAAAAAATCTCCAGTTCCACTCCTATACTGAAAGCATCTTCAGTGAAATTCTATTAAGAACATCTCAATATATTTTACATAAATTGTAACTACAGCAAAAAATTGTAGTTCTTGAACATCTCTTCTGGGTTTAAGTCTCAGAATTGTTTTAGCTCTTTTCCAGATGGCCATCTCGTCCTGCTCAAGACTGGGAGACTTTCTTGGTCATCCAGATCCTACACTTGATTCCTGAGGTTATGACTATTCATTCTTTCCACAGAAAACCTCTGGTAAGGT
This sequence comes from Pseudotriccus pelzelni, assembly GCA_035584735.1. Classification (NCBI taxonomy): domain Eukaryota; kingdom Metazoa; phylum Chordata; class Aves; order Passeriformes; family Tyrannidae; genus Pseudotriccus; species Pseudotriccus pelzelni. Next base: position 71,376,347 of record JAWMRA010000078.1, read on the forward strand.
TTGCTTAATGTATAAAGGACCTATATATTATTTTTTTTAGTAACAAGATATGAAGATACAATGGTGTTCAAAGCTTTCCTGAAGCTTTATCCCTTTTCTCATTACATGTGAGACATTCTTTATTATGGTATTCACAGTCATAAAGGAAGGCCATATAACTTCTCCAAGGAAGCTAGATCACCTGTTGCAGGCTATGGAACACATACTTTCCAGGCTGAGATAGAAATGTAATTTTGTATTGCTGCTCATCTTTCCTAAAATGCTTTCTAAAACAAGACAATAAACCACCCAATTTAACCAATTCAGCTTCTGCCTTTGTAACATTTATAGCCGGGAAACTGGTCTCATTTTCCTCTATGCAAATTCTGAAGGAGAGTAAGTACATTTCAATTAAGTTCATTGGGATTTTAATGGGAAAGAATCAAATTTTAGGGTTTTGTTGGGTTTTTTCTAGATAAAACCTTGAGATTCTTTTTTCTTTAATTATCCTTTGTTAGTTAAATTCTAAGTAGTAGAGGAAAAATAGCCAGCAGTTTTCTTTAAAAAACATTGATCTTTATTTCCTTTAACCCTTCTGAAAAAGTGTTTTGCACCTTAGTTCTGAAGATGTTATACCCTATGAACTGTTCCTTACTTTCATGCTAATTATTTATTTCACACATTTTCCACAGTTCTTCTTTTCCCCAATGTGTGAGGATTTACACTATAAAGTGAAAGGCAACATCTTGTGAGGGAGGAGTTCTTCTCTGTGAAAGTCAAAACCTGACTTCTGACTTTCTGAAACACCCACTGCTATGCATGCTGTTATGCAAGGCTTGAATGCCTATGCGCCATTTTCCTTTTCTCTTGGTCATTTCACAGATTTTGGTGAAGAATTGAACAGCTGTGATCAAATGCACATGGAATATACTAACATACAATGCTAGCATAAAGGAAAATATAAAATGTTAATACAAAATGTTTCCTCAGAACTTATTTTTTGCCAAATCACAATACTCCTGTGAGAGGTTTTCTTTATCTTGTGATCACACATACGTCGCCTAAACTGATGGACAAGCAATGCTGGTGACCAGGGGCCTCATACAACCATCTGTCTTTGTGGGGGATTCCTGTTAACTTTGTTCCTGTTTTGCCAGGGCAGGGGTGGGACGGGGGGTGGAACAAAATTTCCATACAGGAATGTGAAAATTAGGTCATTATTATTTATGCATAAAATATGTTCTGAGATGCTAAACCGTAGGCAGTTTGGTTTTTTATTCCAAAGCAAACCTAAAAAAATATATGGTGCAAGATTGTTTGCAACAGATTGTTTGCAGTTGACAATGTTTGTAAGACATTTGAAGACTTTGTACAGCTGGTGGCTGCTCAGAAGTGGTGTTGCCCAGGGCTTAGTACTGGGGCCAGTCCTGTTTAATGTCTTTACTGATGATCTGGATGAGGGGATCAAGTGCATTCATGCACTCCCTAAGTTGTGTCGCTAAGTTGGGCAGCAGTGTGGATCTGCTGGAAGGTAAGAGGGCTCTGCCTAGGGATCTGGACAGACTGGATTGATAAACTGAGGCCAATGGTATGAGATTCAACAAGGCCAAGTTCAGTGTCCTACACTGTTCACAACAACCCCATGCATCATTACGTATGGAGGAAGAGTGTCTGGAAAGCTGCCCATCAGAAAAGGACTGGGTGTGCCGGTCCACAGTGGCTGGACATGAGACATCAGTGTGCCCAAGTGGCCAAGAAGGGCAATGGCATCCTGATCTGTATCAGAAATACTGTGGTGAGCAGGACTAGGGAAGTGATTGTTCCTCTGTAATCAGCAGTGGTGAGGCCCCACCTCAAGTGTTGTGTCCAGTTCTGAGCCTCTCACTTCAAGAGGGACACTGAGGTACTGGAGCGTGTCCAGAGAAGGGCAACAAAGATGGTGAAGGGTCTGGAGAGTAAGTCCTGTGAGGAGCAGCTTAGGGAATTGCATTGTTTAGCCTGGAGTAAAAGAGGCTCAGAGGAGACCTTATTGCTCTCTACAACTACCTGAAAGGAGGTTGCAGTGAGGTGGGGATTGTTCTCTTCTCCCTGGAAACTAGTGACAGGACGAGAGGAAATTATCTGAAGCTGTTCCAAGGGAGATTCAGGTTTGACATCAGGAAGAATTTCTTCACTGAAAGGGGGGTTAAGCGTGGGAACAGGCTTCCCAGGGAAGTGGTGGATTCACCATCCCTGCAGATGTTCAAGAAAAGACTGGACATGGCACTAGTGCTATAGTTCAGTTGATGTGATGGTGTTCAGTCAAAGGTTGGACTCAATGATCTTGGTGGTCTTTCCCAACCTTAAGGTTGATGATTCAGGTTTTTTATAACTAAAAATGCTCTATCTTTAATGATTGCACTTGTTTTGTTTACTGAATAAGAACTTATTGATCACTCTTAATACAAACACACCTTATACCAGTATGAAACATAAGTAACTTAGTACTTAAATTGATCAAGTCTAGCTTGGCTATCTTCCAACTGCTCAGGTTCCAGGTGCAAGTCCTGTCTCTCCAACGCTTCTTTTCACATCATTCTGCTTTTCCAATTGTGAGCAACCTTTCAGCAGAGAGGGATAGAACTGTACTTACCTGTTTAAGGCTAGAAGGAACAGACAGCTGCCTATGGTGATGGCATTCCTTTCAGATGTACCAAGTTACTGTGCATGTGCCAGTGCATGAATCACTTTGCATAGATTGGAAAAAAAAAAAAAAAGTATGGTGATAACTTGCAATCTTCTAAAATATCTCTTCAGCTATGAGATTATTACATGGCAAAGAACCTTCATTTTTCCACTTAAATCCAGTAATTTAAAATTAGCAGCATCTAAATAATTCCTTGAAACATTAGTCTGAATATGAACAATATACATAATTAAAACAGCCAAATGAGTTTTGAATTTTCATCTAATTGACACATATTTTTTGGGAATGCATTTTAACTTCCCTCTTAAATATATACAATCTTTGTAGCAATTTGAGTCTTTAGTTTTCAAATCTTAATTTTCATGAAGCTAAGTGTGCCAAAGTATATCTTTATTAGGCTGTTCTTTGAAATTATATCTTATGACTTAGGATGTGATTTTGCTTACCCTTAAATTACTGTACATGAGGAATAATTCTGCTAAAGCTAATAATAAAAAAGAATAGTATAAACCTGTTGCAAAAGAAGTCAGTTTCTTTGAATTTTTTCTAGTCAAGTTTCATTCTTGTGAACTAGGTCCTGAATTTTCTTCTTCACAAAGGTTTTTCTATCACTGTACTAAGCAATTTCTAGAACTACAGAAGAAGATGCAAAGGTTTGATTAAGCAGTCAGTGGCATTCTGAAGAGTTCTGCTGAATCATAATTTGCTGCAATAAGTGCACATTATTCTGACCAACAAACAGATAAATAAATAAGAGAAGGAACAAAGTGTTACATAACAAAGTACTGTAAGTACTTCCCATCTGATTTTCCAGCCCTGAAAGACAAATAACCTGATAACCAAACTCCAGATTAATCCATCATGAGTTTTCCAATGGTATTGAGAAATAAAAAAGATGGAAAATTAATGAAATGTGTGTTTATGAAGAAACACATTTAGAAACAACAAATTGTCTAGAAGAACAGAATAAATACATACAACCTTGATGAGGAGTCAGAACACAATTCTACCCCATGAAGTTCACATCACATCAAATAATATTTTGACAAGTTTAAACAGACAAATATTGACCTAGAATTGATAAACAAGGCCACAGCTTTCCATCTGGCAAAACCTGTGAAATACCATATACTTAAATGTTGCTATTGTGAATAATAATTTAATGGAGCAAACAGTCAAACAAGCTAAATACCAATACAACACCAAAAATTGAGGTTTCATCTGCATTATTTCAAGGTCAGTTGTCCATTTTGAGACACTGTAGTTCAGGTGTGTTTTCCATACACTTTGACCCATTCAGTGTATGGGGAGGAAAGGACTGTCAGAACAAAATGTATTAAAATACTAAGTGGATTATCCAGGAAGTGAAAACCTCTTACTATCAATCTCAGTGAGCAAATACAATCCCTCTCAAATGCCTGTTCTTCATGAAAAGGCATCATGTGGAAAAATGAAAATATCACAAATAATTATGGGAGTAGCTTGATGATCAATAGAAATTTCAGAAGGGAGAAAAAGAAGGGAAGGAGGGAGGGAGGGAGGGAGAAGGAAGGAAAGAAGGAAGGAAGGGAAGAAGGAAAGAAGGAAGGAAGGAAGAAGGTTTTCACTTATGACATAGAGTAGAAATATGACAGTCCCAGCACAAATGAGAGTCTTCCGTGTTTTTCCACCCTTCCAGAGACATTTACTTTAAAGTCATAATTTTTCCTCTCTTCCAGCCTCTATTCTACTGTCACTGCATCAGCTGGTAGAGAAGGAGCAAGCTCACAGAATTGATTAGTCTGCCACATGTTCATGGGGTAGCTCCAGGTGACACACTGTAGGAATACAGATATCTTAAGGCAGTTCTGCACCAGTTCTGTCACAATAAGATAAATGTAACAGTACTGCCCCTAAGGCTTCTACGTATTTCATGGTACCTGAATGATTAATATCAGTTGATTAGCTAGTACAAAGCATTCTAAGTAAAATGTGTGAGAAAAAGTAGGCTAAGCTTGTACCTTACTTAGGATCATCTTAGCATGTCTTTAAAATTAGATTCATTTATTATCTTCTAAGGCAGTTTCTGCAACTATCCATTCATAGAATCTCTACTATCCCTTGTCTGCCAAAAATATATTTCACATGATTTGCCAACGTCAGAATATTAGTATATATGAGAACATTATAGTTTCCTTACTATTATTACTAAATTCATATTTCAGATTAAAAATCAAATATTAACTGACTCACTCTCCCCAGTACTACTGGGTAGTTCTCAATTACCTGTAAGCACTTTTCAATACATCTTTATATTCTGCCAACCTGAAGAAGTATGAAATGTGAAGTCAGGACAAAATATTACTTACTCTTTCTCTGTGTGGGATATACTTCTCCACTTATAATTTCTTCAGTGCATGTTCCAGAACTTTACATGAAGGAGGTTCTTTGAATTGATAGTCCATGTGAAAAGTTGCCTATACAGCAGGTCTTGGATGTACAGCAGCTACTAAATTTATGCTAGTTACATGATATCTGAACTGGTGCCAAAGTCTTCTCAGCAGACATTTTCTGGAGAAAAGGCTGTGCATGGCCAAAGGTACCACTTCAGGAAGGTTATCTGTTAGCCTGGCTTCTGGATAGGCAGCACTGGAGGGCTACCCAAAATGGTAAAATGTGACACATTATCCATAACTATTGTCACCAATCAGCAAAATTTGTGGCCAGTTAGAATGCCTCTCTTTGCTGGAGACTTTGTGAAGACTTTGGGCTTGCCTAGTTTGCAAAAAAGGAGGCTAAAGGCTGACCTCATTGCTCTCTCTCTACAGGTTCCTGAGAAGGGAAGTAGAGAGGAAGGAAGGTGCTGATCTCTTCTGACTGATCCAGTGATAGAACATGCAGGAACCATTCAAATCTGCACCAGAACAGTTTTAGACTGGACATTAGAAAGCACTTCTTTACCTTGAGAGTAGTCAAACATGTTTTTCTAGGGAAGTGGTCAATGCCCCAAGCAATACAGTCCTTAACAACATGCTTTAGCTTATGGTCATCCCTGAAGTGGTCAGACAGTTGGACTAGATGATCATTGAAGGTTCCTTCCAATTGAAATAATCCATTCTATCCCACTATTCCAGTTTTCAAATTCCATATTTTCTTTTATTGTTAAAATCTAGGGTGGTTCTAAAAATAGGTCTTTACACTATATAAAGTCAGATTATTACCAATTCCTCCATGTCTGTGAAATATTTTTGGTTATTGGATGTCCAGTTATTGGAATCCCCTTCCTCAAAAGGAGAAGAGACAAGACAAAGTTAGAGAGACAGGGTGCTAATGAGGGCCCTCAGCCTGTTGCTCTGAGTCATGCTGGATACACTGGAGCACACCTATAATCCTACACAAATTTGCTAGGGGCTCCTGAGGCAATAGAAGACAACAGGGAAACACTTGTGAAATATCTCAAAGGAATTAAGGGGCACTCCTCTAAGAAAGTGACATGGCTAACAGCCCAGATGAAGTGCCTTTGCATTTATGTATGCAGCATCAGAAACAAACAGGAGGAGTTGGAAGCCACCATGCTCTATAAAGCTACGACCTAGTTATAACTGGAACTTGATGGAATGAATAAAAAGACCAGAGAGTGACTATCAAAGGCTTCAGGCTGTTCAGAAGGGACAGAAAAGGAAGGGGTTGCATCTACATCAAGAAATGAACAAAGTGTGAAAAACAGCCATGAGTAGGTTGAAAACTTGGCAAGACCTAGAGACTGAGGAAAGAAAAGAAAGCTCAGCCTCAGTGTCTGCCACAGGCCACCTAATCAAGAGAAGCCTATTGGCAGGGCCTTCTTGCTCCAGTTTCAGAAGGCATCACACTCTCAGGCTTTTGTTCTTCTGAGGGACTTCAACCACCCTGACACTGCTGGGAAAGTAGCACATTATACTGTAGGCAATCCAGGAGATTCCTGAAATGCAATGTGTTGCAGGACATGATAGATATATGAGCAATTTATATTGCATTCTGTAGTTTTATAAACTCTGCTTTAATATAGCTTTATAGATACTGTAAAGTGTACATGCCAAGATAGCAGAAAGTTTCACAGTTAGAAGAACAGGAATTTTGTACCAAGAAGAAGGCAGGGTTTGATAAGGTAAATAATTACCTCATTCTGGTCACATACCTGTTA
>JAWMRA010000078.1:71383270-71403912 GCA_035584735.1 Pseudotriccus pelzelni
TACAGCCGTAGTAAGATGAGTACCTATCTTCTGCCAATCATAATATTTGACAACGACTACCCGATCCAGAGCAGCACGGGCACGCTGACCATTCGAGTGTGTGCCTGCGACAGCCGGGGGAACATGCAGTCCTGCAGTGCTGAGGCCCTGCTCCTTCCTGCCGGCCTCAGCACAGGGGCACTGGTTGCCATTCTCCTCTGCATCATTATCCTGCTAGGTAACTACCTGTGATGAGATCTTTACTTGACTAGGCAAAGGTCTAGTCACTTCTAGATTCCCAATAATCTTAAATCCATTATTCACATGACTCACAGAACAATATTTCATATCTTATATGGTCTCCTTTTTTTTCCATATATATATATATATATATATATATTACCAATTGTTGTCTAAGAGGGAAAAGGAACTGGGAGAGGGGGAGAGGGTCATACTGTGGACTGTTTGTCATCATTACTACTCAGAAGAATACATGAAAGGAATGAGACTGTGCTATTTAGATTAAATAAATTTGAAAATATAGGTCAGTTTTAGATACCATGCTTATTTGAATAACGTTTATACTATAATCAGGTCTTCACTGAGATCCAGAACTTTAAAATCATATTTCTGAATCTGAGTGCTAGGTTTTGCAGTGATTAAATGATATAAATTATACTAGCTATTTAATGGTGAGTGATTTGTATTCTTTTCTGCTCAGAAATATTTAGCTCAAAAACATAGAATAGAAACGTTTGATTGCTTGCAAGTGATAGGAAGAACACCTGACTAAATAAAGGGTGAGCGCAGAAGTTAGATGGGTGTTTGAAGGGCAGAAGCATTAGGAAAATACATTGATATATGAGGAAATTAGAATAAATGTTACTCATAACCTGGTGTTAAGAACAAAAAAACTGTGAATTGCATGTTTTGCTTACCAGAGAAGTGTCTCCTTAAAAGTGCTATCTCAACTTTCTACTAAAAGTCCGCAGAAAAGCTCTTTCCACCTGCCCTAGCAAACACATCTAGCCAAGGGGGCAATGAGAAGCTACAGGTACTGGTTTATATAAGTATAAGGAGATCACTTTTTTTCCCCCCCAGTTTCTAGACTGGATTCAAGATACCTACAGTAAATATTCAGAGGATCACAGAGGTTATTAGGAGAGGGGTAATATCTAGGAACTATACCTGTAATGCTGGGCATAGGGAAGGGAGGATACTTACGCTCTGACAAACTGATTTTCCATGTTACTTAGGTTCAAGCATTGTAGCTGGCCTGGTTTCAGTATTAGCCAGTTTCGTTTCCCCGTTACATTGTCCAGGCATAGTCTGAGCAGCAGAACTTGCAGGGAACCCTTGCCAGCAGACAATTATGTTTCAATTCTGCCAGACCTAGCTGTTCACTTTACAAAGTTCCTAACACCAGTCAACAGCCTCTACATCTTCAAAACCATCCTTCATGCCCCAATGTAGAGTATGAAAAGATGGAGCATGAAGGACATAACCTTACTCACTCACAGTGAAAATTACTCTGATCAGCTGCAATCCTTTTAGTACAGAAAGAATGAACTAAAATACAAAATCCAAATGTGCCTTAGGACCACATCAATAGCACATGAGATTCCAAACATGATCAGGGACCATTGTCAGGCAGAACAAATATGACCATGTCCTGTCTCTAGCCCCAGGGTTAGAGGCCCTGCTCTACTTAGCGCTACAGACATATTTGAAACCAAAAAAGCATATGGCTGTAGAGCATCTAAACAGAACTGTTAGTCTACAGCTAGTGTGATACTCAGCACCTTATTTAATTTTTTAACGAGGTGCAATGTGTTAGAATAATAGATCTGGTATCAACATGCCCAACATAAGAGAAACATATTAAGTACCAGGCTGTGAAAGACACTTATTCATAATAACCTTTTCGTGATATGCCTTGTCTCATACATGGAGTTCTTAAACTTACTTAAGTGTGTTATTTCTTGTTTAGCACTATGAAAGCTTGAAAAAAATGGCTCCTGCATAGATAGAAAGAAAAAAAAGCTAACAAAATAAAACAGAACAGAACAAAACAGCCTTTATATTCACAACGTTATACCACAGCACCATGTGGAAGCTTTCCACGCCCCTCTCCCTACCTGCAGCATGTCCAATCTTACCTTTTATTCATCAGTACTCAAATCACTCAGAGTGAAAACTTAGCTTCTAATACTCAACAAAAGCATTCAACACTGTTGTGATGTGTGGTTTAGCAACCACTGTTGTGTCTCATTGACATGGTCTTCTGGCCTCTCCTATTTACTCCAGCTACTGCAGCTAGGGTCAGATTTTAAAATGCATTTAAGCATCGAATTCCTCTTGAAATCAATAGCATTTAGACACTACAATGTATTTACAAATCTTAACTTCATTTTTTTTCATCTGCTTTTGCAGAAGTTCATTTTTGTGTCAATCCTCACCTCTTCAGAAGAAAGAGTCGTTCAACTAGCACTTCTTAAACTAGGAGGATCATGTTTTTCAAAAGAAACACTTAGTAGCAAAGTCTGGATTTCAATTCTTGCAGTCATTGAAGCCAAAAATGGTTTTGTCAATAATATTGATAGCTGAAGGTCTTCAGGTTCTTATTTTCAGAAGAACCTGTAGATCTCGTATTTAAAAGTGAATTAGATACTTAGGAATACTTAAGTCACTAGCTTTCAAGTGTGTGAACTACTTTTGCCAGGAGATTCAACTATATTTGATGAAATCACCCTTAGTGACTGCCAGAAATGTGGTACTTCACAAAACTAAAATCCAAGTCAAACTGTAGTAGGATCATATATTATAAGGCATTGTCTGCTTTTTAACTTCAGCTTAATTGTATATCTATTTAAAATATATAACATTTTGATCATTGCTCCCATAGGTTATAAAAAAGCATATTTTTTCACTGCTATAAAATCATTAATACTTTTTCTTATTATCTTCAACGTGAAGATAGTTTTTATCAATATTTTCCTACTAAAAATCCCATTCCAGCCTTAAAACTTTTCTGGTTGGACAGATGATGTAAAGTGTTTGTTCATATATTTAGTTGCTAACTACACATTTCTTCATTCATCCTTTGTTTCCTTTTAGTATTAGTTGTCTTGTTTACGGCTCTCAAGAGACAGAGGAAGAAAGAACCCTTGATCATCTCAAAGGATGATGTTCGGGACAACATTGTGACCTACAATGATGAAGGAGGTGGGGAAGAAGACACGCAGGCTTTTGACATTGGCACACTGAGAAATCCAGAAGCAAGGGAGGAAAGTAAGATGAGAAGAGATGTTATCCCAGAAACAATATTTCAAATAAGGCGGACTGCACCTCTTTGGGAAAACATTGATGTCCAAGATTTTATTCATAGAAGGTTAAAGGAAAATGATTTAGACCCAGCTGCCCCTCCTTACGACTCACTAGCAACATATGCCTATGAAGGAAATGATTCTATAGCAAATTCACTCAGTTCCCTGGAATCACTTACCACTGAAGGCAATCAAGACTATGAGTACCTCAGTGACTGGGGACCTCGGTTTAAAAAACTGGCAGATATGTATGGTGGAGAGGATAGTGATCGAGATTGAGAAAATAATCTGTGACCTGGTCAGTGTTAGTGGAATTCATGTCTATGTTACTAGATAAAGTGGCCTACTCTCTCTTACTTGGGAATAAAAAATTTACAAAAAATAGGTGTTGTCTTAGTAAGGGTTTGCTTAATCAATAAGTCAACGTGAATGAATATGAATGATTTAGATTTTTAAAAATCTATAATTCACCCTCTCTGCCTAGAAGCCTCAGATGAAAGGGTTTTATTTGGAATGAAAAAAAAAAAAAAAGGCTTTTTGTGCCTTTAATAATGACATGGAAACTCCATTTTTTTAAATTGCTTTGCATTACCTTTCCTACTATCTTGGACAGTGTACACCTGTATTATAACATAACCTCAAAAATATACTTCAAAAAGATTAATATTACTGCCATATTTTGAGTTAAAGAATTTCTGTGTGTTGATTCATCCCAATATTTTTATATATGTATATTTATATTTTTGTATTTTTATTAAATAAATTAGTATTTATAAAAACACTACTTACTCATGTACTTTGTTCATCATGAAGAACTGTCCAATCTTTCTAAGCAAAGGAAACTGAGTATTGTGCAATACTTCATTTTTGAATGCATCTTCTTATATTGGATTAGTGGTTGAAATGTATTGTGCAAGAATGATATGGACAGAGTGCTCTGTAATAGCAATGTAGTGCAGAAAAAGAAAATCTATTTTGAAAAAGTAATTATAAATAAACGCACTCTGACTTACAATGTGTATTACTACATGGCATAATAATATGATTTCATGCTGAAACTCACTCCCACTTCTTATATGAACAGGTGACCAGTGAGCAGAATTAACAGGCAGTCTGAGGATTTCAGGAACTATAAAAGTTTAGTCTGGTATATATGAAAACAATTTTATAATATATCTTTTAGAAAATTAATAATTAAGTAAACATCATTACTGGAAGGAAGGCTTTTGTATTCTAATCTTCTTAGAACAATAAGAGAAAATTAGAGAGCTTTGAGAAAATTAGACAAATCAGACACATTACTAATAGTTTATTTTAAATAAAAGTGAGCTAAGCAATAAAACCAAAGTCCAACTAATATTTTATTACAGGTATTAATCTTCTATCCCTTCAAAGAAGTGCATACATTGCATATTTCTTTAAGCCTTAATGGCAGTCAAGTATATATTTGTGTTTAAAATATTTGCTGGATCAGCTTTTATGCAATGCACATTTTTTTCACAACACAGATTAAGAGGAATTCAAATGTATCACATTATCTAACTGAGGGCTGCAGTTTATCCACACTTGTTTAATAAAAAAGAAAAATGAAAACCCTTAAACATATGGAAAAAAAAACCAAAATATGTCAACAATGTATGATGTACACTATCCATAGAATTTCCATTTTTAGTATCAACTTTAGGAAAAAACAATTTCGGATATACAGATGTCCAAAATAATAATGTTTTAAGGTTTTCTCTATGTTACTTGGTTATTTTTCAAGTCCTTGCAGAATGAAACTTAAGAAACACATTGACAATGTAATATGGACTACTCAGGCAGTCATCTCTTATCAAAAAGATTACAAAGAGGCTCCAGTAAAGGCCCTGCAGCCAGACATAGGAACATACTCCTGCCTAATATTTTCCTCTCTACTATTTTGTCCCTCAGGTTATTTATTAAAAACATTTCTTTATTACTGTTTATTTTATCCTTCTGCCAGCCCCAAGATACCTCACTTCAAGTTTTCTCACACTGAACTCCTTTTTGTGGGGAGCAGAATGTGCATGTTTGTAATTGTGGTTCCAAACAAGCACCTGAAACATCTTGCTGGGAGCTGTGTGTCAGGTCTGCAACATTACGTTCCAAACAAAATACTCTAGTGACACAAAAAGGTCAAAGTAACATGCAACCATGTGTCAGCTATGTACATGGATGTGATGCAGTGCCAAGACATCAGTGTATAATTGACGACAAAGGAATGCATATATCAGTTTTTTGTCATTTGGAGGTGAAAGCAAAAGATCTATGAAGTGTATGTTCTCAACACTGTTGCTGGCAAAGTGCAGTACACAGGAATCCATTAGTCTTTGAATTCAATTTTCGTAACTATAAGGCACTGCCTTTAGATGGGATAGGAAAAAAAAAAAAAAGAAAAAAACCCCAAACAACAAACCCACAAACAAACAAACAAAAAAAAACAAACAAAAAAACCCTTTGAACAATAAAATAGCTGTCTCTGAAGAGAAATGACTGAGGGTGAGGGAAGGAAGGGAGAGTGTGGTGAAACCCAAATGAAACCAAAATAGAAATAGAATAGAGAATATAAACTTCTTTGACTTATAAAAATTGTACACCAAACATCACCTTACAAAGTAGACTGGACTAAGAGAAGTATTTAAGCAATTTTGTAATTGTTATCAGAAGGCTGAATATCACACAGTGAAGTAAAATGGCAGGAGAGAGGAAAATGAAAATACATCTGTCCTCAATTAAGGACAGATACAGACACAGTGTATGTCCATGGAGCTGACTAAGTTTTTAAGATGTCAAGACTGTGTAAGACACATCATAGACTGTGCCAGTTGAATTTCAAAGAGGTTTCTAGTGAAGGCATGATGAAAGAAACAGGGTGTGAGAAATTCTTCTTTCTTCAAGACATATAAAATTAGTTAAGAAATTATATTTTCCATAGAGAAACAGTCTTATTTCTGTATTTTGGGATTTTGGTTTAGTTTTCTTCAATGACAGAAAGAAAAAAGGAGTACCGTAGAAGTCACCTCACTAAATGCTCTGGTAGAGACATGTCCTCAGTATCACTATGTCATGGTACCACTGCTGTGCTTTGAGAAGAGCAGAAACTCCAGAAAATCAACAAATGACAGTATGTCCTTTGTTTTCTGTTACTCTAAATTTTCTCATCCCATGAGTCAGGGTCACTAAAGTAAAGAGAGGGATTTTAGCCTTTGTCTTCAGCAAGAGAATGAGACTTTCCCATGCTTTCCTATGTACGAAAATGAGTGACTCTAAGAATCCTGTTTTCCTCAAAGCAACATACGTTTAAAAGATGACCTACATGGATGTAGAGCTCACAGAATTTTGCATAGTTGACACAGCAAAACAAGTAATTTCTCAAAATTGCTAAAGCTTTCAAGCATTCTTACAATGAATAAAAGTAATTGACACTATCACCTGACATGTCTAACTGGTAGTTCTTTGGGCTTGTTCATTCAAATGGACTACATAAACTACTTTTTTTCTATTAAAATTGCCTTTTTCTTTTTTTTAATGGATCTTCTTTTATTCTTGTGTTTAAAACAACACAATAAACAACACATCACACATGAGAAATTTGTATTCACAGTGGAAACTACTGTGAACAGGCAAAGGGCCAGGTAGAGGAACTAGCAGAAAACCGCATAGTATTGACAGATCCAGAAATCCACATTTTCAGAATTTAAAGGTGGCAGAAAAGCTTCAGATTCCTCTTTGATTAACTTCTATTTTTAGTTTAGAAGTTCAAACTTATGGAGTTATGTACATAATTTTCTTGATAATTTAAAAATATTTTTGTAAAACAAATACCAACATAATTCATAAGTCAGTGAACAAACAGGAATTTTAATGGAGAAGGAAAGGACATTGGATACCAAACACATATCTGAACAACTCAATTTGAAGTCCAGTTACTAGTAAGTCATCTCCTTTTAACCATCAGTGAAACAATGTCTATATGATTTCTCTAAGTGCTAAAGGCAGCATCACACCTAGATCTTGCTGCTACATTGTATTTGGATTCCTAAAGATACTGAGAATGAAAAGGTTATAAGAAGCCTCTTAAAGTTTGGTGACTATTTCTGGTTTCACATGTCTATTTTGGAGGATCTGGGTGAGATCCAGCATGGATACTACTACCCTCATGTTATGGAAGAAGCTAACTGACATAGAAAATATCTTTGAGTTATCCAGTACAAAATGGTACTGATGAAGTCATTAGCTTCCTTTGGCATTTTAAGATGAATGACACTGATGGGTACAACTTACAAAAAGTCCAATGAAAAAGACCAGGATTCAGCTGAATAGGCAAAAAATATTGGTCCAATAATGGGCAGAAGTGTTAAATAACACAGTAGGATATGCCATACTGGTTAAGCATCAGGAAGCAAAGAGAGAGACAAGAAGTCAGAACTCCTTCCAGTGATGCTTCTGCAGATGTTCCTCACTCTGTGAGAGAACAGAGGCACAGAAGTGCTGGGCATTTCTTGTTTATATACATCTTTATCTTCTGTGAAATCAACAGTGCTTAGCAAAATTCTGGATCCATGGGATTGCCTAAAAGCTCAGACACGTCTCATTGGGGAGTTCAAGGCCATAGGACCTTAGAAGAGGCTCAAGAGAAAGGAGAAAAGTAGTTTTTTCAGGGTGTTAATCTTACCAAGGATCTAGTTTTCTGCCACTCAGATCTGTTATGGTTCACTGCAAAGGAGAAGAAGCAGTTGGAAACACTTAGAATTTACAAGACTAACACAGGATCATTTGCAGAAAAAATACTTGTGACTACTAAGGCCTAAGATAAATTTAGTAACTTCTGAGGAAATACTATTATATTTAGTGATCATTCTGAATTGACTTAAGTTGATTTTGAATGAGCTCTCCCCACGGTTAAGAACAAATAAGCTGAGAAAAGGGAGTAAAAATGTATGTAGAAAAATTCCAACTGAATGCTATTAAAAAAAAAAAAAAACCCACAACAAAAACAACAACAACAACCTAAACCAAAAAACAACAAACCAAAAGGCCCAAAACGAAGCCTAACAGAAATCCATTCCACCTTGATGGAGAACTTCTTTGTAATGTTTATGTATTTGCTATTTGTTTTCACTTAAACTGAATTTTTGTACCATCCTTATAGAGTTACAAGCTTATTCTGGTCATTAGTCTTATCAGTAAAAATAGTTCTGGAGACAATCTTCTAGAGAAGGTTACATCTTTCAGTGAAATACTCAGACAGACTCTTCATTACGCCAGGTTAAGAATTCTAACTGCAACCACCACCGTACACAAACATTCTCAAAATTTTTAGTCCTTTCATTAAATGGTTGTTTTCAGAACAGAATAGTCACACACAGAACAAAAAAATATATGAAACTTTCTCTTAGCGTTTTTCTTATGCATTGATGACAACACACATTAGTGTCTTTTGTTCCACCAAAGGCATTTCAACTGCTAATGGCCTAATTTACACTGAAAGTTGTATTTTAAAGTTATATTTATACTGCATTCCTCACTTGTGCTAAGCAGACAGGTAGCATGGATAAGTGTTCAGGTCATTGCATATTGGAGAATTTTTAAAAAAACTTGAGCAGTTCCAGAAACAAAAGCAAATGCAAAAAAAAGCAACCAACCAACCAACCAACAAACAAAAAATGAAAGCAGATGAATTCTAGAAGAATTTTCAGGAACATGACATGGATATTATTTATATGCATCTGTTTTTTCATTTCATATATATGGATGACTGAATATATATGTGCATATATTAAAAAAAAATCCCCACTTTATTATCTATAGGGTTAACCAACAGCAACCTTTAGGTACCACACTTGTTAAAACTTGCTCATCTCGACTAAGTGTAAACCAAAGGATATAAAATGATCTGATTTCACAGATTGTTTTACGTTCTAGCATCCTGTTGTTAGAAGGTATATTTTACATTTCAGTTCAGTTTCAGTTCACAAATCAAACAAGAAGAGATCTGGCCTGAACTCTATTTAAAAATCACTTCCAAATTTGGGATTTTGCATGTTCATTAAAATCTCATGGAAATAAAATGCAGAAAAAGAGTGTTGTGAATATCAATGTTCTTGTGTTCCAAAGAAATCATGTTGACGTTATTTCTGCAGGGGAAGTGAGTGCCTTTGCTTGGAATCAGCCCACTGGCTGTCACCGGGCACCATGCAGCAGAAGAAATCCAGGAACACATACTTCTTTCCTTTTACTCCCTGCTCCTCCACCACCCCCATTAAAAGCAAAACACTGCAGCACTCTTCGCCCACTCCAGCAAAATTGATTAGAATACTTTTTAGCAAATTTTGATCACCAGCAAATGCTGAACAAGTGACAGTGTCTTGTCACAACTTCAATGCCTTTTTCTTGTGCTCTGTTTTAGCAGGAAATATGTTTTCATAAAAGTCCTGTAACTTAAAGTATGAAGCATATTCCTGATTTTTTCATTTCATCATGGATTTTAACATAGTTCCTGTCATAACACCTATTAATATACCTTTATCAAACTTGGAATGAACTCTGTAATTTTAAAAGCATTTGCTTTTAGAGTCAGTGTGCCAAGCATTACTCCCATCACTTCCCACAGGGGAATGACAGGCTGTACAAAGTAAGCCTGCACAAACACAGGTTTTGATTTTTGGTGGGAGTTAAATGATTATAACATTGTTCACTGCTTGTAGTTCTGTCCTTCAATTTACCTTTCAAATTATGGGTAGACATTTAGACATTTAGAATATCTTTGGAGCAACACAAAACCCCAAAACCCGTCCAGGATCCTTGCAGCCTTTCTTTCGCTACAGCAGCCGGAGGCAGAAGGACCCTCCCAGACACTACATCACATATACCTGGCACATATTAATGGAAGAAGAAGTGAAAGCTATAGTTTCACAAGTAAAAACGGTGAGAAGGAAATTAGGGCTGGGATTTTTGTCACTTGAGAATTGCTCTTGTGGCTGTCAGGAAGCAGGCTGCTAGTTGCTAGGGGCAACGATAATAATACTTACTCCTTATATAATGCTTTTTATCCCTAGTTTTTAAAGCTTTCTTACAAAGAAGGTCAGTGTCATTATCACCATTTTACAGGTAGGAAAAGTGCTTATTTGTGCACCAGTTTCCCCAAGGACACCCAGCAGGACAACAGTGAAGCCAGAAGTAGAAAACTGCTCTTCCCTCCACAGGCCACACTGCCTTGAGGACAGCTAACCATTTAGGAGATATTAATTTATGTGTCTACACTGCCTAAAATGATCAGAAATTTGGCTTTTAATTAGCTTTTGCTGCCCTGCAAGCAAGGGAGGAAAACCTTCTATGTGACACCATGAGTCAAAGATCGTTTCCAAACTAAGATTGTGTTTTGGACAGGTATGTGTTTTGGAAACAGATTCAAGGTAATTTCAAGAGGACATGTTGAGTTGCTTTCCTGGGCTTGCCTCCTGCAGGAAGTGAATGAAACAGACTATTAATTCCAGGTACAAAGGCAAAAGGATAGACAAAGAAATGTGCAGTAAGCCCTAAAAACTGCAGGACTGTGCTGAGATTTGACAAAGAAGCAGCTTTAACCTGAAAGTTAATTTTTCATTTAAAGCAGATGACAGTCATACAGAAGGGGTGGACAGTTAGGTTGTAGTACCCAACAGCAGCTGGTCTCTGCTCCCTCAGAATTGATTGGTTTTTATTTCTAAGGACTCCTTCCATGCTTTTCCATTTGATTTCTTGATGAGACATTATCTTTTGATTGCTGAAGAAAAAAATTTTTCCCCACCAATTCCAGATTTGTAATTTAATGACAAATCTCCAGGAACAAGCCTAGCAGCCCTCAGCAGAAATGCAGAGAGAAAACAAGACATGAAGAGGCTTTTCAACCTCATCCCCTGTGTAAATGAAGGGCTTTGTTTCAACTAACACTCAAATTAGGATACAGAATGGACACCAGGCAGCACGGCAACATCCAACAGGATCCAGAGTGAGAGCCAAAGAGAGTAAACAGTTTCCCCACCTGCTAACACATATGCTGCCATCTGCAGCTTACTGACCAAGGGGGAAGTCTGATCTTTTCCAAAGCAATGGCAGTGTGTTTTTTTCTGTGCCATGGCTGAGTGCCTTCAGCCATCCTGTACAGTAGTGCCAGAATATTTGTTGTCACTGATGTTCAGCCAACCCTGCACTGTTTTACAGCCAGCTTTTGCACAACACTACCAGTAAGGGCCAGATTTCACCCACTGAATTTTTCTTCCAAAGTCAGTGATGTGTTGCTGTACTTACCAACACCAAAGCCATTGCAAAGTATTATGAACATTATAATATTTTAGAGGTAAAAAAATCCTCATGTTAATGGTTGATTTTATGAGAAGCCCTTAAAAAATTAATGAAAATGTGTTTTGCATTACATTTTTCATACAAACACATGCTTATAATAGTGATGTAATTCACACATGCATTTTAGTGAAATAAAGAAGATCTCATTCAATGTTTTAAGCCAGATTGTTGCAGGTATATTAAAAGC
The DNA here is from genome assembly GCA_035584735.1 of Pseudotriccus pelzelni. NCBI lineage: Eukaryota > Metazoa > Chordata > Aves > Passeriformes > Tyrannidae > Pseudotriccus > Pseudotriccus pelzelni. Next base: position 71,395,127 of record JAWMRA010000078.1, read on the forward strand.
TTGATTCTAAAAACACTACAAAGCAGATTTAAATAAATTTTAAAAGGTTAGACAGTATTGTATTTTGTATGTATAATATGTAGAAAGACAGTGTACAGAATTTAAAATAATCTTACAAAAATTGTGAATCTATACTATCTTAGAGACAAAAATGGTGATATATTTCTACCTAGCAAATAGAGGTTTTGCTATAAAAAAGATTTATACACTTGCAATAGAATGAAATTTTAAGGAAAGTGGTAGTATCTTATATCCAAGTATATTAGATGTTTTAATACAGCCAGACAAACTTTAGGCATATGAACCCCTTCTCATCAGGACTGACAAAGACTAGACAAATTTTCAGTGCCATTCTGCAATATGAAAATCCAAATGTCAAATTAATTTTAAAATTGTTTATTAAAAGTTCTCCTTTATAAATTTCAAATTTGGGGTACTTTTGTATGACAACATTTGCAAGGTAGATGTGCTGACATGCTCTATAGCTAAAATTAGGGACATTTGTGAATTAATACAATTTCTTCAGTTCATTTTTGTCATATACACATAAATATGACAAATCAGTTAATGAGAAAACATTCTTGTAATCTCACTTTTCAGCCAGTATCAAACATGGATAAACAGACCAATGAAAATGAAAGGTCATTGTTTCAGTGGCTTCCAGCATTGAGAAGAACATTGTAAAATGATTATCACATTATACTTAGGAGCTAGGATTGGAGTTTCCGTTCCCCAAATAGCAAATTATTTGGATTTGGATAGCCATCTGTCTCATTGCATCATATCCTTTCCTTATAGAGTATGATGTAAGTGAATGATGCCATGTTGTACAAAGTTTCTGTAACAGAGTATACACTATGTAAAAATATAAATCTAGGAGTATAAAATCTACATAGTACTTAAATCACTGAATAGGTGTGCCTATCAGTAGGCCTGAACAACACTGCTCTACTATGTTCAAGAACAAATCCGTTTTTCCCCAAGTTTCTTATTCTCCATTGTCCTCTCTCCATCTTTTACAACTAACACCAGGATTTTTACCTGCAGCGTCCAAGTATATATAGGAAATTTTTTGCTGTTTTGTAATATCTACTGCATCCATATACATCAACGTAATGTTGCCTTCTGATTCCGTAGTATTATTTTCCTCCCTGAGTAAAACTACAAAAGCGAATGTGGATGAGGTTCTGCTCTTCAGAATATTGTTGCTGCTGTTGGTTTGCTACTAATCATTTTGTTCATGCAAGGATCCACAACTGCAGACTAAGAAAACTAGTGTTCTTCTGTCTTTCTTGTGATACACAAAGAGATTTGTCCAGCAGTTCAGGTCTTTCAGATTGTTTAATGTATTGGAACACTATTATTTTTCCTCTGTGTTGTATCAGTAAATGCTAGGAAGCAACCTCTAAAAACAAAAGAGGAGACTTTGGCTCAATATTCATCTTGCCCTGTTCTAGACCATTTTAATAGCTGCTCAGAACATGAAGTTTTTAAAGATTTTCTTTTATGCTTTAAACAGTTTCTATTCAATTATTGACTAAGCTTGCACTTGCTTTAAATCTGCTATGTGATTTTCTAAAAAAAACCTGTGAGATCAAGTTTTAATTTTTTTAATTACCTTTTTGAAGTTATTTCACTATCTTTTCATGCATAAATAGGTTTGAGTAGCTAATTAAAGAAAACAAAAAAAACCAACCCAACTGGAGATTAAATGGCACTGACACTTACCGAAGTATAGAAGGGTATAATTTCATTTGCAATTAATGTTGTTTCAGTTTTGTAAAAAAACTAAGTATGTTCATTAGATACTATAAAGCCTTCTTGTGCCACTTATTTGCTTAAACTTAATAGAAAATATATTTTTTTATACTTTCATACAATAATCATGTTTAGAGAAAAAGTGGGATAAGAGGACTGTTTGTATACAAGTTCTTTACAAATTATTATGAATCACAGATTTCAAATTACACTTTGGGAAACATCAAAATATATCACAGAAGAGAGACACGTATATCAGAATGACAGCATGAAAAAGGATAGATGTGTGGGAAGATGAAAGATAATCAAAATTTGGGAGCAAAAAGAAAAATTCAACATTTTAGTCACATTTTAAAGACAAGAGTCACAGAATACAAACAGACTGATCAGGGCAGAAACAACGGACTGTCAGAACCGTGGCTAGTGACCAAGAATAGAAATTGGCTAACCAACAGTCAGGTTATGTGTCTGCATTATGTTATTGGTTTTAGTAGTGAAGAGAGGAAAATCAGCAAAGGCTAAATTTGTGAATTGGTTTTGTTGACCATCAGATGAACAGTGATAGCTTTGAAACTTCTTTCAGCCACCAATCCTACAAATATTATATTATTTGTATTCAAAAGATGAGTAATTCCCAAACTGGACTTCCATTTTTTTAAACGAGCTTGTTCTTATTTTAAGAACTTTGTGTAGTGTCTTCAAATTAATTTCAAGTACTATTTCTCCTTCTGAGATATGAGTTTACATATATTTTGTCATTGCTAGCAGGCAATACAGTGCTAGCCTTGTAAACAGTTCGACAAAAATAGGGTTTCCAAATTTATTAACTGCCAATGTACTGAAGATCATATTTGTTCATTCTCCTAATAGAAATATTGTTTTCATTCTTAGTTGTGCCTCAAATGCAACGTGGAAGCAAGAAGACAAGCTGTGTCCACTTTCTGCTCACAAATCACCCATAGTTCTGCAATTAGAACTTACAGGGTGAAAAGTGAAACAGAAGGAAAGAGAAGATTTTGTAGTATAATAAAAAAAATTGTCAAAAGGTAAAGTTAAGAAGGTTAAGAAATAACCTATGGCCTGTTCGTGAACTATAGAATGTTCAAAGTAATTTAAATAAATGAAAACAAAAAGTATCCTTTAAATGAAGCAGTTTTCCACAATAGAATTGCATGTTTCAAATTTGAGAAGACCAAGGGGAAAAAGTCTAAATACCAGATGCGGTCTACAAGACACTTCTCTTCAGAATCATATGGTATTCAATTTAGAATTACAAATAAGGATATATAAAGAAAATATAAGGAAATTCAGTATCAAAGCATTGATATTTGTTAAAGTAGAAAATTATCTCCCCAGGAAAAATGTAGATGCGCATTTACTTCTTACAATTTAAATTAGCTAAGAAAAGAACAAACAATAATGCAGTAGAGAATTGTTGTGCTGAGACATAAGGGATGGATACAGAATGAAGTCATTACTAAAAAAATATTATTCTTTTACATCAGTATCATCTGCATTATTAAATAATTGTACATAGATTCCTTTTCTGCATTGTACTGAGATGCAGGACCTGGTTTTGCAGTTTCTCTACTGATTAAGTTTTCTATACCTGCAAAATACCCCTATCAAATTGTCTTTACAGGCCAATATCTACTTTTTTTGGAAGAAGAATCTCATTTCCTAGCACTGGTACATAAGCATAAACCCTCTGTGACATGGAAATGCCAAACTTACAATCCTGCTGTGATTTTTATGTGTGTGTTTTCAAAAAGGAATGTTTATGTTAATACAGCAAAATGCTTGAATCAGCCCAGTATGTGTCATTTATATGTTCTTTTGCACTCCTAAGGAATATTAAAAAATATGGTGTTTCATTGAACTTAATTTCAGCATTATACAGAAGAAACCACAAGAAAATATTAAATATTTTGATTATGTTTGAAAAACATTAAACATGACATTCAATGTATCAGCTGTTAACAGCATACATTTCTTATGCTGCTTCTTGGGATGTAATCAAAGAAAAACAAATCACCAATATGTCAGATATGGAAATTTTAATCTCAGTAGCATAAACACATTTTGTACGCTACATTCATATATAAATATTATTATTCCCATGTGGACCTTTTCTTTATTCTTTTGCATTTTTTGTACAGTACAGCTCTGAAGCTATTTGCTGTACTGCCATTATCATGCTGAGATATATACAGAACAAAAAGATGTTAAAAAAAAAAGGAAGAGTACTTCATTGTTTTCTGTAGGAAAAATCTATCAGGCACAGAGTTCTCTGATGGCTTCTGCTTTTTCTGTCCCACTTCCTCTGCCACCCAGAAGGCTACCAAAAATATCACTCACAGACAAAACTGCTAACTCTCACAACAAGAAAGGATGGGCTTCTGCATTCAGAGAAATAGAGCCAGGCCTCAGTGCCCTAAATCACAGTCTGTGCCACTGGGGAGGATGGCGAGAAGGGTGAAAATAAAGCAGAACATGGATTAGTTCTTCATCATGGAGCTTCCCACACAGAAAGCTGGAAGAAAAATGTTCACAATTTTGTGGCTGTTGGCTTCTATTGAAACCTGAATATTTGAGGCTGGATCCTTGACCTCAAAGCCTATTTCAGGGTACTTTCCAGCTTCAAATAGGAAAATTACCATTTGATGCAAGGAACAGATCAATTTTAATTAAATTTTATTCTATCTAGAAAAAAATTATGAAACTAATATGTCAAATATATAAAATTAATCTAAATACTACAATGAAGTTTTACTTATTCCATATACGCTTGCAATTACTCCCAGATTTTTTTCATATGAAACTTTCAAATGTACTTTTAATTATTATTTTATTACCTAAAGGAATATCATAATTCCTTCTGGAACATAAACATACTGCCTGGTGACTTTACTGCATTGGTATAACAAATTGGAAATATATTCTATGGAAAAGATTAAAAAATTCTTATAAAACACTTTCCTTCAAGAGTTTCTTGTAACAAAGAACAGGAAAATTACTCTAAAGATCAATATTTTTAGGTCTTTATTGACAGCTCCTACATTTTTATAATAAGTTTTAAATTATAATGAAGTAGATAAGGTTTCCTTAACACTATGCTTTGTTAATGTGCTCTGCATAAAGTTCTTTGGACAAGCAAAAGAATTCGTAGAGCAGCAATATATATTTCTCAACTTAAACCTTACTGGTACAGGATTTTTAATACTATTTAAATGGTCCTGAGGAAAAGTCTAAAGCAATTATCTGCCATAGGACATCACTGAATAAAAATATGGTTTCTACAGACACTTATGTTTAAAGAAAAAGAAACGCTTCACTGTACCCTGCATGCTTACAAACTTGCCTTTGTCAAATCCATCAACTGAACTAACATATGACATCATGCTCAGCATATAAAGCTGGACGAAGGAGAGAGTGAGACTTTTGTAGTGATGGCCTTTGTCTTCCCAAACAACAAATACACATGGTGAAGCCCTGGAAGCAGTGAATGAATTCCTTGTTTAGCTTTTCTTATGTACATGACTTTTGCTTTCTCTATTAAACTGTCTTCATCTCAGCCCACGAGTTTTCTAACTTTCACCATTCAGATTCTCTCCCCCATCTAGAGAAGAGGTGATGTAGTGAGTGAGTGGCTGAGTGGGGCTTAGTTGACAGGTGGGGTTAAACCACAACACTGAAAAAACACAAACAAGGCCTCAGACACCAACTTTGAGCTAAATTAAATGTATTTAGGTTAGTACAATAAGTTTCTGACTGCTAACCTAGTCTCAAGTCAACACTGTTACTTTCCCTACCCTTCTGCATTATTTCTGAAAATTTTTTTGACATATGCTTCTTACCAGAATTCGTACTCAAATCTGTGATATTGTATTCCAATACAGCTTTCCAGTTGAATCAATATTTAGATAGGCAGGCAGCTTCAGAAATACAATTCAGAACCCAGTGTGACTGCTGTGCTCCTCAGAGATATTTGGCAGAATATGACTTTCCACTCTGCCAGCTCCCCAGCTTCATGGTGAAGGATGTAGTTGCCCTTGGCAGGGCTGTACTGCCCACCTGGAACAGCTTGTGTGAAAAATAAAGATAACTAGCCAAAGACACTGCAAGACAACACCATGCAACTTAGGCAGAAAAGAATACACGTGACCAATTTACAGTGTGGTTACATTGTGGTCAGAAGTTAGAACATGTCAGAATCCATATTTTGTTTATGTTAGAATTGGCAATCTGAAATTTCAAGCATCAACTGTCTTCATGGTTCCAATGACAGATACTTGGAAACTTTAATTGCTGATCAAACCTTCTATTTCCTATCTCTGTATTAAAATGCTTAATCTTGTAAATAGAATTCAATCTGATTAATCAGTTATGCTCACAAAATTGATATATTTTTATTTCTATTTTTATATTTTTTATTTATATATTTTAATGTATTTTTAGTTTAATATTCAAAACTATATCAAAGGATATTGATATGCAAATATATGTATGTCAAACATAGGCATGCACTGAATTTTTACTAAACTATAGTCAGGATTTTGTTAAAACTAGTAATAATTATTTTTGCTACATAACTTGTTGACTCTTCTGAAGTACACAAACCAAAACAAAATGAAAAGGAAGTAGAAAGTCTACATTCTGAAGTGAAGGCAGAATACTAGATTTTGTACTTCTGCATATGCATTATGTGGACAGTGCCCTTCAAATATTTATTCACTATAGATTTTGAAAAACTTTCTTATTAGAAAAAATTTAAAATTAATTATCTGAGGATACTGAAGATAACACCTCTGTGTACACCAGAAAAATATTATAGATGCCAGGATGCACCTTCTGTTAGTCCTTTTTGGTTCAGCAAGAATTCCTTCAGCCTCCCTGGTGATTTTGCACTACTACTAGGATTTGTTCAATCAAGGACTAAAATTACTGACCCTATGTTATCATCAATCTTACTGCTAAGAAGACTATTCTAAAAAGCCATATGACCGCTAATTATATCCTATCATAGCAAATCAATGCACCTAGATAAAAATAAAAAGCAGTATCTCAGTTTGCAACCATTGAATAAATACAGTTATGCTAAAATGACTGCATTTTTTTCATTTCTTAAAAAAAATTAAGTAACTGCCTTTTCTACAGCTATTTTACATTATTTGCATATTCTTTCACAAGTATGCTTTTTTTTTTTTTTTTTTTTGTGAACTCATGTCTTAGTAATAATGCTAATAATGTAATTCATAACCCGGTATTCCTCTCTTTAAAACATTTTAAAAAGTACTCAGATTTTATTACTGTAAAACAAAGTTGGGAACCTACTAAATGTAGACAAGGAAAGAGAAGAAGACTGTATGGAAAATCATTAGTCCAATCCTGTTATTTTATAAGCAGAAGGTTTTTCAACACAAAGAAGTAGATCAAATTTGAAGGACAAAAAATAGTTTAGGTTGCTGGGATAACTAGGATTGCTATGGAGAGAATTCCAGAAGATGGGATTATCAGCAGTGTCAAATACTGAAATCAGGTTGAAGACTCTTCATTAGTGAAGAACAAGAGGACATTAACTACTCCGGTGAGGGTGGTTTCTATGGAAGCCACAGCAGAACCCTTATTGAATTTGGACACATAAATTGCCTCAGGGTAAGAAAACACTTCTAACATCTGTGATAAACAACAGTAGACTCAATAATAGACTTACCCCTGTAAAAAATCCAATCAAACAAATGAAAAAACAAACCAAAATGTAACAAGGTCAACATTAGATAAATTTATGGTACTGTTACACACACAAATCACCCCTAGCATTATGAGCAAGAGTGAGAGAGGATGACAGAGAGCTTACTTTCATGTTGCTTCTCTTTCTCCTTGACCTTTCTTGTCTTGTCCAGAATCAAGAGTATATGCAAGAAATTACAAGTTAACAGGTAAATAAAGGAAAAAAAAAAGTAAAAGAGGTTAGAAAGAAATGGAGTGGAGAGAAAAATGATACAAGCTCTTTGTATCTTTCTGGGAGATGTAGTTATGGAGGAAAGGTGGGGCAGAAATAAGTCATAGAAAGACAGGTTATTTAATTTGCCTTTTTCAAAGACTTGTAAACCAGATTTTGTAGTTTACAAGATTTACCTGTCAACAATTCTGATAAAAAAATCTCACATTACTCTCTGAAATCTGTCATTTTATGTCAATATGAAAAACTAAAGGTCATAAAAACCATACACATTAAATACGTTAATTGTTAATTACCCATTTTGAAGCGCAATACAAAACATAAGGAAAATAATTTCTACCTGAGCCCATAATTACACTAAAGTTATAGAATTTCTATATATAGTTTAATATTTACTTTTAAAAGTCTGGGAAAATTTATAACTGATATGTCAAAAAATGCCTCTAGTTTCACCCTTTAGTATGTTCTTTCAGGCACTAAGCAAGAGTAGCATAAAGGAAATTCTGGTTTATTGTCAAAACAGCATGGAAACGTTCTCAGATACTGTGAGAACTTTAATTACTTCTTACAGTTGAGGGGCACAACGTGTATTTACTGAGATCAATCCCAACACAAAATTTTTTTGATTATCATTAATTTTATTATTGGTTAGGAAAAACAAAACAGTAAAAAGATGAAAGAAAACCTGCTACACTTCTGAAACCATGGATAAAAGACTTACTATGTTGTTACTTCCTTTGTTAAGTAGCACATTAAAATGAACTAGCCTAAACAAACACAGCAAAACAAGATCCAATTTTTTGGGTTAGTTATTTAAATGGCGGCAACTTTACTGATATTTTGATCAAACTATGACCAGTATTGCTGACGGCTGTATAACTAGATAAGGACATAAATGTTACACTTTATTTTTAGGTGTTTTTAATAAATTAAGATATTCTGTTTTAACAATAAAGGAAAAAATGCGAATAGGAAACCAGTTTTGTATTCCACTGTCATGGGTTTGCAAAAGTCCCCCTCCTTGGGGATTGAAAATAGTTTGTCCGGATGAATTTCCGGACAAAAG
>JAWMRA010000078.1:71404012-71464463 GCA_035584735.1 Pseudotriccus pelzelni
CTGCATAAACTTCTCTCACCCTAGAGCAATTTGTGGGGGGTGTGGTAAAAAATTGTCCCCTAGGCAAACCCATGACATCCACCATTTTGCTGAACGCAGTCAGTAGGTTAATGTTTCACAGAACTTGAAATCTAAATGTTTTTAGCTTTCAATACACAGTAATCAATACACAATTTTGATTGTTCCTTTGAAATTATGTCCTCTCATGTTTTGTATAAAACTGTTAATCTGGCAGAAATTTGTTGTTCGTGTTTAACCAAATTAATGATTCTTCTAGACAGCAGTCATTGCTAACATATTTCTCAGCAGTGTGCTCTTTCCCATTATGACTAAAACTAGGAAATGTAGGTTGTGGGTTTTTTGGCTTTTAGTAAAAGATATTTAAAAGTTATTCTCGAGCTGCTCTGAAAAAACCCCGTGAATATACAAACATCCGTATGAGCCTTATACATATACTACATATACTAAAGATGATGATAAAAAAATAACAGCACTATTTACTTCACTTCAGAGGCAACTGCTGCTAATACAAAGACAACAGAGATACCTAATGTTTAATTGGAAACAGTTTATTATACTTTCCTTAATAAAATTTAGGCAAATCTAATAATGTGAAAAAGAAAACTATTTCAGATTGCTTAATATCTTACACATTTACTGTGAGAGTGATGAGGCACTGGGACATGTTGCCCAGAGAAGATGTGGATGTCCCATCCATGAAAGTGTTCAAAGTCAGGTTTTGTATGGATTTGAGCAACCTTGTCAAGAGGTAGATATCCCTGATCATGGCAAGGATGTTGGAACTGGAGGAATTCTAAGGTCCCTTTCAACCAAAACCGTTCTATGATTACAGAAATTGCTTACTGGTCTGCAAGAAAGCAAGACTCATGGAGAGCTAGAAGATACTACAAAGAGGAATGCCTGCAGAACTGATAACTTATCCCCTAGTGTATATTCATTACAATACAATGTTTAAATACTATTTACATAGTAACTCCCCCAAGGACCCTCTCTACTCTCCCATTTCATATAGAGCATACCTGGCTTCATAAAGAAAGAACTACTTCATATTTTCCTATACTGTTATTACTTAATATTTACCATATAAATTATCTATTGCACTCTGCTGATAAAGCACTGAACACAGAGTTTTAAATTTTCTCACTATTTACTGTATGAGATGGATCTGGCATATGCATCACATACTTTTATTTCAGAATTCTTCCAGAGTAGAAAAAAATTCTTTAGGCTACCGCTGACAAACGGCATGCTGTGCATATTATACACTTCTCTATCTATAGCATACTAATTGCAGTCTACCTCAGGTGTAGGAATGATCTTTCTGAAAGGTTTGCATAAGCACTAAAAAATACAAGAAAGAAAATGCATTACCCTAGGATGCTGCTGTGAATTGATATGATGTGACAGGGAGTTAGTCATTCAGGGGTATAAAATAAAGGGCCTTGCAAAAAAAAATCAAATCCAAACCAAACCAAACAAAAACCTTAAGCATATATTAGGCATTTCCTCCCAATTTGTGAGGCATCCTGACTACAAAAATATTAAAGTCTATGATCATAACTTGCATCCCCTATTTTTTCTGTGACTTACTTGAAACACTGTTTGAAAAAAATATAGAAATTATTCTGAAAAAAGAGAGGAGTCTGAACTTGCTTTTTTTCAAATAGATGCTCTGAAAAAATAGGTTTGTTCATCCTTATTCCCTTCAAATGACGCTCTCCATCTCAGGAAACGTAGTTGTTTGGTTTTGGGGGGTTTTCTTGGGGGGGGGGTATTTTTTTTTCATCAGTACTGACAGAGTTTCAAAGATATGAATGAAACATTTCCATTCATCTTATTGTCTCCAACTTGTCTCGTGTGCCCTCCTTATCCCTGCAAAGATTTTTTGGTTAACAGGAGGTAGAAGCTACAGCTATGGTTCACTACAGGAAATTCTGAAAAGTGGAAACATGACCTGACATTTGAAAATTCCCTATTACCTTTTAAAATAATTTTATGTATATTTTATATTTTTATGTATATATATGTATATATGTGTGTGTATTTATATGAGCACACATATATAAAAGGCACCATTAGCTTTTAAGAGAGAACTGACATCATTGTTCACTTCTGTGAAAGGGCATTTAACATATGGCTACATTGCCAGCAGAGCTGGAGAAAGCTGAGACCTCCCAAAAATATATTTCCTGGAGCTCTGCATCCCAGTGCTGTGAAAGGCTTCACACTGCATTCATCAGGTTCAGAGCTAGTCTATCCTATTTCCTGTTTTCACTCATATCCTGCTCCAGGGTGGGGTCCCTCCTACAGGAGACGGTCCTCTACAAACCTCTTCAACGTGAGTCCTTGCCACAGGTTGCAATTCTTCACAAACTGCACCAGTATGGGTCTGTTCCACCAGGTGCAGTCCTTCAGGAAGAGACTGCTTGAGTGTGGGACCCCACTGGGTCACAAGTCTTGTCAGCAAACCTACTCCAGTATGGGCTCCTCCTCTGTTTCTGAAAGACCTGCCAAGATCCTGCTCCAGTGTGGACTTCCCACGGAGTCATAGCCTCCTTTGGGCATCCACCTTCCCCAATGTGGTGTCCTCGAAAGGCTGTAGGACCTCGATGGTTGAGGAGAAGATCTGCCTCACAATGGTCCACACTGGAGGCCTTGCAGGAGAGTCTCCTGGAGCACTTTCTCCCTCTCCTTCTTCCATGACCATGAGGTCTGTGGAGTTATTTCTCTCATATATTTTCACTCCTCCCTTCTCTTTTCAACTGCTCCTGAGCAGTAACTTTTCCCCATTCTAAATATGTCATCCTAGAGGTGTTACCATCATCATTGATGGGCTTGGCCTTGGCCAGCAGTAGGTCATCTTGGCTGGCATTGGCTCTATTGGACATGGGGGAAAGTTTCTAACATCTTGCAGACATCACCCTGTAGCCCCCACTGCTACCAAAATCTTGCTGTCCAAGCCCAATACAAACCAATTTGTGTCCTATCAACACTAGGTAGTGTTATATAACTCTACTAAATGCCATAAAATTTACTGTGCTAACAGAATTAAGACATTGTACATTATCTTTCACTCTGCATACACATTTAAAGGATATTACTTATAGGAATTTGGCTTGATAATTTTTTCCTGAGCAAAAGACAAGGGCTCCTTACCTTTCCTAAACACCGGACTGCCTTTCACTGTTACTGCTGGAAGGCTGCTAAACTGTTGTACCTCAGAGAGAGGCGCTAGAGAAATAAGAAAAAAAGCCATTCAGGTTGTCTTCTTTCTACAACAGAACCTTTTGATTTGCCATATGACAAAAGGCAAAGCTTTGAGCTTTCAATACTTAGGAATGACTGTAATGATGTTTAATTCCCTCTTGCATAATTTTGTTATTATGGCAACTGACAATTCTGATCTGGTGAAGCCAAAATTGCTTTCAAATACCAAAATATTTCAATTGTGCTTTTGTGTTTTGTTTTGGTGTTTGTTTTTTTTCTTTCTCAGTAAGGCACTTTGACTTCACAAGTTTCAAAATATATGAATAATGAGAACACAACCCTATGTGGACACAGTAAATAAGCAAATGGTAACTTGGGAGAGGAGGAGCTCAAGAGCCTCTTATTAGAGTTTTTTTTGGTAATTAGGACATTCAGCAAGGAAAAGCATATGGCGAAACCAAACACAAGTAAGCACATCTAGTCTGTCATCTTTGTAAGAGTGCTTGAACTAAGGAGCTAAATCTGCACCTCACAGAGGCAATATGATATTTTGCTTCCTTTTTGTCTGCCTACTAGTTCACAAAAAACACTGTTTTGTTTGTTTGATTTGGTTTGTTTTGGGCCAGAAATCTTCATCCTATAGTCTGGTTATGAGGAATTTGATGAGAAGGGAATTGGCTTGCTGCCTATGCAGAGGAATGCTACTGTAGTGTTCATTGCACACCCTTACTCTTCTCCAGTAATGCTATTGCTTAGAGACTCAAAACTTTATTGTAACTTTTAAAGGCAAAACTAAGTATTCCCTCAGCATCCCCTGGCTTGGTCTATAACAAGAAATATTCACTTTGAGTAGTAGTCTACATTCCTTGTAAAAGTAACTTGCTTGATGGTTTCAGTGGGAGTCTTAGTTGCAAAAAGAATTCATGATAGAGCTTATAACTGTGATGTGCAGCACGTCTGTATGCCTCACAGGGCAGAAAGAAGTATAGAACTCCACATGTACATACCTATTTTCCGAGGCTACTTAACAGAATTACACTGAGTTTTAACAAACTCAAAGTATTGCATTTGTAAAATATGTTGGGATCATTCTTGGGGAAAAATAATGCAGTTTTATATAAGATAACATTAAGTACAAATAGCGAGAAAATGAGAGAGGAAATGAATGGCGTAATAAACCAGTGCACCTCCCTTGGAAAAGCTCGGTAGATCATGAAAACCTCATGGGCATGTTAAGTGTATAAAGCATCTAAACACCTTGAGGAAGCATAGTTACTCATTTCTATGCGCTGAAAATTTTAAATCTCAAAATATGGCTCTTAAAGGTAAAATAATTTTGGTATACTTGAGTTTGAAACAGGCAGTGGAAGTAAATGAATTCTGTTCCTTATTTGTTTCCTTACAGTTTCATGTCTAGCTTAGATAGTTATTGTCTCTCAAACAGCTCACAAAGCTTTTTGGACTGTTCCTGGCTTCTCATTGCAGGGCACCAAAGGAGCTTGTCTCAAAAGCAGCTAACATAGGCAAATTAGAGGATCTATCATCCTCGTAGTGCACTGTATGGTAACAGCTATTATGAGACTTCAGGTGCAATGAGAGAAGAGGCATCCCACTTATGGCCCCTGCGTGTTTTGCCGGAAGACTCCAGACCTGAAAAAACAAAAACCAGTAAGCAGGTATAGAAGAGTTTAGAGTGGTAACATAGAAAACACAAAGAAGCAGGACTTGTAATAGTTTCTGAGCCAACAGTTATTTTAGCAGAACAGAGTAGCAGTAATTGGCACTGACTGTGAATGTTTGAGATAAATTCAATTCTGAACCAACAGAATTTATTCTCACTCTGGAGAATATAATTTAGAGAGAAAAGAATTGTGATCTATCTGAGCAGAAATGACCAACAGTTATGGAAAAATCCATGAAGTGCAACGAACAGAAAGCAAAAGAGTACACAGAAATAAGTTACAGTGAGTTCACTGTGACTTTTGGAGAGGGTTGCTTGCATCCACCTGCTTGAACAATGAATGTGAATTATTTATTTCTTTTAAAAATATTTTTCTTTCAACCACTTAAATGACAGTGTAGTATTTCAGTTGGAAATACACAAGAACTTCAACTATAACTGTAAGGTTATAGCTTTGTTTCACATTGATTGGGGTGAGAGTTGTGTAGCATTTTTTTTTTGTTTGCTTTTGTGGGTTTTTTTTGTTTTGTATTTTTTTAAAGAAATTTCATAAACATAGAACTTGAACTAAATTGAACCTGACATCATCTCTTAAATTAGGGTGAAAAAAAAAAAAAAAAAAACAAAAAAAGAAGAGAGAAACATATGTAAGCTTAATGAATAGCTCCTTGAATATCCTGAAAGACATTGTAATTGCTTAGGAAAGAATGTACTGAAATCTCAAGTTTGGAAGTACACTCAACATAGTAAAACCAAGGGAACTCTGAACTGTCAAGTGCCACTGTCAAATGCCTTTTGCAGAGTACTCCATGCAGCATTTATTAAGGGACCTTTAGAAAACACCTAAATTGCACATATAGTTTCAGCCTAAAGGCAACGGTTGTTCTGTTGTTGCTTTTACAGACACACTATATCATGTACAAGTTATAGGTACATATCAACATCTTGCACTGTATAAACCTACCATACTTCACTGAAATGTTAAGCTTTCAGCACTCTCGCCCACAATATGATAATTACAGCCATTCAAGCACTAAAACTGGCACATTTTTTTTCCACAGAATATCATGGGTTGTTCAGACATTTCACACCCCACCTCCTTCTACAATTTTCTAAGTAGCACTAAGATAGATATAAAAAGCAAGATGGCAAACTGTGTGCCAGATAAGACTGTGAAAAGCAAACCTTTATCCTCAGTTCTGTTCTTCACCTGCAACACTAAACTCTAGATGCTTGTTCTCTCTCTTCTTTCTCTTTTACTTCCCCCATCATATGATAATGTAAGATATCTTTGATCTTTCCAAACATATTTCAAGCTCTTTTGAAGATTGCGAATATGTAGTTTTTATAAATCCTTTTAAATTTTTTATAGTTTTAAAGGCTTCCTGAAGTATAAGAAGGTTTTAAAATTTAATATTCACACAACCCATCCTCTCGTGTCTATCTTCAAGAATGCTGTGAAAACCAGGTTGAGTGCCCTTGGTCTCTGTGTTACCCTCCTGGAATTTTGTGGCTCCCTGCGTGCACGTTCATATGAATTTAGTTAGTAAGGAACACCCTGAATATTTTCTGCTAGGAAGTGTGCCTCTTTATTGGATAATCACCCTGATTTTAGGAAGCCTCAGGAAATGGGGGTGTTGTTTCTATTTTTGTTATAGCAGTTAAATGGTTTTACAAAAATACTTTCTCCCTTTCTTTATGAAAAAGCAACAACAAAAACCCAAACCAAATACCCCCAAAACCACAAACAAACAAAAAGGCAAACTTTTTAGGAAAGTGTTCATGATTAGCTGTAATTGAAAAAATTCCTGGAAGTACTAAAGGCTTAGACAAAATGTTAGAAAGAATAATTGTGCTACTCCTGCTCTTAGTTGAGCTATTCATTTGAGTTTGAATTATATTTTGAAGTACTTTTACGTACACAAAACAATATATTCACAGAGATTCATAAAGTCAATTAGGTTGGAATTTTTTTCAGAACTCAGGCAGATTTGTCAAATTAAAAAATTGTCATAAAACTTAAAAAGTATAAATATCAGACATGAATTTGATAAAAGCAATTTTTTGCTTCCTGACATTCACAACCCACAGAAGACCATGGTGATGTTACTCCTCTGCTCTGTGACTAAGCAGACAGATGTAAATAAAAGTTGCAATGATCACAAGAGAGGGTTTGGTGTGAGGGGGGGTTGGTTGGCAGAAATATTGTTATCTTCTGAAACATCCTTTCAGAAAATTGATATTAATATTCACATACATGCAATGGGATGTAATTCACTGATTTTGGACAGTAGTAGAAGGCTGAACCAATGAAGTCTTTCATGAAACACATACTAGATTTTTATATTTCCAAGTTCAGTAAAAGTTTTTACTATGACACTTAACAGAAAACAAATTAGAAAGTTAGAGAAAAACTGAATAATGAAGAAAATAAAAGCTATTATAGAGGTATGGTGTGTTGATTTTTTATTTCTCTTAAAAATATCCTATTAAGGTAATTTAGTTATTTGATAGAAGCACATAAAACGTTTGCAAAGACTCAACACGAAGGAAATTTGTTCCTGAAAAGTGTCTCTTCTATGCGTAAAATGAAATGTCATAGAGGTAAAGAGACTCAAGCAGAGAATATTATATACTTAAGCTCAGGCAGAAAGTTAGGCATTTTAAATAAATAAATTAAAATATCTGCTGACATAAATGCAATTTACTATTCAAAACCAGCACAGGATCAAGTGCTTGGATATTCCTTTCTAGTTGTAAATGGAACACCTTTTGAGGGTGAACACAAATAATTGGTAGAGGAGTTACCAGTTGTGAAATAGCACTCCGTTGTTTGAAGCCACAGTTATCAGCGAATGCTTCTTTCTCCAGACACCACTTTGGGTCATCTACAGATTATTAAATTCAATAGCATCGCGTTACATCTTGAGATCAGCACCAGATGAACTAGAGGCCAACATTCCTTTTTTCCACTGTGTAGTATGTGACATTAGATCTATACAACAGCCTGTTTTAGCTGTAAAAAAAAGTAACCCCACTGCAAACAAACAAACAAAAAAACCCAAGTGGTTTGTAAGATTGTGCTAGTATTAATTTTCCAAACTGTCATCACATTTGCTACCAAAGTCAGGAGTGTTCTCTTGTTCTCCTAATCATCTGCTCTGAGCCTGGGCATGCCTTTCCTCAGTCTTCTCTCCATGCTCAGTACTCTGTCTTCTCTCTCCAGTACCAGCTGGCTCTTTACCAGCAGCTTCTTCCTACTCCTACCACTTCAGCAGCATTGGGAAGCTGCCTGCAAATACGGTGCTGCAGGATTACAGTCCTGAGAGGCAGCAACCATGTGGACATCTTGCTTTGTCCCACTGCCTAATTTAGGCAACACTGTTATTAGTATACTGCCCATGCTCATTTAATGTGTAGCGGACAAAGTAAATCATGGCTTTGCCTCAATCCGGCAACTGCTGTGATATTTGTTTCACTTTCTACTACTTAAAAGAAATCCCTGTATTCCTCATTTGTTTGAGAAACTCCTCCATACTGAACTAACAAATCAGAAGAGTCTTGATGCTGTTACCATAAGGGAATGCAAGGCAACAGTAATTTTTTATTTCTATGAGATTTGTCTGAAATGTTTCATACCACAATGATTGCTTTTATTTTGTTGCTAGGGATTACTGTCTGTCTTTGTAAGCTGTGTCCTGATTTTTTCACCTCTGTACACAGAGATCTGCAATGTATCCAGTGCTTCATTACCTACAAGCCACACTGACACCAGCAATAAGGAAAGTGGAGGTGGTAGGATTTTCCTTTTCAAGCTTGGCAGCATCAGAACTGCAAGAATGAGCTCTGTCTATTAAAAGAGCTCTTTTCTTTTGTGCAGAGAAGCCAGCCAGCATTTGTCACTAGAGTAACACAGAGATAGGAACTGCTTCTTTGTTGTTGAACATTCAAAGGTATCTATTTTCCTTTCAATAGGTCCAACAATTCCCACCAAAAATCAATGAGGCTTAAGCAGAGCCCCAGGATTTCATTCAAAGACCAGCACCATTTCTTAACTGGCCCACAGAAGAATTGGTTTCCTTTGTGCTGTTCTTTCAAAAATTTTTAATAAACCCTTTGGGTTGAACTTGATCAAAAATGTTGAACTTACAAATTAATTTGTGTGGATGAGTTTAGGAAAAAGAGGAGCTAGCTATTTACAACATTACTTACTCCTTTTCATTTCAATGCTCTCTCTACTAAACAGTAGATAAACTAAATATATTGGCATATATTTAGAAAACAAACAAAAAATTACTTTTAAAACTTAAAAAAAGCAAACAAAAACATGAAACAAAAATAAACTTGCTTGAACCCTCAAAGAATTACCTTGTCTCGTTTAGATTAGAAACATTCATTCAAAGAAACCTCATGAAGAAAATGAGATTAGACAACACACGACAAGGACCTACACAACATGGGAAATTGAAAGGAATCAGGGACATAACAAGGCTTTTCTTCCATTGTAGAACTCCATATGTTACCTATTATTAATCCAGATTTCCTTTTTAGGTCTCATGATGGCAAACAAGAGTGACAAAATTAATGTTTATCATTTTTGAAGGAGTTTTATATTGCTTTAATTTGCTTATTATTTCTCTAGCCCAATTCCTGCATTATTTCTTGTTTCCTTGTGGTCATTTCCAATAAGAATTAAATATATTTGTGATTTTTTATATCTCTTTGCCACTAGAGGTGGAATACAAAAAGTGGAGACAAAAAATAATTCACCATATATGGAAAAATAGAAAGACAGACAAAAGAATAAAGAAAAACAAATGCAAATTAATTCTGAACCTACTGTAGGATAAAATATGAAGAATATCAGTCAGTGATCCGTAGAAAACAGTGAAACACAGGAAATAATCTCTTATGGTAAGGAAATTATGCTTTTTTATGTGTATATTCCTTAAAGATAATATTTGTATATTCTGAGGATCATGCAGAATATTCTTTTGATCTGTTCTCAAAGTCCACGCAAATATTTTGCAAGCCTGGAAGAAACTTTTAGTAAGGCGCCAGCTGATTCAGTTGTTTGAAAAAAATTCAGGAGTGTGAAAAACTTACAGAATTCAAGATTTCCAGCAAAAATTCCCAAACATTTCCAATAAAGCCTGTAATGAGTGTTTTGCTTAAAAAAATTCAAACCCCAAACCCACCCACTCCCCCAAGCCCCCAGAAAAACAGGATGCATTTTAGGAATAGTTAGGGACATGATCCATTTACACAAGATCACCAGTCAGACTAAACAATAAATACAATTTTGATTTTCACAAAGTGAAAAAAAAAATTTCCAGATACTGAATGGAAGTGGAGCTTCATGAAAACTCATACGAAGCTGGCACAGATTGAGGCTTGGAATGGAGGGCTTTTGGAAGTAAAGACTATCAAAAAATAAAACTTTAAATGAAGGAAAGTATCTTGAATCTGTAGCCAAAAAAAAAAAAAAAAAGATATATAGAGTAGAAATGTTTGACAGAAATTTCAAATAAAATTCATTCAAGTGATGAAGCTTGTGAAGCTTCTGTATGAATTCTGAAAATTTCCTTAGTTTTTCTTCCCATTTATTTAGCACTAAATTTTCATCCCCAGAGACAAGGAAGAACACTGCTGCCAGAGATAAGCATATCATGCCTGTGGGAAACATGGACTTTGTTGATCAGCATGCCAAAGAAGCTGAATGTTTGGCAACAGCTAATTGCCAAAATTAATAGCTGCTTGCATTTTCCTCACAAGCAGAGCTAATTGATGAGGTAAGGTGAAGTCTTCCAATCACATCTAAAATTTTATTATCATTAAAGAAGACTTCAAAATTACTGACAGATGAACTATAAGCAGATAAACTTAGTACCATAAGGAATCAAATTTAAAACCATTTGGAGAAGAAAATAAAAATTGTTATCATGCAGAGACCTTAAACTGTTCAGTACAGCTGAAGCAATCAGCATGGCATACGTACAATAGTATCAAGTAAAATGCTTTAGAGTTTATAGTGAGTGTCATCTATGACTTACAGAAACCTAGAAACAGCTGTTTTTTAAAGGTACATTGGAGAAAGAAAGAAATAAAAAAAAAAAAAAAAAAGAACTGAATCTATAAATGTCTGTCTTGCAGACCATAAAGAGAACTAAATAATTCAATCCCAGGTCTGTGCTGTTACAGGTTACTTTGGCCAAAAGACTTACCATATATGTACTAAAGCTTTTTTAAAAAACAAGTAAATACATAAGTAAAAGTGTAATAAAGCATATTACATCAATACAACAGTTAGAACAAAAACATGAGTGGGAAAGAATTGATGAAGCAGAACAGATATGCAAAATCTTTTATGCCAGGCACAGCTTCCAACATGGTATTATCCCCTTACAAAGGAGGGAAGCTGTTTTACCTTCAGCTCTCAGTCTCCTCAGCTCCCTTCCAGTAACAATTGGAAAAATTAGCCTGTCTCTCCACAGCAGAACACCATTTGAAAAATCCTGTCCCACTCCCTCTTGATCCCAAAAGACAACAGTCCCAAATAGGCAAAACCAAAACGAAAAGGTAACCATGAATTTGCCTTTTGTATTCCACTCAACATCATGCTCCCCTGTACAATTAGTGCACCCCCTTTTGCAGCCAGTAGACCACCACTGACATATTTACTAAGCCATCCTATGTACAAGGCAGTTGTCTAGGGAATCTTGAGCCTCTCTTCAGTGTCCTTTCCTGTAAAGATATCCAAGTGGGTATTGCCCTGGCAAAATAGAGAGCTGCCCTTGATCAGTTGCCTCAATAAAACAGAAGAGACATCTTACTGAGGCCAAACACAGTGGTCAAACAGAGATATTTCAAGCTCCCTTGTGAAAGAGAAGGTATATTAACAACACTCAGCAAGCAAATACACAGTCTATCCTCAAACTCCTTTTTCAAGTATGGAAAAGTACTCCTCTTTGAGCAGGAATATGTCTGTTGCATAAAATAAACTAATGCCACTGTTTATTAGAGCTGCTCTGGAAATTAAATTTTCCTCTCTGGGAAAGACTAGAATTTCAGGGTATTTGTTTTGTTTTTACTTTTCTTGAATCATGACTAAGCATCGTTGCTGAAATTTTCTCATGGCATAGAAATTCCAAAGCATTTAATTCAGAACTATCAAAATATATTGACTCAGCTCTGTCGGAATGGGATCATAACAGAGCCTAAATAGAATTAATTATTTAAAATAAAGCATTACCATTTTGTCTATTGGTAGAGTCATTTTTAGAAAAGCCACCACCACATATGCAACTGATTGAAATTCTGATTATCTCAAAACTTGAGTTTCAATATCTACTGACTAAACCTACATGGCAGCGTGTAAGTGACCTTGAGGTCAAGATTTATGTTAAGTTACATACTCAGAAACACAATGGCAAGACACAAGGGCACACCCTGCATTTAAAAGTGCATCCTGTTACCTGCCATCTAGGTAAGCTTCCATAATGCATGACCATGTGCTCCTATCACCTTCATGTGATCAATATTAAGCTAAAAATACACTTTGACATCCTTCAAGTAAAGGCCCAACATCGTTTGCTGTGAGGGCAAGTGGAATTTCAATCTTCTCATGAGAGTAATACTGATAGCTAGAGAGCTGTGTCTTGAGGCCATAATGGGACATTTCCAGCCCAGAGACATAGAAATAGTCTATTTTTAAGCAGTCACTTACCTCCAACAAAAGTATATTTTTTACAGTGGTCAACTGAAATTTACTTAACCATTCTTTCTGGAATAGTGATACTTGCAACAATGAGGATTAGGGCAAAGCATCACATTTTGCATCACATTTCTGAAGGGAAGGACGAAAGCACACCGTAATTCTGCACAGCTGATAGGGAAAGTTTTGATAGGGATTTGAAAGAAAAAAGAGAATTGAGCCTCTCACCCTTAGCCGATGGACAACCACAATAATTGCTGCCACTGACATTGGAAAAAATACTCAGCTTTCAACTTAGTTTTAGAAGTGAATCTTCAAGAACATTATTACACTTCAAATCAATGCTGCACAGCTGGTACCTCTTCATATAACTTAGCTTGAACTAGAGTTAAAGAGAGAGCAGCTTTAATAAGACGGAAATGGAATTGCAGTTGTTTATAACAGTATCCTTTGAACTGAATACTTTTGCAGCTGCTCCTTGACAAACTGTCAGTTTGTTTCAGAAGGTCTAAAAACGAATCCAATGCACAGAAAGAGGAATAACAGATATGTTGCAGACTGACACACCATAACCCCTGAGACCCACAGGCCACCCAATCACAGGAGCAAGTTCAGAGGGGATACTGCAGGACCATCAAGTGTGACCTCAAATTATACAAATCACTGACCACAAACTCAGATCAGTTGTCAATGGTGCGTAAACTGTGGTTTCAGTTACAGAATGGCTGCATATACGTCTGACTAGTGGGTGAACAGGACCATAAATAAATGAAATGGTTCAGTTCTCTGTGCTAAGTGAAAAGTGTCTTGCAAGAATTATTTATTACTCTATTTATATGAAGGACAAGGGAATACGACTAACTAAAAACCCAGACATATGATTCTGAAAAATGTATCCATGACTTGATATCTTTTTAGTCTTTATTTTTGCTCATAAAATAGGGGGGGAGGAATTTAAAAAGCAAAACAAAATGAAACAAACACACTAAACACAATTTTAAGGATGTTTTGGAGCTGGAGATTTGGGCATTTGTTTTTTTGGGGGAGGGAGTTGTGGGGTTTTGATTGGGGTTCTTTTTGAGGGGGGGATCAGAAGAATGTAGGGTGAAAATGAAAAGGAAAAAAAAAAAGAGAGGGAGAGAGAGAAAACATTTGATTTCCACACCAAAAATACTGAAATATACTGCAGTGAACGACTTAGTCTTTATGATACTTACAAGGATTATTACATGAGAGTGAGTGAATCTTTCCACATCCTTTCTGACAATATCTTTATTATAAATGACATTACCACAGATGGTGATATTTCTGTTTGTGGTCATATTTAACTAGAAAACTGATAATGTTAGAATTAAAAGACAAATGTTTGGTAATGAGTCAAAAATTTAACTCAAATAGAAGTTTTAGGGCATTTGAAATGTGTTAAAGTTAATTGAAAGAAGAAAGAGTGAAGTGAGGTCTCTTATTACCATAATACAGTGACTGATTCCCACAACACAGTTTATTATTCTACCTTCTGTTCCATCTCAGAACACCATCACCACCTTTTTTTTTTTTAACTTCTAAATTCTTGTATTGCCTTTTAAATTGCAAGTAAGAAGGTTATCTATGCAGTTGCTTTACATCTATTACAGGTCTCAAGTGGGGACAGCAGAAAGCCATTATGGAGGAAACTCTTCTGTGAGGTAACAATCATTTTCAAATAATGTTATTTTCAATTGCAGAAAACAACTCTTGTTCTTTAACACTGAAGTGCATTGTGTGTATCATCACGACTGATTTAATGCATGTCCTATATTTGCTGCATACTTGAGGGCAGCTGAGTGCCACATTTCAATCCAATAACAATAGCAACAATTCTTATAATTATACTGTAAGACTCAAAATATTTGGTGGTCTTCTTAAAAAGAGCTCACTGAAAGAATGTTAAAGAGAGACTCATTTAAAACAAGAATAAGTGTCCAGTCCTTATATTTGAAGAGAAAAGCTTCAAACCATGTTTAGAATTTATTATAAAACTGCAAAGTAAGTAAAAATAACTCTCAAAAACCAAAATTAAAAGGTACATTTTCTTTAAATGTACCTTTGTATTTTATCATATCATGATTACTTTCAAGTGACTTGATATGTAGAATATTCTTCAAACTTAGTGCAACAGAAGTAGTCAGTAAAGACTATTGATCTACATATTACCTTACCCATTTTGATTTTTTGTTCTTTTTATAGGGGCTTTTCCATTTGGCAAGGTTTTTTCTCACAAGTATGTAGAAGTTAGTAATGTCAAAGGTGTTTGCGGCATTTTCATTGAAGAAGTTAGGGGCCAATAGAAGCAAAGAGCCTGAAAAATGTAATATATTATAATTTATAAGCCATTTAGAAGTTGAGGGTGGTGGGGTTCGTGGTGGAAATCAATTAAATAATAAGTACTGCTACTATTTCACAGGTACAGGCCTTGTTTATGATGGGGGAAAATCTCCAATACTGTGACCACTCTCTGGTAATCTAATTCTGACATTGCAAAAGATGGGGGAAAACGTGCCATATTCTTAGTTAGCAAAAGGCACTGATCTTTTAACTTCATGAAAGATGCATTCTGTAAGACTGGACATAGAGTGAACAGTATACTACTTTGACCCATCACCTCCTTTTTACAGGCAGTCAGTATTGTAAAATTGGAATTATGCAGAAAATTAAGATACTTGAAATCTTACAGAATCACAGTCTAACAGTACAGGTGATTTTACAGAAGGATTTAAGCAGCAGAGGACTGCTAGGATCTCTAAACATGAAAAGTGTCTGATATTCATTGCTGGGTCAGCTTTCTTGACTCAGTCTTAATCAAGACAAAATGCATGATGCCATTTTGAATGACAAGCTCCTTTGCTAATGGGGATTTATTGTGAAAGCAGCATAATGAATTGAACAATTCTGAAGTCAATTGTAAGCACAAAGGCCAGTAATTAGTGCTTCCAACTTCTGACTCTAAGAAATTTACATAGTCATTGAGCTGGCATTCAAGCTTTTCGTGACTGAATTAAAATTAAACATTTACAATGAGGTTGTTTTGCATGTAAGGCAAAAATTATAGTTCTCTATAAAAATCTATTTACTTGTAAAACAAAAAAGATCATAACACGATTTGTTATAGACTATCACTCAGTATTTTTCATCAGCCATATACAATTAACTATTGCCCCTGAGAAAAAGACCTTCAAAAGTTACAAACTGCCAGAAAATATAGTAATGTCTTAACATTCCTAGTAAAACTAATATGTAAAATCTGATGTACTAGTTTATTGAAAAAAATAAGATTTTCAGATTATATAAACACCTTTTTACTTTTATTACAACATCTATGTAAGATTACCATAATAAGCATGAACTTTAACAGACTTCTTGACATCACCTTTATGACAGCAGATGTTTAGACCAATATATTTCAATATTATTCTCTCAAGATATTAAAATAAATAAATAAATAAAAAGAAATTCACAAAGTCACAAGCTACGTTCAGTTGGTGAAGTATATTGATTCACTCAAAAGTTCAGATTGACTATTATTTTCACTAGATTTATTAGTAAGTGTGATGCATTAAGATTTTCTATAGAAGGAATAACAAAACTAGACTGGGGACAACAGTAATGAAAAACAATATTTACAAAACACAGAGTCATAGAAGCAGTATCAACTTGATAGAAGTAACTAAAGAACAGAATTGAGAATTCTGTCTGTTTTTCAGTACAGTTGTCAGAGTAGTCCAAGCATTACAGTCTTGGACAACAGTAAGAGAAGGGACAATATCCATCTTAGAGAGAGGAGAAGAACTTCATTTCCATGACAGACATTCTTCTCCTTTGCCTTGTCACCTGTATTATACTATAGTAAAAAAAAAAAAAAATCCAATAAGTTTTTTCAAAAGGGACTTCTTAACACTTTTTTACAAGTGAAAAGCTGTCAGCAACTAGACAACTGAGAAAGACAACTGAGAAGGTTTTCACTGAACCCCAAGAGCAGCCAACTGCTTATGAAAACTTCTCATCAGTGTTCCCCAGGATGCTTGTGACATCTGCCACTAACATGCAACTCCCACCTAATTTAGAGTTACAATCTAGAGGTATGTGACTCACTAGACAGAGTAGTTCATGCTACTCAGTAAAATGTATGAATTCTCCTGTCTCTAGGGTCACTGTGATCCTCAAAGGCAGATTTAGGAGGTTAAGAACACTTCAACACAAAAGTATCAAGATGCATTGAAGAAAGAAACTTCATGTAGGAATGCAACAAACCTATTCCATCGAGTCTATGATGCTAAGATTGTTACCAGTCCTCTTTCTTCACCTTCCACCCTTCCTCACAGTAGTGTCCTTGAGCTCCTCTTGCGTTTCTTTCTTCTTGTTATTACAAATGTAAGGTATTTTGTTT
The DNA here is from genome assembly GCA_035584735.1 of Pseudotriccus pelzelni. NCBI lineage: Eukaryota > Metazoa > Chordata > Aves > Passeriformes > Tyrannidae > Pseudotriccus > Pseudotriccus pelzelni. The sequence continues at coordinate 71,421,059 of JAWMRA010000078.1, forward strand.
TTCATTTAACAATTGTTAAATAATTGTCAATTGTCAAAGCATAATTTTGCACAATTGTCAAAGCATAATTTTGCACAACCTCATGATAACGTATGAACATACACTTTTTGTAAGGCAAAGCAATTATGTGCTTTACGTTACATCATTAGTTCTTTATTGCATAAGACAGAAGATAAATATCTTGTAAGACATATTACACTATACTGGTCTTGCTATATTAAGAAGGCATTAACTGAAGTATGTTATATATAGATTGAACCTTAGAGCAAAGACCGCAATGACAAATGAGAAATGAAACCTCAGGTATACAGTCACCAGCTTTCTGAAGTGTTTTGTCCACATGGCTCCACAACTCTTATAAGAGGGTCTGTAAATATTTTAGGCAAACCAAGGAACAAACTTCTACTTCACCATACATCTCATTTCTCTCATACATCTGCCTTCTTTTTCTTAATTTTCAATATATAAAGGGAACATATGGGGAGGACTGGGAAGCCTGAAGGTTTTAAATACATTAAGTGCAGACCAAAGACAGTCAGTTCTGTGTCCGGATATCAATCACCAACCCCCACAAATGCCACATGATGTGCTTGTATACATAGGGGCCTAAAAGCCTGCTAAATGACACTGAAAAAAATATGTTAAAAAAAAATTCTTTCTGGTAGTATGGAGGAAAAAAAAGAATTAGAAAATGGCATTAGTTAGAGGAGGGTGCCTGTTCATTAGAGCTCATAATCTGAGATTTCATTTTATTTTCTGCACTGCAATACTGCATACAATCAGCAACAGATCTTCCATCTATGTGAGGTTAGGAGACACATGATACGGTTGTTGCAACACTTTCCAAGGATGAGAATAGGACTGGAAAACCTGTAAGTGGTTCCAGTGCAACACCTCATTTATCTTCCTATGCAAACTATGGAAGATTTCTGTATCCTGACCACAACATTCTGAATGCTAACCTGTCTCTTCACAGAAGGCCAAATAGAATTTAGACTTTTACCCATAATTTGTAGCCTTGCAGCTGCTAAAATGCTCACTAATAATCCCTTTACATTAAGACGCTTGCTCAAAGATATTACTTTGTTTATCTCTCCTGTAAGTCAATGTGGCAATGAATGTATCTGAAGAGCAAAAAATTCCTCATCACCCAAAAAACTCCTCTGCAAAAACTTCAAGAGCTTTAGAAGAAAGTAAACACTTCCTATCAAAAACAAATTAGTAGAAAATATAGATTTTTTTTCTGAAAGCAAAAAGCCTTTTTATTTTCCAATCTACTTCATATGAATACTTTTACATGCTAAAGTTATGAGCCTTAAAGTTCAGGAATGCTTCTAAATTTTGAAAATTACGTGATACCTACATTGGAAAAAGGACGATAATTTGATACATCTTTCTGTCTGAAATTCCTGATTTATGTAACATACAGCATAACAATGTACAGAAGGATATCTCCACTCTGATATTGGGGTATTTTGTTCTAGAAATTGATAAGTTAAAGCGTAGAACAAACAAAAAATTTGCAAGTGAGCTTATCTAAAAATAAAAAAATTAGTGAGGAGCTATGCTGGCACCTGAGCTCCTGGAGAAGAATCCTTCACCCAGCTGGGTCTGCACACAAGCAGCAAAGGCCACAGCTTCTGCCACCTCCAAGGTAACACCTCAAATGGAACTTTCATGAGCAGTACTTGAAAAGGTGAACATGTGCAAGGTTAGCCTTTGTGCAGGACACCTTGGAATGAAGTAAATTTCTTGTGTTTGCTCTCTTTCTTACCTCCATGAGCCTACAGAGAACAGAACCACAATCTGCTGCTCTTTTGGGAAGAAGCATAAAAGTCAACTTCAAACTTCAATGGCAAGCACCTGCTGTGTGTTTGCTCTAAAATACTTATCACATAAAATCAGTTTCCATGAATTGAGGTTTAAGGTCTAAGCACACTGGGTGGAAACAGATTGCTCACAGCTATATTTATTTCTGTATAAATGTCTTTTGATTACTTTTGCTTAATACAAAATTAGAGACTTCATTGCTCTTTACAACAACACTCTGAGGACCTGCTCTTTTATTCTTACTGTATCAGTCCAATTTGTTCTTTGAAGCAAATAAAAGCCTAACCTTTCCATTTGTGCCAAATTAGTAGAAAGATGAATCTTCTTTTACCCATAATTGGGAAGCATTTTCTTTGCTCCTGAATCTAAAAAAAGTCCTAAACTCCAACACAGATGTTTCATCATATGACACCTGTGTAATTGTTCCCATGTTGCTATGGGAAACTCAGCTTTTTATACCTTTGAAATAATTAGGCCTCAAACAATAAGTGTTGCTTATAATAAGGCCTGGCTGGATAATGTTTGTCAAACAATTTGATGAATTATGCCATAATAATAATTTCCATGAGTTTAGGGTTGCTGGATTTTTTACTTGTCAAAGTGTGACAACCAATTCAGCATGGTACAACAGACAATTATGACAGTCTCTGGCGTAAAAGTTGAGATCAGGGAGAACAAAAGCAGGGCAAGAAAAAATAGTGCTGAGGGAGTGACTTTCGTTGCTTTGTAATACAGAAAAGATCAAGACAAGTTTAATTTGTATGATATATTTACTGGTTTTAAGATTACACAACGAAAATAAGATTTCTGTAAAAGGGCAGATTCAAATGGATAATGCTGAAAAAAAGAAATCAATGTCTAGGATTTTTTCAAAAGATCTGCTAGGTTTAGTCCATTCCATAGGTACTTAAGTGGGGAAATTGTGTTTAGCTTCTTTACTTTGTCTTTGAGAGCATCACCTGTACCTGAAACACAAAATTCAGAGCTTCAGTGGTGAATTGTGAGTCTCACCAGTGGGCATTGCTGTGATTTATTCTCTCATAAATCATCAAATCCTGGTTACATAGTCTTTAGTTGTTTGTGTGGGTTTTTTTGGTCATTAGTGAATATTTGTTTCAACAATCATTATTGAACTTTGATCAACTTCCATTGTTATTTTTATTACTGGTTCTGTAAAGACGATTCTTATCTTTGGTGGCAGGAACTGTACGTGGTATCAATGCAGCAAGCTACCTCTCCATATGTTAACCCAGGACTGGCAGTGTAGGCCCGATATGCTGCCTAAATATAGTTTCAGGCTACCAGAAAGACTTTGTCACCTGGATCAAATCCAGGTCATTTGGATCCCAAATCCAGATACAGGTTCAATTCCCGGGTTTTCTACTGATTTCTTCTGTGAAAAGAAGGAAGCAGTTTCACTTTTTCTGTTCAACATTTCTCCACCAGCAAATGGGAAGAATAATATCCTCCTCTTAACAGTTGACAGTTTACTTCTTATTAAGTAATACTAGAAGTAGATCAATTGACACATAAACTGGCAGATACACAGCTAACCTTGCAATAGTATTTATGGCATTATTGCCCTTATTAGAGTAAGTGCTTTGGAGGACTTTATTGTTTAGAATTATCAATAAAGAACTTTTTACCAGCATTAAACACATGTGGAAAAAAAAAAGCCAGAACAAAAACTAAACATGGCAAGAGTGCTGATTTTTTTTCCTGAAGGAAATGTAAACCTAGGCACTTTTCTTTCATTAGGACTACTGAAAGTAGCACAGTCATTTATCATCAGCCCTGAAAATATTTTAGAGAGAATCAATGTATCTGCAGTCTTGTTTTTGAATTGACATTTCCATTTTATGAAAAAAAAAAATAAAATTGGAAATTCTTCAAATCTTAAAAGATTTCCAGAGATGGCAACCTGAACTTATTTACTATTCAACTAATTGATCTGCTGTTAAGGACTCTAAATGCACTTTAAGTTAGTGTTAAAGTCCAGTATAGATAGCAAACTTGAGCGGAGGAAAAAAAGATAGACCAAAGTATACAAATCTATGGAGGAATAAATATCAGGAAGGTTTATGTAATCAGTACCATAGAAGACAAAATCCCCAAGATATCCCAACATTAAATAACTTGATTTATTAATACAAATTGCAAAGAGAAAAATTACTCAAGCTTCGCAGTTCTTCCTAACATTTTACACATAATATTCATTTGCATATAAATATTACTTTATCAATTACCAGGAGGTTAGAAATCTTAAAATCTTCCTTATACAAAAGCAAAACCAAAAAGACCCAACCAACAAACCAACCAAAAAATAAAACCCCAAAAACCCCAAACCACCAACAAAAAAAACAACCCAAACAAGCAAAACCATAAAAAGCGGAATAAAGACTGAAAATCTGATTAAGAGAAATTAGAGACCTAAAACGAAAAGTGTATTTCCAGTCTCAATTTAATTTGTATGTGTTTACTCTGAAAAACTCAAGACAAGTGTTTTAAGTGTTGTAGACTAGCTTCTAAACTGAACCACAAGTTTATTCTATTATTTTTTATTATTACTGTTAGGTGTCCACTGTAGTTTTCATATTTCTCTGGGAAATATCATGTTGGGCTTTTTAGCTTTCCTCAGTGGATACTAAGTTCTTATCAGAAAATGAACATACACTCGACCTAAATTAATTTAATTACTAATTTGATCCTTTCATTTCACTTATATAAATAACAGACAAAATTGTACAGTAAAAGATTATTTATTTTTTCTTTTTTACTCACATATGGCTCACAGGTATCTAATTATACCACTTCAATTTCTGTCAGGTTTTTCCTTAAAGAATATAAACAGAACAATACAGCTCATCTTTAAAAGAAGAAAATTTTAAAAAAAGAAAATTTTGTGGACTAGTAAGAAACAAAGTTAATCAGCTTTAAAATGGCTTATGCTAAAAATAACAGAGAAATAAAAAGCACTGTGTCGGTAACCCCAAGCAATGCAGACTTATTTCAATAGGGCAAATTAAAAAAAAATTGCTAGTCAAAGTCAGTGTTAATAATTTATAAAAGCTTTTCCCTGATTTTGATCTTCCATTTTATTCCTGATTTGATTTCAGCCTTTTTCATATAAATGTATGTCTATTAGTGATGCTGGTACTATTTGGGGGGGTTGTTTGTTTGTTTGTGGGGTTTTTTGGTTTGGTTTGGTTTTTTCAATTACAGCATCTTTTTACTTCCTGAAATGCAACCTTTCAAGATATTGGTTTCTATTTGCATATGATTTTTTTCTTAATTTATGTTTGTGCTTTCATTCATTGAGTGTTTTTCCAATGCAACAAATGTCTGTTTATCTGTTGCTCCTCTGATGGTTCATTACTAATGAAATTTTATTTTTTTTAATTTCTTGTTGCTTCTGCCAATGTAGAATTCTCTCTTCTAAAAATTACATATATATATATATATTTAGTAATCCTTATACTGAAGAAACAATTATGGGTCAAATCCTCAAAATGCTGTGGGCTTAGAGAAGAAACTTGTGAAAGGGAGCTGTTTGCCAGTAACTTCACTTTTCATGGCAGTTAATGCCAGGAAAGTGAAGAAAACATGGAAACTCTTCAGGCATTACATTGCCTGAAACTATGAAGATTCAAAACCCTTAGTATGCTAAAGCTACATTTGCAATACTTAACTGGAAATTGCATGGTTTCATACTTGAAAATTAATTTTTTTTCTATGAACATGAATAACATCATGAAACAACTCTGGAAATACTACTTAGAAGTATCTTGTGGTCTGTTATAGGAAGTGAAACTAGACTCTCCTGACTTCATAAAACATTCTTAATCACAATTTGTTTCTCATAACATATCCTGGTCTTGTCTTTGAAAAGAAGAAAACAATAGATATTTGCACAAAGTTTGTCCTTATGTGTTGAAAAAGAGGGGCTCAAACAAAACATTTAGATTTCTTAAAAAACTCATATAAAGATGTACTTTTTGAAAGCCGAGAATCTCACATATCTTCTGTAGTTCAAGCCTTGAGATTGTACTCCCTCTTTCAGTACTAGATGGAGACAGAGATTACAGTCTAGATGAAAAAATGAACATTCTTTTTAGAAAAAATTCTACATGCCAGAATAGGCAGTTTTAAACATTATACAGATAGCCTATTGCATTACTGAAGATTTCTGAGATAAGAATCCAAATTGCACCTTCCAAAAGTAATGTCATATTTCTGAATTGAAGTTTGGTATATGGGACACTATCATTACTTTTTTAGGTTCAGTGGCACTTTTAATGGAATTTTGTAATGTTTTACATGAGAGATCAAACTCTACAATCTAATGAATAACCCTTTTACCTGACTGGACATCTGAACTCCATGTCCTGAGTTAGAGTGATAATTGAGTGTTCCATGAATTTTGGCAAAATAAAATCTCTGTTCCAAAATATCCTAAACGATTCTAATTTAAGCTTTTGTGGGATTTGGACAGAGAATGGATTTAAAAGATGTCTTCTACAAGCTGAGTTACCAAAATGCTAGACTAAAAGACAGAAATTGGTCTATTGCAAATGAAGTCTAGACTCTTCATTTCCACTGCCTTTCTTTCCACCAAAAATGCCTGAAAAAAAAAATTAAAAATACCCAAGTCTTGTTTCATGTTAACCAAAACCTATTTTCAGTGTGAAGGTGATTTATCTATGTATCCACTTCAGTTGGGGCACTCCCTGCCCAGATCCCTCCCCTCACCCCCCAAATGTGCAAAAAAGTGATATCCATCCCATAATACTAGTTAGAGGCACCAGAACTGAGAGTAGTTTTGAAGCTGCTCAGAAACTGTCAGAGTGAAACTGTTTTACAGCTTGCTGCTGCTTTGTCTCCCAGCTCGCTTGATTTTGTTCTCTGTTAGCTTGTAGCATGTCAAATATGGCTTAACTTGTTATTCTCAGCGTTTTGTCTGTGTCTTCTGTTCGTTGGCACTCCCTTACTGCCCTGCCACGCCACAGTGTCAGATTTCTCATACAGTTCAATATACATGCTGTAGACAGAATATGTTTCAATGTGCGGGAGTACACACCAATGCTGTACTAACTCTAGGATCACATAAATAAGCATTAGAATATTATTTTATCTTCATAGGTTTCTGATGATTATTTCATAGAAAAATAAAACCAACATACAATGAAAATAGCATAGTCCTCTGAGGAGGGATTCCAGAGCAAAAGAATGCACAATGCTGATTTGAGGCAAAATGTTAGTTATGCTTTTATTTTTACAAAAAAAGATGGGTAGAGAACCAACAAGCTCATCCCATCTGTGTTGTTCTTCCTTCTGTGTTCCCAGTGTTCTTAGGGTTCAGAGCTCTTGTTTTTCCTTCCTGTTCATCATGATTTTAGATGTTAATTCTGTAAAACTTTTTAATAAAAACCTTTGTGTTCCCTAATAAACATAGCCGTTTAATACTGAATGCGCAAATTCAAAGAAATTAGTTAAATACCTTCACATTCCTTCTTCTCTCCAAAAGAGACGCCTATTAAATTGGCAGTGATAGAATGATGGCACATCACTTGCATACATTATTCAGTGAAAAGATCTGGTGTACCATTTGGTGAGAAAGTAATTACAATCTATGTTAACACAATATGCATGGTATGTCACTGATTGAACATTGAGTTATGTTTGATGTCAGTCATTTCTGGATTTTTTCCCGTTTAACAACTGCATATATTAAAAAAACACTGAGAAAAAAATAATATGGTAGGGAATAAATTTTGTTACAGATCACAGCAGTTTTGTGGGTTTTTTTGTTCAGAAAAGGAAGGGAGGAAAAGTACTGTTAATAGTAGTAATAAGTTAAATAATATTTAATGATTTTTATCTGGAAGATTTAAACATAAAACACGACCACAAGACATTATCCCAACAAACGAAGTATACTGCTAGGAGGCACTCTAAGATATTTTTGCACCCCAATCATCACATGTGCAATACTTTGCAATAATTCTCTCCATCTTGGGATCAAGACTGGAGGGGTACCATTTTCAGGGCTTCAGAATGCAAGATGAGTTTTTCTCAGAATCACTGATTTCATGCTTAGTTCTTAAAAATTTTCATTAAATGTCTCTTTACTAATAGGAACACTCTTAGCAATGCCTGCTTATTTTATCAAGACTATTTTATGTGGTTGTTTCATGATAAGAAAACATCATACACACCTACTATTTTGACACTGAATAAGTTTTCAAATAACAATTTCAGATGATGGGAAAAAAAATCACCAAAAATAAAAGCATCTGTCAGTTTATTTCAGCTGAGACTTGGTTCATACTTGTTAGTAACAGATGGGAACATAAATATTATGTACCTTTTCAAGTTTCGCTTTGTTTAGACTAACCAACCTCTTCAGATTTCAAGGTTGTAGTTGCTTTCTTAATTACCAATACCTTTGTGGCCAGCTGATTCTCTGATGAGCTGAGAGTAGATGTACTGAAACCAAATGCTTTTTTTATTACTTTGATTGCGTGGTGGTGTCCTGGTTTAACCCCAGCCGGCAACCAAGGACCACACAGCCGCTTGCTTACTCCCCACCTGCTGGTCAGATGGTGAAAAGAATCAGGAAAAAAATTTCCAACCTGTGGATTGAGATAAGAACAGCTTAATAATTGAAACAAAGTAAAATATTATAATAATAATGATAATAAAATATAAGTATACTACTACAACTCTACTACTAGTAATGAAATAAAATAAATGAAAACCCAAGAAAAATGAAAGATGTACTATTAAAATTGCTCATGTAGGGATAAGTGCAATTGTGCAAGAATTTGTAATGGAAAGCTAGGACTTGTTTCACTTAGGAAAACTTTTCAGACTGGTTAGAAGTTTTTTTCCCTTCCTTCTGCATTTCAGAGGAAGCTGCAGGGAAGAAGCTGTGAGCAAGGTATTTCTGTGGTATGCAGGGAGATAACATGTTTGCAGACATGCACACAAGGCCTCCTTGAGCCAGAGAGGGTGGGGGAGGAGAGAGAGAAGATACAAGAAGCTTGGAGGAGGCAGGACATTGCCTTTTGCCCCTGAAGGTTTGATGAGCTGCATCACAAAAAAGTGGTCCTTGCATCTGAAATAAACTTTTTTTTTTTAATCCTTCCACTGCCTTGGCCTCCTTGGGAAGACTATCTTATGCTCACCACCTGCTGACTGATACCCAGACCATCTCCAAGCAGTGACTGGCCTCTGCTAGTCAAATTCCCTCAGGTTATATACTGGGCATGACGTTCTATGGTATGGAATACCATTTTGAACTGTTCAGGTCAGCCGTCTCACCTATGTTTCCCTAAGCCTCTTGTGCACCAGCAGACAACGGGAAACTGAAAAGTTCCTTGATTTAAGGTAAACACTACTCATCAACAACTGAAACATCAGTGTGTTATCAACATTCATCTCATACTAAATGCAAAACAACACTGTACCAGCTAGTAGGAAAAAAACTGTCCCAGCTGAAACTAGGAGACGGGAGTTGACCCTGGCTGGATGGCAATTACCCATCAAAGCCACTCTATAACCTCCCTCATTAGCTGGATAAGGCAGAGAAAATGTAAAGAAAGGCTCATGGGTCAAGAGAAGGACAGAGATCACTAACCAATTATCATCATGGCCAAAATTACTTGTTTTGGGGAAATCTGTTTCATTTATTACAAATCAAATCAAGGTAAACAGTAAGAAATAAAACCAAAGCTTAAAACTCCTTCCCCCGTCACTCCTTTCTTCTTTAGATAACTTTTGTCCCAAATTCTCTACCTCTACCCCTTAGCGATGCAGGGGCCCAGGGAATGGGGACTGTGGTCAGTTCATCACGTTATCTCTGACAATCCTTCCTCCGTAGGGAAGAACTGTAGCTGGAGGAATCCTCCTCCAGCTACAGTTGCTCCTCTTCTTATTTATGTTATCTCAGGGGTGTTACCACTACTGCTGATGGGCTTGGCTTTGGGCCAGCAGTGTGTTTGTCTTGGAGCTAGCTGACACTGGTTGTGTCACACATGGTGGAAGCTTTTTTTTTTTTTTTTTCTTTTTTTTCTTCTTTTTCTCCTGTAAACTAGATTTCCAGAAGTTATTAAATCATGCTTTGGTAACTAAGAAAGAGTCTGAAACCCAGTACAAAATTCTTAATTCTTTAGGTAGTCCAAATAAGGTGGTTTTAAGCAACCAGCCCCAATCCTCTACCACTTGAAAAGTCCTTCAAGAGCCCTTGGTGAGTTCACATTGCTAGTTTTCCCATATAATGAGATTTCTTGTGTATCACTAAACTCCATATCCCTTAGGACAGCCTTATGGGACTGTTTTTTTTCTGTAACTGGGCATTTTTCCAAATATCCAGCAGAGCAGATTCTCAGACTTCTAGGAAAACAACTGAGCATACTTTCATAACAGGCCGAAGCATGAGCAGAATGTGCAGTTAAACTGACTGTACTTTCTTAATTTTCACATAACATACAGTTCATCCATCATTTGCTAAGAACAGAAACTCCAATTTTCTGCCCACGACATTCAAAATTCTTAGGCTAAATTTGCTTGGTTTTCAACAATTAAGATTTATGATTCGTTCTGATACTCAAAATATATCGTAGCTAATTCAATTGAGAATGGACATATCTGTACAAACTCAGAACATCTCGGTTTCTTATAAAAGGTGAAGTATTTATCAGACTATTTAACTTTGATATAAGAAAATTGTCCAGAGTTAACTACATACTTTGAGGTTTGAGATCACTGTTAGGAGATATGGAACAAGATTTTGTTTTATCCTTTGAGTACTTGTGAGTAAGAACCAAAGTGTACTGACTGACTGCCAGTTGATCTTATCAGCAACACTACTGCTTAAAATCCCAATTCTTCTGATGTTGCTATTCCATGTGTTAGAAAGACAGGTGAAAAAGACTAGCAAATTTGACTGTTTGAGCACAGTAATAGCTTATTTGGGCACACTGCATTAGCATTGCTCTTTCTGGACAGTTTATTTCATTCTGTCTCCTGCATTTCTTGTTCATACATTGTTACTCTGGTGTAGTCATAGTAATATATTCTGTCTTCCAGAACAGGATGCATTTCAGAAAAGTGTATCAGAATACCACAAATTCCAAAAGCTAGACCATTTTGTTTTTCTTGGATGAAACATACTATATTTAAATCTCTACTAAAATTTTACTTGTCTCCCTCACTCTGGGACCAGTATGAGAGATGATTGTTTTTCTAAGATTTATTTTTTCCTTCAAAATATTTTTCTTACTGCTTATCTGTGATTTGGCCATCACTTTTAAAATAAAGGAGCCTTGGTTGGTGTCCAAGGCCATATTCAAGCTGACCTCTTGAAGATACTTGATGTTAAAGTTGATGTTAAACTCTGATATTCAGTTTCTGGATGTGATGAACTTCGGAGGATAACTGCAAGACACCTGGCAAGAAACTAAGTACTTTATCTGAATGATCACTGGTTGATGCTTCACAAATCTTTTCTCCACCACAGATACTGTAGATCCTTATTATGTTTAGAAATATTACTGAATGAAATTTTTTGCTTTGGTTCCTGGGAGATTATTGCTCATCTGTACTGATCAGGAACTACTTAGATTTGGATACCTTGGCAAAGCATGACACCAAACTGGCACAAAGTTTTAAAAGGAATATATGCGTTTTTCTCACCATTAAGGTGCATACGGAGTAACTGCAGTGGGAGAGTCCATAACTCAGAAATTACTGTAGGGTTATTAATTACTTAAATTTTAGGTAAATTTAAAAATGTTCATTTTTCCTACTTTCATTGACTAAAAACAGAGACATGATAATAACAGAGACTCTTATGACAAACAGGAGTTTGAAAGTTTTATCAAAAATCATGTCAACAGCCTTTATTTTTAGAGTAAAGTTTTACGTCACACATCTTGATATATTTTTTTATACTTTAGTCGTTTAAATATTTAAATTTTTTTCATATTTTTGTCTCAATTTCTTAGGAAAATGCACAAATTTTATCTTCAGCAAGGATATTCTAAAACATCACTCCTCACATAGTTTTGATCTCTATAGAGATCATGACCTCATATCAAAAAGGATTACTTCATTGCTTAAGATTAAAAGATTCAGATTCAAGGCAGAGCTTTCAAAAGGCCAAAGGTGATGTCTGCAACACCTAATAAACTTGAATCTTAATCTGTTTAAACACAACAAAAAGTAGATTTCCGACAGATGCTAAGCCACTGCATTTTATCTCAAGTCTTCATGAAAGACTAGATTCTTCTGCAGGCCCAGCTCACTGTTCATGAATGATGCTGACATACTTCTATATGCAACAGAAGCTAAGCTGTTACAGTGAAATTAGACTCATATTCACCTTTTCATGTTTTCCAGGTATCTAAAATGTGGACAGGAAGGGCTGAAAGGTGGTAGAAAAACAAAAAGGACACTGAATTCATGACTGAATAGAAACTAGTCATATGAAAGGAACTTTTGGGTCATCAAGACTTCTTGAGAGTATGGAAGAGAAGAGAAGAGAAGATGTGAAAGGAAAGGAATTTATAACGGACAAGGATGTTTACTGGAATATAATTTCAATTTGCTTTAACTTCAGAGAGTCCGGTCCAATGGTATGTATGTCATGTCTGTCTAGTTTTTTTGCACTCATGAATATAAAATACTTCAAAACATCTAGCTAAATATTTGTAACAGTTAGGTTCATTACAATAAACCTATGAAAATATTCTATCCTATCCCCAGTCTATGCATATATTTGAGTTTGCATTCTGTACTGTTATACTGAAAGTAATGAGAGAGTTTTAAGAACATTAGAAACACATACAAAACAAACCTTTACTGAAAATAGAAAATATCAGAAATAAGAAGACAATATGCCAAGATGGGGAATTAACATTATACTTGTACACTGTGCAGAAGAGCTGTCAAATTGCTGTCTTCACTTTCAAGGTGTTGATTATAATTTGTATTGTATAGGGACTTGTAAGTGTACATGCATGTATCTTAGAAACACGTGTACATACCTAATTAAAGGAAGGAAGTGTGATTGTGTAAATACCCAGAGGTGGTAATTGCATTATGGTGTTATGTTTACCATCTACTTTAAAAGATTCATCTAGGCTTCCCTGTGCCATTTCAATGTGTGGTGCAAGAATGTACACACACGTACACAATAGTAAAGACCAAAGGGACAAGGTGAGCAGCTCCAGTGCTGGCACGGTCAGCAGTGGGGTGATCTAGTTGCCTGCACAAGGGGGTTTCCTGAACCAGAGGAACCTCAGGGGAGTGGAGAGACCTGCCAGGGGCCAGCAATTCATGTAATAGCAGTTGACAAAACCTAGGCAAGGCCTGGAGCAACAGTGGGCAACATGCTCCACAATTCTTGCATATAAAAGAAACCCCTCGGGAGTGCTGGGGACCAGGGAAGACAGACAGGGTGTGGTGTTTCCATCAGGGTGTGGAGTGGCAGTTCCCATGGCAGGGTATGGAAGAAGGGTGCTGAAACTTTCTTAAAAGGGAAAAAGAATTTCACAGGGCTCATTGGATGCTTTAAACTAGATTTGAAGAGAGAAATGGATAAAACCAGGTTCACTAGACATCAGCCTGGGGGCAGCACACTGATGTTTGAGGGACAGTGTTGTGCTGTCAAGATCCTTTGGTCTTCCATCTCAGTTGAGAAGCAGGGGATAGAGAACCATTTGGCAGCAAAGATGCAGGGTTTGTTGATGTGTCTAGAAACCACAGAATTACCTGAAAATTCACATCAGAATTAGGGCTTGTGCCCCCAAAAATGTGCCGGGATCTGTCTTGGGCACAGAGATCATGAAATGATAGAGTTTTTAATTCTCAGAAAAGTAAGGATGGGAGTCAGCAGAACTTTCTGGAGGTTAGATTTTGGCCTTTTTAGAAGCCTGGCCAACAGAGTCCCTTGGGAGACAATCCTGAAGGGCAAAAGAATCAAGGAATCTGGACATTCTTGAAGAAGGAAATCTCAGAGGTGCAGGAGCAGGTTGTCCCTATGTGCTAAAAGACAAGCCAGTGAGGAAGATGACCTTCCTGGATAAACAGAGCTTTGGCTGAAACTCAGGGGGAGAAAAGAGGTTATCAGCTTTGGAAGAAAGGGCAGCCAGACTACTGGGATGTTGTGGGGTTATGTATGGAGATAATGAGAAGGGCCAAAGCCCAACTAGAACCTAGTCTGGTTATTGCCATAAAAGACAATTTTAAAAAGTTTCTATTAATACATCAACAGCCAAATGAGGACTAAGGAGAATCTCCATCCTTTATTGGGTGAGGAGGGAAACATAGTGACAAAGGATGAAGAAAAAGATGAGGTACCTAATGCCTACTTTGACTCAGTCTTTAACAGTAAGATAATTTGTTCTCGGGCTACCCAGCCCTATGAGCTGGAAGACGGGGATGGGAAGCAGAATGAAGCCCATAATCCAAGGGGAAATGGTCAGTGACCTGATACACCACTAAGACACACACAAGTCTATGGGGCCGGAGTACTGAGGGAGCTGGCAGAAGGCTCACTAATACACTTATTCCAGTAGACCTAGTAAAGATTATCTATTGGTAATTGTTTGCAAAGGAAGGAGGCTATTCAAGCTTCTGGGAAAGTAGATGTCCTCTTCCAGAATCCAGGGTTAATGGCTGTAGAGAATGGAAAACAATCGTTTCTGTGTGGATTTTGACAAATGTTTATTTTCACCGCTGTTCACTTTATATAGCTTAAAAATCGATTATATTGCTATTAGCACTTTGTCTTAAATAATAATAGTGATTATATTTATCGATCAAATACTAGTTTACACAGTATATTCTTTACAGGATAAAAAGACAGGCGGGATGGACAGTGCCAGAGAATGGTGGTGAGTGGTGCTACATCGAGTTTGTTGCCAGTCACTAGTCGTGTTCTCCCAGCTCAGTGTTGGGGTCAGTTCTGTTTAATATCTTTACTGATGACCCAGACGAGGGGATTGAGGGCACCTTAGTTAGTATGCAGGGGACACCAAGATGGGTAGGAGTGTAGATCTGCTGGAGGGCAGGAAGGCTCTGCAGACAGATCCAGAGGAGCTGGATTGATGGGCAGAGGCCAATTGTATGAGGTTTAATTAGGTGAAGTGCCAAGTCCTGACTTCACTCACAACCCCATGCAGTGCTATAGGCTGGGGTAAGAGTAGCTGGAAATCTGCCCAGTGGAAAAGTACCTGATTTCAGATCTGGCTGACAGACAGCTGTGTGCCCAGGTGTCCAAAAAAGCCAACACCACCCCGACTTTTATCAGACCTAGTGTGTCCAGCAGGACTAGGGAAGTGATTGTCCCCCCGTACATGGCACTGGTGAGGTCCCACCTTAAATCCTCTGTTCACTTTTAAACATCTTCCTGCAAGAAGGACATTGAGCAGCTAGAGCATGTCCAGAGAAGGGTAATGGAGCTGGTGGAGGACCTGGAGCACAAGCCTTATGAGGAGCAGCTGAAGGAGCTGAGGTTGTTTAGCCTGGAGAAAAGAACACTCCAGGAGAAACTTACTGCTCTCTACAACTACCTGAGAAGAAATTGTAGTGAGATGGGGGTCAGTCTCTTTTTCTCAAGTGAAAAACAATAGGACAAGAGAAAATAGCCTCATGGGTTGTACCATGGGAGATTTAGGTTGGATATTAGGTAAAATTTCTTCACCAAGAGGGATGTCAAGCCTTGGAATGGGCTCTCCAGGGAAGTGATTGAGTGACCATCCCTTGGGGTATTTGAGTGAGGCGGTTAAGGATGTAGATTAGTGGTAGGTTAACAGCTGGACTCCATCTTAAAGAATTTTCCAGCCTAAATGATTCTATGATTCCAATTTCATCTATACTGTTCGCAGGGCAAGCCACAATAAAGTAGATATACTTATAAATAATATAACAATGTTGGTCTTTTCCTGTTTTGAGCAGTATGTCTATGTCAATATAGTTTCAAAAGTATGTTACTGATTCAGATTGCTTAGTCAGAAACTAAAATAAAGGACAAAATCAGAAGTGGCTAAAATCGAAGATTTTTGCCTTACCTATATTTGTACAATAGTCAGGCTGAAAATGTTGATACTTTCACAAACTATAGAGCAACTAAATGGTTCTCTCATATTTTCCTTGTCATTCAAAAATAAGGAGGTGTTGTAAGAAGGGTATTATATTTGAGGTATTTTTTTGATATACAGATATTATCCAACCATTCCTGTCAAAAGTTTGATTGTCTCAGCTAATACTCAGCTAATTTAACCACAGTGATAAAACTGTCAGTGGTACCCTTTGTGCAGTAATTGAATGGTGCTAAGGATCTTCATGACCTTTGAAAATGCCAGCTCCCAACCAGGACCTGATGTAAAGTCTTTGCAAGCACACACATCCTTCCACAAGATGTAACTGCTGCACCTGTCACACTCAATTTTTTCTAATGTCAAACTCAGTTTGTCCTGTGTTTTGTATTCTGAATTCTGTGCGTAGTGGTAGATGACAAGTCTTTTTATATATTTCATTTGATGGTTTTTAAAGACACAATCAAAACCGTAATGTTGGAAAGCTTTTGTCTAAAGGTTGAAGGATAATATCTTCTTTTTGAGTACCTACTAAGGCTTATTTATTACTGGTCACCACCTGGAATGTCTGAGAGTTTCTATCTTCTGTTGGAATATTATTTCACCTGAAGAATTTCAGCACTTATTTCAGGACAACATGTAATAAAATAGTTCATCTGGCTTCTAAAATGTTATGTTCCTATTATAATGATGTTCAAGAGGGCCTTCTGTGATGAAGAGGTGATACAGTGAAAAAGATCTATTCATGGTCCTATTTTATTGGAATCATATGCATGTGTTTCTCTGTACTTCTATATAATAAACCAATATTTCCACACAGAGAGTAAAATACAAAATTCCAAAAGAATATGAATCACAGGTAAAAGGAGGTAGCATTTCACACTTCAAATTCTGAGCTCAGTAAGGAATGCTTCAGGTTGTTCTCAGAACATCAAATAAGTTTATGCCTATTCTTACACACTGACAGCTCTGACAAAGATTATAAATCACCCTTAAGAAAGAATGAAAACAGTTATGTGTATTTAACAGCAAAAATGCACTGTAGTCAGAAATATGCTGGCAGCATGTGAGGGAAGTTGTAATGGAAGACAGAAAATATACAAAAGTAAACAGAACTAGAGAACAAGAACTATTGCTTTTCAAAATTATTGATTTATAAGAGTTTTTTTTCTATGTTGAAAAATAGTCATAATAATATCAAACATAAACAAATTTAATTTCACTTATCTAGTTCTTTTCTTTATCTCAACCCGTAAGTTTTCTCATTTTATTCTTAAAATTCTCTTCCCATACCACCACGGGGGAGTGAGCAAGCAGCTGTGTGATGCTTAGTGGCCAAGCTGGGGTTAAACCATGTCATATCCCAACTGGAATTCAGTAGAGAATTAGACAAGTATGAGGAAAATTTCCGTTATCTTTTCTCCACACAACGCTTTTTTAAAGAAAATAGCAAATATACTTTGCCTATGGGATGTTCATTGTTCCTAAGACTGAGCAAGATCTCAGGTTTTGTTATGACCACAACTTAAAATGTCAACACCATTTCACAAGCCTTCAGAATGCCTTACAATCTCTGCAAAGGTTTCTTGATTTTTCCTCACCCTAGCTCTGCTCAATTATATCTGCTCAATTCTAATCTTCAAAACTGCAGAACAATTCTTAGGTACTATTACTACCGTAGGAATTTTTTTCCTATAAAATATTAATAGATTTACTCCTTACAATAAAACAGATTCATGTTCACCTTTCTTCTTTACTGGCAGTTGTCTTTGAATTTGCTACCTATCAATGACCTAAAAGTGTTGGTTTAAATTTTATTGACAGCAGTATTGTTTCTTAAAATTATTAGTTCTCTTTCTGGCTATTCTTCAGGCTGTC
The DNA here is from genome assembly GCA_035584735.1 of Pseudotriccus pelzelni. Lineage (NCBI taxonomy): Eukaryota > Metazoa > Chordata > Aves > Passeriformes > Tyrannidae > Pseudotriccus > Pseudotriccus pelzelni. Next base: position 71,438,869 of record JAWMRA010000078.1, read on the forward strand.
TTCAGTCAGAAATCATGAAGTCTTTTTCAGTTTGAAAAGAAACAACAAAGACTGTAAAGCATTTAGAGAAATACTTTCAAGTTAGTTAACTATGTGACCTTTATCTAAGCAATCCATGCCACGCTGTAGCAGTAACAAGTTTCTTTAGGCAATCAGATTTTTGACAGATATTTCTCTGTTGTGTAGTCCTCAGCTGGGTTGGAAATTTCTGCTTAAGGTCTCCTTTAGGTAACAACTTGTATATCTTCTGCTTTCCACATATATTGTCCTAAATTACATATCGATCGATATGGGTAAAAATGCTGACTGTGGTTATTTGTTCAGATGACTGTATTATTATTATTTTTCCAGATTTCTTGTATGTGTTTGCATCATATTATCTTATTTGTGGTATTAAAAATGTGTCATGCTATGGATGAAAGAAGGGACTAAGGGAAACTTTGGAACTGTGAACCTTACAAGAAAGTCATTCAGTCTCTGTTGTAAACTGAAACCTAGGTAACTAAAACTTTCATGTTTCTTATACTTGAATTTTTCTTTATACAACAAGGGCATGGAAGAACCTCGCTAGAGCAGAGCTACTCTGCTTTACTAAATATGTACACACAGCAAAACTTAATCCCTAACTCAAATACTCTGTGTTTAAAATAAAGTCAACACACTAAGAGTTCATGAACCAGAAAAAATTGCTATGCTAAAATTAAAGCAGGTCAGAAGCACCATCAACATGGAAAAAGAGTGAATGGTGCAAGATCACTTGCATGAAGAAAGACAAGAAGAAAAGACCGGGCTTTGAGATTTTATTTATTACATTTACTGGCAATAAACCTCACATATACGATGTACATATAAGTTTCAGTCTCTATTGACCTCACAGAGGAATAGTAGGTATACCAAAATTATTAGTATGACAGCATGTGTTCAAACCTGTGGCTGGATATCGTGTCCTGAAGATCACCCTAGTTTCTTCTTTATAACAATTATGGTTAGAGAAATAATAAAAGTGTAAATCTGCAATGCAATCTTGAGCACTAGGAACACCTTTTGAGAAGGCCCAATACTCTTTATAAGTATAATAATAAAAATATGAATGTAGCTCAAATCCAAGACTCACAATGAAACAAATCATTCCTATTTTCCATTAGGAAGTTCTTTCAAATTATTATTTGGTTTCATCTATATGAAAAACCAAAAAGAAAAATTTATTAGTTTTAGATATAGAAACTTCTCCTAAACTAAAAAAAATATATATAAAAAAAAGGAGAGCAAAATTTATCAGTATGAGGTAAGGTAAATTTTGTCATGGAGAAAATCTAGTTTTTGTACATTAACAACACTACTATGGAAACAAAAATTATTTATTCCTATAACATTACAGGCTTTACCAAAAAACACAACAAAATTAATTGAAAGACATCCATTGATTTGAATGTGTTTTGGATCAGTCCCTTTGTTTATATAAGTAGTGGTTTTGCTGCTGGTCTTTGCAAAGTACTTTGCTTGCAGCTTATCAGAAAGGTTGATATATTTAAATTACTAGTTTCTGACACTGCAATTTAGTTTGTAAGATTTTATGAACAGCAAAATGTTGCATAAAGCTACTTCCTCATAAATGACACTCTTTATTTGCCTGCAATAAATGCAAATTATACTTTCTGGGTCTGTATTTTTTCATGTGATGCATGTACTAAACTGTAGAATGGAATTCTGCTTCTGCTGTTTTGCCAAGAGGCTACTGTTTTGATATTTACCACTGCAGTGTTCGAATTCTTGTTTGTTGGACAACAGACATCAACTCTGGGAAGGAAAAATAGTATTTCTAAGAGAAGACTTTTATGTTTCAGAGCATTTTAGAAAGAAATTTGCATTTCTCTATCACCTCAGAGACTATTTTCTGTAAAACATGTTTGGAAATCAAGAATGTCTTCTAAACACAGTCACATTGTAGTGTTAGTGGTCTGAAAGCCATAGAGCTGAGAATGGAAGTATAAATTATCTGATTAAAGGGATTCTTCCTGCAGAGCGCATAGGTAAACATCATACCCCTGAGAATTTCTTCAGAGGTGACTGCTGAGTTAAAACTGCCTGCTATTGAAGATTTAGTTTGACTTTCCTTGAAGTATTGCTTCCCCCAAACAAGCTTACACTAGTACAATTTTACACTATTTCCTACTCAGTTTTACAGACCTGACCTAGTTCTAAACAGTGAAAAAACAAAAAGCGGCCTTCTACATCTCCAAGTAGCATTAAACTCGGTATATTCAAGCTGTGTAACAATCTAAAGTTGCTGGGTTTGGGCCCCCAGCTGACATTAACTGATGCAAGACTACTGGCTGGTTTTGGGTTCCTGAGTTCTGCTCTTTTCCAGTTGGGTTAGGAAAAGAGGTAATTAAAAATTCCAAAGGTTGTAAAGCCACACCTTAAAAGATGCCAGCAAAAATCATCCATCAGGGACAAAAGGCACACAGGATAATTGCGCCATGCTGCATATCTAAAATTTTACAAAAAACCACGACCAACCAAACAGAAAACCAGACTGAGTTATAAGGTACAAGAATTCTACATTTTAGGATTGTCTTAAGAAAGGCATGTTTTCACTAATTCTAAATTAAAAGTACTGTGATTGATACAGGTGGTATCCATTGTATTCTTAGTACAATATTTCTCCAGGCTAAGGCAGCTGTCTTCAGTATAACATTAAGTAATTGTAACTGTAAAAGTAGACTTTCATATAAATCATTGTTAACTTTTGTGCAGGACTCCAAGAGGTTTGAGAACTTCCTTTATTGCTTTCTCAACAAACTGCTTTTCAAAATTAAGCCCTACACAAGTTACACACCTAAGATCAAAACAATTCTTCCAACTCTAACTTTAGATAGCCAGTTTCCTGAAGCTATCAACACTCATCCTCATCCCTGAATAAGCTAAAAGCCAGTGAGTCTGAGATTATGAATATGAACTGAAAATGCAGCAAAATCCCAAACCAACACACTAAAACAAGCATTGTAAACTGTTTCAGAACACAAAAATATCACTGAGGTAGAATCTTCATTCACCTAAGTTATGATTTTAAGTTCATATCGTCTTAAAATGCACGTAGATGGGCTGTCAACACTGATGATAAAGATGGTCCTTTTGTTCTTTCTTACAGTGCCATCACATTTACTATATGTGACCTGATACTGTCTGCTAAGAATTAATCTTGCTCCACTACAGAAAGTTATTTGGGGACACCAGTTTTCACAAAAGAGTGTTAATCAATAGCATTGGTACACCAGATTAATCAGTGTTCAAGATATGCTGCAGAAAGCATCATCCAACATTGGTGTACAGACAAGGGTATTTTTTTCCAGCTATTTATTTGGTTGGTTTGGGGATTTTTGCACCCTTAAGATGAAGTTTTCTGAGTTCTTAATGCAGTTATGCTCCTTTGTTGTGGCTGGTTGAATTATCATTTGAATGTGTCAGATAAAGCCTGTGTATCAGTAGCACCTAATTCAAATTTCTTTTTTTTTTAATATGGTCCATTATGAAGCAGGAACATAATCCAGTTATATTCTGGTTCTAATTCATTGAAATATTTGACAGAATGCAAAAAAGGTTACACAAGGACTGAGTGAAATTAGCTAAGCAATATAAAACCCATGGTTTTTAAACTGTTATGGAAACCCAGATAGTATTGTTCTACTTGATTGCTTCTTGGTTTCTCTAAAGGAAGCAAAACAATGAACATTTGTGTGATTATTTAAAGTGCAAACCCACATATACTGCTCTCTTAATGGTCCTTAGCTGAGATATGAGTGAAAGTATAGTCAGACATCCAAGACAATTTCTTTAAAACAACTCCCTTGAAGAAGTCAGAGGTAATATTAGAAGTAAGAATACAATTTATTTTTTTTTAGAGAATCTAGTCATTAAGTTTCAACAGAGCTCATCATGTATTTGAGGATTTTACTGCTATACTAGGGAGAGGAGAAAAAAAAGTGAAGAAGAAGACAGAGAGAGGAAAACCTCAATAATTTGGGTGTCTTTTTTGCTGTTTGGTTTTAGTGGGTTTTAGTAGGGTTTTTTGTTTGTCTTTGGTTTTTTTGTTTGTTTTTTTTTTTTTAAGAAATTGCAAACACAAGTAGCAATTAATGTAAAGTCATGTCCACAAAGTCAATGTACCTCAAAACCTAACTGGGAAGGACAAGTTTTTAAAATGGAAGTATAGCTGCACTCGTGTTCATTTAAGCTTTAAGCACATACTCACCTGTATAATTTCCAAATTGAAAGAAACTACTTTTAGGCTGGCTAATGAAAACAGCAGCAGCATGGTATAGGCCACCACTAGTATGATGTATGTTCAGATTTCATGACCTAGTGGTAAGCATTCTTATCTCATATTATGATCTTCAGCAGCAGAGAGAAATCTGGCTTCCTGGCTTTTCTCTTTTGACTGTCAAAATTTGTAAGACAATTGCAGAATCTCTATCAATAATAAATGACTAGACAGTTTTTCCAGTGAATGCTGACTCCAGTATTCCTATGCCAAAAATTATTTCTCTTTCTGGAGAAATCAGTCAAGTCAAGATGTTTATACACTAATTTCTATGCACATACAGAGGCAAATGTACAGAGATGCACAAATGTACTTCAATGAGCAGGCAGAGGACGACAGACAGCACTCAGGATCTTTCTTTTGTTTCTTTTTTTTGTTTGTTTCTTTGTTTCTTTTGGGGGTTTTTTGTTTGGTTGGTTTTTTTAATTAATTTAAAACACAAACGAGAGGCAGCTGGAAGGCTTTTTTAACCTTGGCTTTGTCTTGAGTGATGAGTGATATATAAAAACCTGCTAAGTAGTTTTTATTATGTTTATGCATTCCAGTATGCATGAATAGAGCTTTATTAGTCTTGATTTAAGGCAGTTATAAATTTCTTGAAATTAATATATGTAGGTTTGAAAATGTTGCATAAATCTGAAATTACGCATGTATTAGCCCTAAAAAACACTTCTCTAATTTGAAAAATAAATTTAATAACTTTTTTATGACTTACGAAGGACTAAGCATAAAAGCGTGACATAGTTTGTCATTCTGTTAATGATTTTTGTTCCTTCAATAAAGACTGATTAATTTATCTTGTCTGAAAGATTTCTAAAAGAGTTGCCAGTGAATTAACTACAATATAACATAGAACATTACAGATTCTGTGCCAGTCTGTTCTATACACACCAGTGAAAGACTGCGATAAAATTTCACTTGTCATTTACCACTAATGAATGATCTTTACATGAACACATAATCGATAAAGGATATTAGATGAAAGATTTTTTAAAATTTGTTTTATTAGGTGTTTTTCTAACTATTGCATATTGTTTACTTTAAGGTCTCATTAGAATTGGATCTCTATGGATATATGAAAATGTGCTGAAAATAATATGCATCTTTTATCTCAAAATAGATAAATTACCCTAAAATAGGCAAAATTAAAATATATCATCAATTATTTTTTTATAGAAAATCTTTATAATCAGTTTAAAAGCACCAAAAAAAAGGAGGAGGAGGGAAGGAATGGAAGAATTATAATATATTGTGGATAATTATTTCCAAACTTCTAGAAATGTGTTCAATTTCTTATGGTGAAAACTTGGCAACTGACTTTATGATACTGGTAGGAGTGTAAAGCTAGCACACACAACTCATAACTACAAATGTCAACCTTTAACCTTCTCAGCTGAAATGACTTCAAAGTATTCAGGTTATGCCTTGACCGAGGCATAACCTGAAAGCTAAATGGGTTGAGATCATTCTGGCTCTGATGACCTAAAAGGGACTTGTGGGTCATGCTTCAGTACTCAGTAAAGCTTCTTAGCACACATGAAACTGTGGGCCCTGAAATCTTTATCTCAAAAAGAATTTTTAAAATTCCCCAAACTGGCTGAGTTTCTCTGGCTCATTTACTCTACTTCCTTGCTCTGTGCAGCGAGAGAAAGATAAGTAGAATTCATGAAGAGCTGTGCTATGCTATCAAGGAAAAAACGACTCCCTGGAACAGAGAGTTTACTTTCCTTTATGGTTTTAAAAGCCAAATGCATTTTTTGCACTCAGTAAAGATCCCCTGCCACAGCATAGCCCCCATTAACCCCTCTATTTCATAGAGCACTTATGCATGGGGAGAGCAGGACCTGAAAGTAAGACTGGAGTATGACCTAAGGCAAGTGAGATTATCTTCACTGTTATATGAGACTGGTGTTTGCTTCCCATGTTACTGATGATTTGAGTTGTATTGAATTTTATTATTTGCTCACTGACCTCTTAGAGAAAGCGGGTAGAAGTAAGAACCTGAGAAACTGATGGATGTTAGAATACAGAAATCTGTTTGTGGTTGCAAGCCTGCAGGAGTTTGGATGTCATACTTAAGCCGTGCATATCCTGTTTGCAGGGTTACTTTGCTCATGTTATGTCTTCTGCACAAAGTGACTCTGAAAAGAAGTGTTACAGTGATCATACATCAGCCTGAGTTTGGACAGCAAAAAGGAACGCAGAATTCGCAGTTGCCACAATTTCTCAGAATCTGATATTGCCAAAAAAAGCCATCTAGAAAAGTAATATATATACTCTGTGTGCATGAAGTACCAAGCCCTCCTTTGCCCAGCTGATCTTCATGCACCTGACCTGAAAGAGATGGGCTTCTTTGTAGTATTTTTTTTCTTTTTTTCTGGCAAAGAAGGCAATGTAATGATAAGCTAATTGAAGCAAGGTTAGAAAAATGACATAAAAAGCCAACTGTCAGCAGCATTGCACAGTTTCACAAGGGACAATATCTATTCTGGATTAGGAGGTTTGTCCTGGACATTAGCAGAAAAGATCTACCTTATCTACTGGGAAAGTGTGCAGAGCTGTAACAGGCTACTCACGGAAGCTTCAGAATCATCATCATTGAAGGTTTTCAGTGTTTGGCTAAACAAAGTCTTGCCTGACCTGACCTGGTACTGGATATAGGCGCACTTTGAGAGGAATTTCAGACAAGATGTCCTCCAAGATCCCTTCTCACCAACATTTCTATGAAATGCTGTTCTCCACTGGTAAATTCAGTGACAAACACCTGTTGTCTTTTGTAAAAAATGCAGAAAGGAGGACAGATTGTAAATAGTGTTATTGTTCTTTTACTTATCTACATGTTTTTTGATCTTGATTGCTGTTTACCAACTTGCAGAGCAGAATGAAAGCTTGCTAAGGACACTATTGACACCAACCATTCCTGATATGAATGACTTTTTCTGGCCACCAGGATTTCACAGGGTGTATATTAGATTTTGTCTTTCTACCCCACCCTCTGTTTTATATTAACGTCCTTCATGCCTTAATCCTTTCTGACTTTATTCTGTCCTTCCAAGTCAAATAACGACAGTGGAATGTTAGCTTTGAAGCACACTGATTTCTAAACTATTTCTGCACCACAGAAGCTTAACCTGAATGTCACAATGTAACAGAGAAATCTGTGTGTGTGTATACATTTGAAACCTGAGTATTCCGTTTAGGAAGGTCCCTGGTAACTGAGGGAATACTGTGAGGTAAATTCTTCCAGACATAATTCTCAATTCCTAATAAAAGTTTTCATCCAGTAATATCAGTTTACCATTTTTTACCTTCATATTTTAGGTTGGACCTGAACAATAAAATGGAGGGTTGATAACACTACCTTCTTTCTTTATACTAGTACAGTTATTGAAGTGCTCAGATGAAAAGCCCTAGTAAAGAACAATTTAACAGATTAATTGAGAATTGCCCTTCCTATAAAAGGAGCAGGACTAGAGATCTTGTTATGAGGGATTTGAAATTCCTATATTGTGCATCCTTTTGTTTCAAAATATATCTATCAAGGAAAAACAAAAATCTAAAATCAAAGTTTTCTCTGCTATTTCATTTAGGTTTCAACCATTCTGTGGTTAAAAGAAGGTGCATTAATCTTATTAAAGCTAACAAGTGTGCCTCTCACATGGTCATGCAGATTCTACACATTCTGTATACAGGTTTATAACTGAGAAACAAAGAACTGATTCACAATAAATTTTGATCCAAACTGTAGCTCCATTTGGACTGTGTTTTACTGACTTTATTGAGCGGAGAGTCTATTATAAGTATTTTGTAGGACAAATAAGTGTAGAAGTCCAGTTTCAATTTAAAACATGCAGTGCATAATTCTGTGTTATGCATATATACACTATAAATTTGTTTAAGCATCAAATTTTACTCAAAGTCTTGGAAATTAAGTGAACAATAAAGAAAATGTTACAAATTGATTAAATAAGTAATTTTTTATAAAATTGTAAGATTGTCTCATTTGATTCAGTTTTCACTGTTACTTAATTACATAACTTAAAACTTTATTCAAAACAGTTATATAAAACTCCCTAAAATTCACTACTCTTTTCCAAATTACATTCAAGAAAACGTTATAGTCTTGGTAACTGCAGTTAGTAGTTCAGTAGAATTTAGCACCTTACTTATGGATCTTGATAACTTAGTAAATGAAAATCCTAAGCAGGAAGGTGCCATAAAACTTCTCCCATTTTCATCCATGTGCATAGAGCTCTGCAAATAAATAAATAAAAGGCACAGTTAAGAGGCGGTGAAAAATATTCTTAAAAGGTCAATCCAAGGGCCATCCTTGGAGTTTAAATATCAGGCTATGTGAAGAAAGTTCAGCTGAGCCCTCCCCAGTGCACAAAGGAGAGAACAAGTTAAAAAAGCTCCATGCACTTTTTATCCCAGCGCAAAGAGCTCAAGTCACCTTTTTTCTCCTTACAATCCTCATATTACCCTATTCCTGTCATCATTCCAGGGACATTTACTTGAAGTGAAGGATAAGAAATCAAAGGTCATGAGAATGAGACAGACCGGTCCCTTCTATGCCTGCCCACCCTTTGCCCATCTGTGACACTTGCAGCTGGAGGCCTGCTGGCCTAGGTGATATATTCCTAGTGTAGTAGGAGACCAAATGAGCGGTTGCCTGCCTCAAAACAACAAGGTTGGAGAGCGGTGGGAGAATGAGGTGAGCTCTGAGTAAGTGGGACAGCGCACTGCTCCCCTCCCCACCTCCTTGACAATTACATAAACACTCTGAAGAAAATAATGAAATGCTAGTAATTAAGAAAATAGACTGTTCTCTGGGTGGCCGCTTCCATAAACATCTAATAGGCTTCTGAAATATCCATGTCAACAAAACCGTATAAACTGAAATACCCATATCATCATTCAGTCCCTACTGTGTATACCTGCTAGACTGTGCATATACTACCTGCGAGCACCATAGAGTGCTGCCGCAAAATCCTTTAAGCCAGCCTTAAATATTAGTGAAACAATGTTGGAGCTGCCAAGACTGGCAGATAAATACCAGGATCCATCAAATACCAGGTTGAAGGACTATGTTAAATATGTGGGAAAAAAAAAAAAAAAAGAAAGAAAGAAAAGGCAAGAGGGAAAACTTTATCACTAGTCTCATTCCTGGAATCAGTTCCTGGAATCAGGTGTTGATCAGCTGTAATTCCTGGGCCCTGATGAGCGGTTTTCCCAAGTGTTACTGAAGCAGTGTTCCTGTTGTCATACAGGGATGCTGCATCATACACATTAGTAACACAGTTTCACAGGAAACAGAAAGTTAAAGGAAACCCATCAGGATATCACAATTCAGACATGGCATTTCTGTAACTGAGAGAACATAAGGGAACAATACTACTGGTAATATATCTTTCTACCTTTAGTATTGAAGTGGCCTTATTCGCATTTCTATGTAGGTGATTGGAGAAAAGGGAGACTGGAAGGACTGTCTAGTTTAAGCCTGGCAAAGCTTCCGAATTTGTGCCAAGCTGCCTGACAATATTTTGTGATCACATCCTCCAAAACACATCATGAATATATACAACATTTTCAGACAAAATGTTTCCAAGTTTTTCAAGCCTTCTACTGAAGAAAAAAAAAAAAATCTTATTAAACGTTTTCTCTCTGCCCTTATTGTTGTACAACAACACAGTTCTCAAGCGATACCATTTTCTTCAAACTCTGTAATAAACCATTACCAGCTTTTGTGCACCTGCCACTGCTGTTGACTGGCTTTTGTACAAGAGTCATTGGCAATTTACTGTTTTGCCCTGCATTTCCCTGGGTAAGAGCCTTTACAAAGAAAAGATTCTGAAACTGATCACCCAAGCTATTCCAGGTCATCTCAGAATCTGGCCTATTTGCGATAAATGACTACAGCATCTAAGAATTCATTACCACCTTACAGAAACTTTGGGGAGTTAAGAGAGCTGAATTCAGGTTCGGACTGAAATCAGAAAAAAATAAAAAGGCATATAACCTGAGAAATTAATTGAGACCTGAAGGTGCAGAATGAGAAGATAGTTCATTGTGAATTCAAAGGACTTCTTTAATATCTCAATCACTTTTCCTCAGTGCTTCACCTTTCACTGCCACTCATCATGCCTTAAATGCTTCTTCATCTTACTAGATTGTTTCCTCCTTTTTAATGGGATTGGACAAATGGTAACATACTTTGCAAGACCCCTTGCCAGCTTTCCTTAAGATTCAAGTTAGAAGTAGCCACAGTATTTATCTATCTCACTCTATAACTCAGTTTTGGTCCTACCGTTCATTTCCTGTTACACTATTTGCATTATGAATGGCATTTCTCTTGGTGGAATTAGGCCATCTAACAGTACAGACTGTGCAGCAGCATAGTAAAAATGTTGTCTGAAAATAAAATTTATTACTATAATTGGATATATATTAATCATTTTTAAAAGCATATTTCAAGGTTCTAGTTATAACTCAGTGGGAATATAGCTTACTTGATTTAGGGACCTAAAAATCTGATTTGTTACAATTATAGCAGCACATGCAATTTTATTTTTTTTATTTTTAAGCAAAACAACTGCAGTTCTTGAGGCTTTCATCAGACAATTAGGAAATTTGCAGGAAACCAGAAAAATAATGTAAGGCTTGATCTCATATGGTTTTGGTTTGCAGGTGGGAAGAGAGAATAGAAAAACCTAGTGATGCATTAATGACAGCTCCACTGCAGAGCCTCTAAATGGAGAGGCCACTTATTTTGGCCTATGAACCAAAATAAGTCCTACAAGAAAGGACCAGAAGGTAAACATATCATTTGTGATTTTTGTTTACCTTTAAATCTTTAGGAAGAGCTGAGTTCATACAGTGACCAGTGTTTAGACAAGGACAGTATTTCCACAATGAACACTGCAGAGGATGGAGAGAGTTTTGTGTGTATATTACCAGTAAAGGTACCTGCTCAGGACTAGAAGCAGCACAAATGTAAAGCACTGATCATTGCTCAGGCAAATTTACCTTGCTTCTAAAGTAATTTAGCTCCATTATAGCAAGTCAGAAATGTAAACTGTAAACATGTATATAGAGAGCATTCTGAGGACATCATCGACTCATATCTTTTATTCTTAGCTTACTTTTTACTCCACTTCTCTTGCCCTGCTACTAGGAGACAGGATCTAAAAATCAGACTTATTTCTGTTCAGCATATATTACAACACTGAGGTATGAACAGGCAAGTGGCTATTTCCAATGTAATTTTCTTAATATAATGCACAGAACCTCTCAGGTTACAGTAATGTTGCCCAGGGGATGCATCTAATTTTTAACAATTCCATTTAATAGTAGCTAAGCACATGTTAAATGATACATTTTCACTCATGTCCTTTGCCTTTATTCCTATAGGTGAGAACAAATAGTCATTAAGAATTGGAAGTTCTTGGACAGAACATATTTTCATTTCCACAAAATATATTAGGGATTAAATCTGGTCTTTAGACAAGAACAAATCGAATTTTACTTGTTTCTAAACCTTCTGAAAATACCTAGTTATTCTGATGCATATTTTAGTTTTAGGCTTCTTACCAGTGAATTTCATTAGTTATGGAAGGCTGATTAAAGACAACAGTTAACCTGCTTATATGGTCTGATCAAAGATGGTGAAATATTTTGGTTCCAATAGACTGAGAATAGGTAAGGTCCTAAAAGAATTGCAGCTGATGAGAATTTAAATATAAGTTGGGGCAGTCTAAAACATATTCACTTTTCATTCAGACAACAAATGTTGCCTAAAATCTTATCTGATTTATGGCGGAATGGCTGATCATCATTAAATGTAAGAAAAACAAAATGAAGAATATGATGAGGCACATATCCCCAAGACAATGACTAATATCCACAACCACTTCAACAAACACAGAGTCATATACTAATTGAAACATCATAACTGTGACAGGGGCTAGGCAGAAGATGAAAACTCTTTTATTCAGATTCTTCATGATGTACCAGTGGCTTAGGATATTACCATCACACTACTGAGGAGGTATAGATCTTCTGGTTGAATGGGCTTTTAGTTGTTCACTCATACACACTGTCAGTCAAAAGCAAAGTCAGCTAGGAGTGAAAATGGTTCAAGCTACACATGCTTTTCTGGCTTTTCATGAGGTTCTTCTGCACTTTTGAAAATTTCTTTGCCACCCATTATCACAAATTGCCTTTAATATACAGCACAATTTAACCGGGACTATAAAAATCAGAGTTTGGGGAGGTTGTTCAAAATAGCTTCCTTATTTTGGAGTGTTTCTGTAACATAGTACCTTTCACCTAAAGTAAAAAGCTAAAATGACAATTTCACACTTATTCTTTTTTTATATAAAATCACTGAGATAAATTTAGCTGTTATATTCTATTTCTGGAATTATTTCATTAATCCTTAAACACTGGTATTTAGAAGGTTGTTTTTTATATTTTTTTAAATTAACTTTTCTGTTAGGAAAGATGACAAAAAAAATTTGAAAGACAGCATTGACCACTTAAAGATTTTAGCAAGTCTCAAAATGCAAGTAAAAAGAAAATAGATTCTTTAGAGGTCTGTCTTCTGGGGAATAGGAAATTTATGCTTCCTCTCCCAATAAAAGGAGATATTGCATTTTTTTTTTAGCTGAATAACAAGACAAGAAAGTCTAGGTATGGATTAATCGGTTGGAATACAATGTTGTTCCTACTTTGGGAACATTTTTATAAAATATTTATGAGATCAGGTTGTTCTGATAGAAAGATTTTTGATAGTAAGGGGCAGAAAATGGAGAAAGTAAATCAGGCTTTCACTGATGAAGATAGAGCAAGGAGAAAGAAAGGGAAAAAAAAGGAAAAAAGCGAATAGTAGTATATTCTGAAAAAAAAAAAAAAGAAATTATGTGCAGAGACATAAAGATGAAGGAATGAGTTATAAGAAGGGAGTAAATGATAGGGGAAAATAACAAAGGATAAGGACATGAAGTTCAATTAAGTTAGCATAATACAGATTGAAGCAGCAAAACCAAAGGAGGTATGAACAAATATGTAATGTGGGGTTTTCCTCAGTTTTCTAATCTTTTATGTGAAGGAGTTCTGTAAGTGCAAGGAAATAGGATATTGGTAATTGTGAGTTTGTCAAAACAAGTTTTTAAAGGGGAAAAAAAGGATTAAAAAGTCAAGACGTATAAAACAGTGAATTATAAAGAGAATCAACCATATCTGTGAGGGAAAAAAGCCAAAGACAGGAGGGAATTGAAAGAAAACAGAAAGGGCAATGAAGCTGTTGAAGAGTCTAGAGAGTGAGTCATGTGAGGAGAGATTGAGTGAGCTGGGGTTGTTTAGCCTGGAGAAAAGGAGGCTCAGGAGTGACTTTATTGATCTCTACAACAGTCTGAAAAGAGGTTGTAGCAAGATGAGGCTCGGCCTCATCTTCCAGGCAACTAGCAACAGGATAAGAGGAAATGGCCTCAAGCTGTGCCAGGAGAGGTTTAGGTTGGACATCAGGAAGACTTTAATCACTGAAAGGGTGGTTAAGCATTGGAATGGGCTTCCCAGGGAAGTGGTGGAGTCACCACCCCTGGAAATGTTCAAGAAATGACTGGATGTGGCACAGAATGCTATGGTTTAGTTGACATGGTGATGTTTGATCAAAGGCTGGACTACATGATCTTGAAGATCTTTTCCAACCTTAATGATTCCATGATTCCATGAAAAGTAGTCACCAGTAATACTGTATCAAAACCAAAAAACAGTGAGAAACCAGTTACAATGGAAGTCTCTGTAAACTCATTTCTTAAATGCCTAGGTGACTGGGTTTTAGAGTAACGTTTCCATTTTGACAAGTGCCACATTGGCACCTTTTAGTAAAAGAACAAGTTACAAATTATATTATGTACTTTTTTAAGCTTGGATTTAAGTACTTTGTGATAATCTGATTTTCATTTTCCTTAGCAAAAGGTTTTAAAAAATATCACTGGCAAAATAAACAAACAAAAAAGGATGACTCCGTTCTTAATGCAGAAAGAACTTAACTGATAGTCCAGAAGGACCAAGCAATGTTTAAGGAAGATGAGGTCACACGATCACTCCTATTGGCGCGTAGGAAAGCTAAAAGAAGACAGAGCCAGGAAACACACAATTAGCAATGGTACAACATTGAAAGTAAATTGACTGTATGCCAGGTTGAGTAAAGAATAAGAAAATGCAAGAGAGAGTAGAGAGTCAACTTTCTACAATAAAACAGAGAAGTGAGTGAAGAAGGAAAAGGGCTAACAGAACAATTTACAAGAGGAGAAGGCAGAGTGAGGAGGAAGGAAGTGAACTAAATTCAAGTAAATAGAAGAAGACAAAGGAACTTCACTAATTCTGGGCAATGAGAGTGAAAAACAAAGATCTCTGTAAAGAAGAGCAACTATTGCCATGCTTACATTAAGCCTTTCTTATGATTTTCTTGGATTTCAAGTGGAACTTGTCAAAAGGCTGCAGATTGGGTGATATTTCAAAAGCATGAGACTTCAGTTAGATATCAGTTTGCTCCAAGTTTCACCATACACTCACTTCCTGTGTAACTTTAAGCAAATAATTTCATTGTAGAAGCTCCATGGGAGAGGCAATTAAATTTTATGAAGTGTTGTAAGATTCCTAGATTGAAGATGAGAAAAGACTGCAATATCACTGTTGTATTTTTCTGTTTCATGGAAACTGTGAAGAAATGTTTAATAATATTATTTCTCACTTGCAGAAGATTTCATTCATAGGACTCATAGTACGTAAACAAAAGTAGTAGGTACGACAAATTGGCAGTAGAGTTAGCCACATGGAATAATTATCACATTTTAAAGTGTAAACATAAGATAATTAAAATCAGCATGAATTTTACCAGATACTATAATTATTGGAAATCATCAACTGTATTCTTACCCATAAAAGGAAAAAAATTAAAAATCAAAAATACGGATATTGTAAAGTAGATATTCCTAAAGAACTGAGGACTACATTTTTCTCATATTTCTATTACAGTGATTAAAGCAATATTTAAGACAAAAGTAAACCCTAGTTATACCTTAGCCTCATTAAACAAGGATTTACTCCTCTGTTCATCCTTTCCCCTTCTCAAGGCCACAAGGAACTCAGGAATTTTGAGAACTGGCAACAGACTATCTTTAAATTTTTGAAGATGTCTATCCTATGAAGAGATTTAGTGTCTAATCCCATAAGAACGGAGAGTATACATCTACACTACCTTTGACTACTGAAGTAAGTCAGTGCAAATTTGACAGTATTTTCAATGTTTAAGCCATACTTTTTTAATTTGCAGTTATTAATGTGAAGTAAAAAAATTCTTTTTAAAATACATGTCTTCACTTTGCACCCAGGAAGCAATAATATATCATACATATCTGACTGCTGTATTTTTTTGGTACTCTTTTGTCCTATCACTGACCTTATAAATATGTATTCACATCTATTCAGCGCAAAGCACTTGTGATTGGGATTAGTACATATTTAGAACTGATTAAACAAGTGAAAAATTAGAGCTGTTTGTTATAAAGACAATAACTTAAAAGTGACTTTAGTTGTAAGGCAGAAGTGTTCAGGGGCTTAGAATGAAAACCTGCACCTTGTAGGTATTTTTAGAATTATGTTGATTTGACACCTAGCCATTTTTTTCCTTCATCTATAGTTTAATAATGTTTTAAATATAACAAGTAAACATTCTGATTAGAAATATATAATGATCTATAGCTCTTCACGGTTTCAGAATTTAATTCTTCACTGTATATATTAAATACTATGTGATCTTGAAAGACTGCTAGAAGGACACAGGCCTAGTCAAGACAATAGTGTCAGGTTAACACCAGTTTTGTAGAAGACAGAGCTAAAAATTAAATGATTACTTTCATCCACACTTTTTCAAATACATTCAAGGTATAAAATAGGTGGATATGTACTTTCCTGCTAATTTGACTAACATGAGGTAAAATCCTATTTCTACCTGTGGTATGTAGTTATTAGAAAAGGCAGAAAATCATAATACATCTTGTTTTCACCTTACAGACTTTAACTGTTGGGAAACACAGTGACTAATATCATTACATGGATTTTTACCTTAGATCATTAACTATGTAGTTAGTTAAAATAAAAGGAATTCTTGTTATTCCATATAGACAATCTTACTTCTCTGCTACTTATGCAGCAAAGGAAAAGGTAAGAGACATACCCTGCACAAAAGAAGAAGCAAAAATCCTGTTGCAGACTTTCACCTAGTCATCTCAGGGTTGAGTACAAAGTAAACCAACTAAATCATCTGGCTCTTTGCAAATCAATCCCAATTCATCAGAGCCTTTTTCCTAACTTTAAATAAATGCTAACCCTTTTGATGAGTCAACTATGCCTTGTAGGCTGTTTGCAGTTAGTTTGTTAACGGCTTTTGGCTAACTATTACTCATGCTGTGTTTACATGCTGAAATGTACGCTTCTGTTGCTGTATCTGGATCATTCAGGCTGCTCAGACTGGGAAGTAGAAGTAAGAAACAATTTGTGAAATTTTGGCAATCAGTGCTAAAATTTCACCTAACTTCAGATACAAAATCCTTTTTAAGAATTCCTCCTTAATCATTTTAATATTAATCAAATATTAGAGCTCCATGAATATAAAGCATATAAAATCATCTGTGCATAAAGATTTTCTATTTTGTTTCTTCTTAGCCAATAATCCCTTATCAGTAATACAACTATACACATGCTACATAATATATATAGCTGCATAGATATATAGTTACTATGTAATTCTGTGTAGGGCATTCTTCATCTGATCAGCTGCTTGCACCTAATGGGCTGTAGCGAACTCCTTTAACAAAGTGGTTGGAACTAACCCTCCTACCAAGTAATTTTCCCTCCCACCCTAATATTAAATAGTGCATTGCAGCTTAGTTATAAATGTTACTTAGGGACTGCCACAGCAGAGTGATACACTTCATGGAAGTCTTCTTCTGAAACAAGACATTAGCACAGAAGGTTACAAACACAAGAATGCAGCTCAATTGTAGTATCAACTCTTCTTTAAAAACAGTATGGAATGTAACTTGTGCAAATGTACAAGGACAGAGTAACACCCTTGGTGTACTATTACAGTTACTACATATTCTGTAGTAACTGTAGTAACCATTGTGTCAGTGGATCTATGATTACACTTTCAAACAGAAGATCAGCTAGGGAAGCAGAATTTAGGAAAAGTTTTATAGGAACTTGAAACTGATGCTGTTGTATCTTAAGGATTCTACATTTATTGAGGTTTCATATGTTTTCACCTAAATACCTCTCTCATTGTAAATAAAATATCAGTATGGTTTTTGACTAAAGTTGCTAATAGATAGTTGCATCGTTAAAGGCATTATTAAAAGAGTCCAAGGCTGCTTGGTACATATTTATCATAGCATACCCTTAGGGCATTTACCTTTAGTTTTTATTATCTCTATGATATTAACTTGAAATCAATTTTCTCCTATTGTTTGGGTGTTATTCCTGCTAAAAAAATTGTAACTCCTGCAATAGTTCACAGAAAAAAAATGTTTAATACACTGTTGAGATGCCTTTTTTTTTTTTTTTTTTTTTGGTCAGGAATTGTCTACAAACACAAACCAATTCAACAGTCACAGGAAAAAACAAAACAAAACAAGACAGCTTTTAAGGTCAGTTTAAAATAAGTAGGTCTGAGAACCTCCCTTGCTCCTTCTGTGCCCTGTGTTGATCTGGAACTGTCTGGATCCTGAAGAAACACTGGGTGTCATAAGGGTCCTGGAAGGAGGCAAGGGACAGCCCACACTGGACATTTTGTGACCAGAGGATTGGCTCAAACTTCCCTGTAGGGCCTGTCCTTTGCTGGGTTTTGTGAGCTTTCCAAGGACCTCATCCTTTATTTTGGTTGGGATGCCAGACATGGTCTTTTTGGAGCTGAGGTTCCTGCCTGGGGCTCATGCTGCTCTATGTGTGCATAGAGCAGTGCACGGTTTTCTGGCATGCTCTTAAGGTGATAGGAAAAAGGCTGCTCTGAGCCCACACTCCAGCTTCTTCCTTTGGCTGCAGGATGGAAAAGATGAGGTGGAAGATGAGGATGGCAAACTTGTCCCCACAGTTAGAGGCATATAGCGTGTAGTCTGCAGGGAAGACTGTTCTTGAGAAGGAAAATGGGAGAGAGCAGCTCTCAGGGAGGCAAGGTCATCATCTGGGCCCACTGCAGCTGTGGAAGCAGCACCCTGACAAAGCTGAAAGCCTGGTGCCAGGTCATCTGGGGCTGCTTCCACTATGGATGTCCCCAGGAGGCAGAACCTTTGATCCTATCTGTAGCCTTGCTCTTCCACCTTCCCAGGCATGACAGTGAGATTGGCCAGCACATAGTTCTCTGGATCTTCTTTCTTGCCTCCCTTGAAAATTAGAGTGATTTTTGCTTGCTTTCAGACCTCAGGACCTTCCCCAAGTCACCATGATGGTTCATTTTCACAGAAAACTATGTCAAAGAAATGAAATAACGTAAGCCGGATGCGATAATAAAAACCTTACTGGTTGGTTTCTGCTTTCTTTTTTCAAGTTACTGAGTCTGCAGTCCCTTACTAAGTACAATGCAGACACTGCTTTAAGTGAAGCAGGTGCTGACAGCTGACAGCTGTTGAGCTGTTGAGATGGACCACGAGTGCAGTCATTAAGCTGAAAGGACATGCTTGTCCAGCAGGTCTAATGGGTATCATCAGCTGGGGAGAATCCATGTTCAAATCAAGTCATTCTGATAATTTCTATCTGAAGATAGAGAGTGATTGGTTGGCTAGAAATACACCTTTAAAAGCATCACAGCAGTGATTCTAATGGATTTGTCATAGAGAGTTTTAGAGAGAGGTTAAAATTGGCTGTCATTCCACAGCATTGAAAAAGGAATGAAATCCTTTTGTAGAATGATATGATTTTGTTTAAAAATAACACTGAACTACTGTTTTTAAAAGATGTATGCCTACAATATTCAACTAGTTTTATACATATTAAACTTTATAATATTTAAACTTAAGGAGGGGAAAAATATAAGGTGGCATATCATTATTTTTCAATCATTTCTGTATTATATTGTTTGTTTCATCAATATCTACTCAGCAAAATGAAGGCATATCTATAGAAGGAGTAACCAGGACAACACAGCTTACCAGACAGAACATAAGGTGAAGTTTTTAATGGAAATTTAAAGGCACTTAAATTAATAAAAATATTGTCAATCTTTAAACAGAATCAAAATTGGTAGTTTTTGTCCAGTTTTGAATAGCTTCATGCTTTTTTTTCAAACATTCAAAGATGTCTGCTTCAGAAACATATTTTCCTATTATGTTAGATTTAATAAAATAGCTAAAAAATCTGTGCAATGTAACAGAAAATAACAATCCTTCCACCAGGGCATTCTGAATGCTATGTGACAGCTTTCCCACCTGGTATTCCAGGTGAATATATGTAAGCCATAGCAGTAATAATGCAGACTACATTTACTTACAGAAGCTGTGATATAAAGCATGTATTTACAGCTCAAAGTCTTAAAACAAAAATTTAAATGCTATGTTGGACTGCTGTCTCTAAATGGACACATATCTTCTTTTACACAAAAGAAGAGCTACACTAATATCTACAGGGCATAGTTACTTGAATTTGTTAAATCTATATGTAAAGAATGGGTACAATGGTTCTCTAACAAGTGATTCATCAACTAAAGATAATTTTCTAGAAAAGCCAAAACAAATGAAAACTCTGCCCTGATATTGAAAGCATGTTTTTCTATATTAGTTACTTTGAATTATCAGTTTCTACTCTATATTCCACAAAATTTCACTTAGATAAAAACACTATCTTGTTTTTGTTGCAAAATTCATGACAGCTAACATTTTAAATTTATTGTAATTTTCATTAAGGATAAGTATGATTTTCTGTAATAACTGCTGCCTTCCATCTAAAACCACAGGAAAAAAATGAATAAGAGATCTATTTCTAAACAAAGCTAGGGTAATTCTATTTTCCAAGCAGTTATGTTGAAGCTAAAAAAATTATCATGTATCACATCCTCTGACAGCAAGAAAAAATTAAGTAAAATAGGTCATAATATTTTGTCCCAGCAGGATGAAATGAACTTTCTCATAAAACCAGAAGGATCCTTAATATGGATATAAAGTATTATCAAAAGAAAAAAAGTTAAAATATAAAGTAATCATTTGTATCATGTAGCAGTTGTGGCATAAGAATATGTCAGACAGAAGTCCTATGCAGTGTTGTATTAAGGTTTTATTCCGATGGGATGATGATTGTCCTAAATGATGTTTCTCTGCAGAGATCACTGAAATACAAAAACTGTGGTAACAGATTCCATGATGATATTAATACATCTCTTCTTAAACACAAGTATTTATCTCAATTTTGCTTTAAAGCAGTTATTTTCCCTGAGTAATGATTTCTGTGAACTCAAAACCATCATATTGCAGAAGATTAATGGACTTACAAGGCACAATATTTACTCATTAAATCCTTAGTTAAATATTTAAGATACTTTGCTAGTGCTAAAATATGTTGAACATATTTTATTTGATCCAAATACAAGAAACTGAGTCAAAAGTTGCTAACTTATACTCTTGTCTTAAACTTTTCCTTCTAGTATTCTACAGTTCAATTTAATTTGACATATTCCTACTAAAAGCCCCATCAGCTTTACTTGTTTGCTGTTTCCTTATGTTGTTGTTTCAGCAGATTACTTACACAACCTCTCATAGCCTGATAAAACAATTTTCACTAAACAGAACAACTAACAGAAGTTGTATAAGGAAATAAATAGAAAATAAAATTGGAAGAAAATATTAAGAAGATAAAGCAGATAAAGAAGAGTTAAATATAATTTTTAAGCTCTTTAGAAATTAATTTCTCCAAATTGTTTTCATCCAAATGAAAATAAGGCTAGGAGCTGGATATTTCTGCTCCTTTGTTGGAAAGAAACTTTGTTACAGAATTGCACTGCTCAGTTAAAAATAGGCACTATGTTTAAAATTTTCCACGACTCTGTAGTTGCAAGGCATTGTTCACATATTACTACACTATGATCTTACAGACACATTTGGTGACCTCATACCTTATGTTCCTGGGCTGGGATTGATACACCAATTTCTGTTTCTGTTCCCAAGTGTACTCATATTTGTAAAATAAAAGAAATGAGGATTTCATAGGCGGTCTTTCAATATTTCACAAAAGAGTTGTTTTTTTTTATAAAAAACAGTCTAAGAAATATTATATTTCAGATAAACTCTTACTTGTTTACAGTCAGTAAATTAAAATATGAAGCAAATTAAAAGTCTGATGCTTCCTCTGAAAATCAGATCCTATTAAGCTTTTTCAAAGATAGTATCTTCAAAACACTTTTCATTTTCTAAAATTCTGACTTTTTGGTTTACTTGTCATTTAGTGACACTAGGGTAGAAAATAGCAATGAAATTAGTAGATAATTCTCAGGTAGCAGAAATTACATATCTGCGGTGTTATAGCATGGTGCAAACATACCCATCTTTGTTTACAGTTACAGCAACATACCTGTGTAAGAGACACTAAATGGTGTCCTTGTACCTCTGCTTGAGGCTGGCCAGGCACAGCACGTAATCTAGGTGTAGATTTACTAGGAAGGTTAGATATGACTTTTGTTTCTGAGACTTCAGAGCTATGGGCTAGATATAAAAAACCTAAATCTATGCTTGGTGCAGGGCTGAAAACTGTTACTCTCCTACCAAAATTCATTCTGCAAGTCCAATCCCTCATTTGACTCAAAACAGGGACACAACCCTACTGTCACTTGTGTCACAGCTGAAGTCTCCTGTGATGCAGCAGTACCAGCCTGCTACAAACTCCTGCAAGAATCTCTGACATGGAAGTACACTGTGTCAAAAAGACGTGCCATGAATTTCAGTTTCCAGGTTATTTCGGAATACATGAAACTTCAAAAAGAATTTAAGCACACTGCAAAGGATAAAAGCTGGAAGAACTGCAAACTATAGTCACCCTATTAAATCTGCAGTTATCTATCACACAAGTAAATCAACATTTTTATATTGGTATAAAGTTTTATTTACTGTTATAGTTAACTGTCCTAATTATAATGACAGCTCTGCTGGTATTCAATTCACGTTAAAATTAATAATGAGAGAATAAAGTACACCAAATAAAAGTTACTGAATAAATAACACCAAACAGAAAAATGCACACCCATATTAGTGAAACTACAGTTAAGTTCAAATTGGATTACAAAATTTTGATCTACAGACAAAGTCACTGAAAAAAATTATGATTTAAGACATGCAGTAACAGAAACCTTCTGGAGCCTCTGTGTTTGGCATACTGAATTTATATTTAATTCAATTTAATTTAATATATTTTTGTTTTGTTTTCTTTCTATACTTATTTTTGAGCCTCCAACAGCTGGGCTATTTTCTTTCCCTTTCCATTGGTTGCACTGGGTACCTGCCAAGTTCAGGCACAGAAGCAAGATCAGGCTTTTACTGCCTTTCCATAAGGAACATATATTCTCTACCTTCCCCAGAATTTCCTTTTCTTCCTATGTGATAATGGTTTAGGTCTCCATATTTTTCTATGTCAACAGATGCAGTTCTACTCACACATTATCCTGGGTTTTTTTAGTCAATTGTTTGGATTCTGGGAAATTTCTGATTCTATGTGTCTGGCAGCCAGATTATACTGGTGAGAAAAGAGGGGAAAAAAAACAAAAAGAAAAAAAAAGAGACATAGAGACATGCAACAAGAGAGAACAACTGAAAAAAAAAATTGTGATAGCTTTTGATTTCTTCAGTCTATAGAATGGTATATAAAAGGGAACTCTAAGGACATTTGGAGGATCATCTGAGAGATATACACAGAAAAGTTGAAATTTTAGGTGTATACAATAAAATTTGGTCTAACAAGTGTCGTAGTCTGTTTCCAGTACAGAAAAGAGGATGGAAAGCCATTACACTGGTCAGGATTATTGCTCTGTGTTTGGCTGCAGTGAAGTTAGCTTTGGTTCTGTGTATTACACTGGTGACCAAAACAATTGATAAAACACTAATGTTTTAGCTTTTGCTGGATAGGGTTTATACACTGTCCAGGCCTTTTCAGTTCCCACAGCAAATAGGCTGGGAGTGTACAAGAATTAGGAAGAGGATACAGCTCTGACAGTTGACTTAAAGTTCTCTTCCGTACAACATCATGCTGTGCATTAAAATACAGGGGTGGGGAGAAGTTTTTCTAAAGTAGGCATTGCTTGAGCACAGATTGGTCTGTGAGTGAATGATTGCTCTTTCATCACTTAACTTCTTTCTGTTATTTTACCTTCATTTATCAAACTGTCTTTATCTTAACCTTCAGGATTTCTCTCTCTCTTTTGTGAGAAAAACTCTTCTGATTCTGAGATGAATTTGATGAATGGACTGTTAGGTGGATAAAGAATTGGTTGGTTGGTTGCCTTCAGAGGGTAGTGGTCAACGGAGATCTCTTACAAGTAGCATCCCTTAGGTGTCCATATGGGGTCCTTCCTGTACTGTTTAATAACTTCATCAATGACAGAGACAGTGGGATCAAGTGCACTCTCAGCAATTTTGCAGATAACATATGTGTCAAAAGTAACAGATTGTAATCCCAATCCTGTCAATGTTTGATGACTTTTCATAACCCGATCAACAGAGTTTTTTCTGACTCTGCAGAGGTTTCCTTCCTAATAGACAGACATCAAGCCTGACTTCAGTGAGTGCAAGGAGTCCAGGGATCTGGAAGCTGCAACTCAGTATCACCCCTACAGTCCCTTCCTACAATAGAAAACTAAGCACATACTGGACTGTCCTAGAAGCACGTAATAGAAAATTACTCTTTTCTGTCTCTTTTGCCCTTATGAAGCTATAGGAGTCTCATTTTGGGCTTCCATTTACAAGTCACACATTGAATTATTGATGCAAGATAAACAAAGTCTGACTAATATGATTAGTGCACAAGCCGATGACATGGGAGGAGACGGTGAGAGAAATGGATTTGTCCAGACTCAAGAAGAGAAGATTATGTCAACATTTGTGGTTATTTCAGCTACTGAAGAAGAAGACATAGCTGGGGGTGTGTCTCCAGGAAATGATGAAATTCTCTGACTATTAATTTTAATGGGATTTAAATACCACCAGAGCTGTGATTTTAATTAGGAATGTTGTTAGCTATAATAAGGAGTGAAACTTTATATCAATAATACCAATTCTAGATTTACATGTGTCACAGAGAACTGCAGATTTAATAGGGTAATTGTAATGTGCAGTTCTTTCAACTTGCCCCTCTGTGACTGGGCAAAATGCAACAGACACCAGTTGCAACCAGGGAAATTCTGTCCGGATATTAGGAAAAAAATGTAGAAAATTAGGGTGGTCAGACACTGAAACAGGTGCCCAGAAAGAGTGTGGAAGATCCAAACTGGACTAGACAATACTACAAGCAACTTCAGTGATGGAAACATCACAGTAAGTCAGGAATTGGACCGTATGCCTTCTAGAAATCTCTTCCAGCTTTAATTATAACAGCTTGTATTCAATCTTCAGGTAGTCTGATACACTGAAAAAATAAAATTAAATGTATTAAAAGGAGTTAGGAATTTCTGAATGTGATATGCAAATCAGCGGAAGAAGAATTCTAGAAGTAGTTGGAAACAAATATCAGAAACACATGTATTAAAAAAGTACTGAATTACTTTCTTGAAGACCTTAAACAAGGGCTTTAACTAAGATTTTTTTAACTAAGTTTATTCTTAAAAATCTACCATGATTTTGTCTGGAGAAGCTTCACAAATTAATATCTAGCATGTATACACTTGCACTACATGATATTTCTTAATTTGGGCCCCATTTGTTTTCTTTGGGCTGACTCTTCAGATGTGAAAAGATAAAATAGGAATATTAATTAACAAAAGTGCCAGAGAAATAAATGTCTCTTACTTTGTTATTTTCTGTTCACACTAGTTCTTGCAAATTTGAAAAAACTCATCCCTTTTGACTGTTTGTTGTGGGTTTGTCTAGGGACAATTTTTTATTACACCTCCCACAAATTGCTTTAAGGTGAGAGAAGGTTTATGCAGACAAAGAGATCTGATTGGGGAAAAAATAATATTAGAATTTATTACTAGCAAAAATAAAAACTAAACAACTACATCTACAACAATTCTAATTAAGCAAAA
>JAWMRA010000078.1:71464563-71528253 GCA_035584735.1 Pseudotriccus pelzelni
GTCCCTTAGGGTCACAAACTCAGCTGCACCAGCATCGATCCTTCTCTAGGATCACACAAATCTTACCCGGGCCATCTGACTCCAGCGTAAGATCTCTCTCTCTGTGGCCACAAATCACTTCAAGACTCTGTTTCATCTGGGCCTCTACCACAGAATCTCAGTTTCCTCATGTATTTCTTTGTTCCAGCATGAGTTCCTTACGCTGCAATTAGAGTTGTCTCTGCTTCTCAGCAATGTCCCACAAGTAGCAGGGATTTTCAGATCTCAGTCTTTTTCCCTGCTGAAGGGAGAGAGAGAGGGAGGGGGAGAAGGAGCCGTCTCCCCCCTTCGCAGCTTCTCTCTCCTCCAGCTGCCAGCTTTGACCTTGAAGGCTCCGTTATCTCTCCGGTTGGAATTCTTTCTGCAGCAGCCTTGTCCAAGTTCTTCTTTAAGTTTTTTTTCTTCACTCTGTTACGTGTCTGGTCAGGGGGGCTTCAGTGCTGCTCCTGCCCCCAGCCCAGGGCCGGGGCAGGAGAGAGGCCTGGCTCCCACATGCGGCCTGCCACCACCTCCTACATGACTCCCAATTTCATCTGCTCCACAACCTTCTCTTCCGTTTTCTTGAAGATATAATTGGCAAAGGCATCACCTAAACACCTGATTGGTTTTTGTCCGGAAATTACCTAGACAAACCAATTCCAATCCCCAGGGAGGGGGGACTTCTGCAAACCCATGACACTGTTTTGTATCTAATTCTCCATCCCAACCTTCTGTTCTCTCACTTCCTAACAGTAGAATTAAGTCATTCCATCTTACTGAATTCACTGATTACATCTTAAAGAAGTTAAAAAAATTCAAACTGTTCGTGCTTCAAAAAATTCTTTTGTTTGGGGAAGTTCTTCCCTTTTATTTTTTTTCCCCAGAGGAGTGAAAATGCACTAAAAACAGCTTTGTCTGCACATTTGAAGAGCCACATATTTACAGTTTCATGTATCCTTGTAGTCACTAAGATGTTTTCTGTTTTCACTGCCAAATGTTGGCCTGGTAAGCATATTGCAGGGGAAAATAGAGGGAAGTGTAGTAAACAGAAAAAGTGGCCATGAAATGATTTGATATCTTTGTTCATCAAATAATGTTACAGTCATTTCTGAGAGGCATCTAATTTTATAGTCTTACCTTTGCAAAATAGCACTGAAACATCCTGTCTTTTTCTCTAGCTTCCAAATAAACTGGAAAATAATCTAACCAGCAGTGTATATTGACGAAGGCCAGAGGGAATTTCAGTTGGGGCCCATAGAATTGAATGCATCTGACAATAGACATTCTTCCTCATTATGAAACATAAACCAAACATCAATAAAAATGAATAATTTAAGAAGGTATGTCTCACAGCAGGGAACATCTGTTGATTTTTTTTTTAAATACCTATGAAAAGAATAACATGTATTCTACAGTAGATATTCGGTTGCTCAAATTAAATATATTTTAGCTAAGTTGAAAATTCTTTACATGAAGCACTAGACTCACTAAAAATACCTGTCTTATGAAAATAATTGTAAATAAATAATTATACTAAGACAAAACATACATAATTTATACTCAAAATATTAATGAAATGGAAAAAATAATTTATAGCTAGTCCAATTAATCTTAAAAATTTAATCAGAATCTAAAAATTTTTTTATTGATCTAGTTGAAATAGCACTGATCCTCATACCTCCATTGATAATGAAAAACATCAGTAGTACCAATAGCCTTAAAGTTATTATACATAGATATAGATAGATATATAGATAGATATAGATATAGATATAGATATAGACATAGATATAGATATAAATAGATCAGATATAGATAGATATAGATATAGATATAGATAGATGCAGATGTAGATATAGATGAGAGAGAAAGAGAGAGAGCCCTACCACTGCCTACTTCTTTTCTGGTGTTTTGTTCCCCCTTATATTGTCTCTCGGGGTCCTATGGTTGGCAGATTCATCATTCCTCAGTGAACAATCAGTGCCTGAAGTGTTATCTTCATATCTCTTCTCAATAAGGCCCACACTACCAAAATATCACAGAGACCCACCACTCACTGGGAAGCAAAGACTCACTCACCCCAGACAGCCATGGCACCCAGCACTATCCAGAAGGGACCAAACCCACAACCCACACCTCACGCCTCACAGATCCCTGCAGCTTTTGTTTAGAATGGTACAAACTGTGTTCTCTGGGCTTCAGTAATATTGAACAACTAAGAAAAATTAAAAATCCTTTGGTTTTGAACCATAAAGGATTTTGAAAAATTCCTTATTTACTGGTATCTGTAGGTAGACCCTCATGTAAAATACTTAATAATACTTGCTCTACATATTCATGAGAATGTTTTCCTATAAAATGTTATGATGTCACATATCTATAAATCTAGAATGCTATAAGTGCTACAAAAAATTTTCTCTGTACTAAATTCTATAGAATCCTAAAGGCAGATTTATTTCCTAGTTTTGGATTTATCCAAATGAGTTTAAAAATCCACATGACTTTTGCAAAAGAGAAGTAAGGTTTCGATACCTAAGCACTCTGAATTTAGTGGTAACCAGATTATTGTTTTGAAATATATCAGACCTACACAGTCTGTATCTTCCTGTGTGGACAAGATTTCAATTGCATATCAGCAGGGGAAAATAGTTAGTTAGTCAGGACAGTATATTGTTATGTTCCCTGAAATATCTTGGGTGACTCCAGTTAGAACATATAAATCTGGTTTATTGAGGCCTGACTCGTTAATCTTTGAATTACTCTGGACATAAATTAATTTATTTTTTGAAGCCTAACTGAAACTCAGAACCCACCAATATGAGAAAATTCTGCTATTTGAACTATTATCTGTACAAAGAAGTTAAAGCATAGTAGGCTAGTATGGGAATTTACACTATACCAACTTTTTTGTACATTCTTACATTATCTGAAAAATAGCAGTATTGAAGAGAAGTAAACCTGGTATAAATTCGTAATTTATTTTGGAAGAAATGGCCTGGCAAAGAAGCCCAAGAATGATGAATTTAAATTTAATTAAAACATTACCAGTGTCAGTTTGAGCATGTTTATTTTCACTGCTATTGCATGTAACTACTCAGTTTAAGTTCATAAGGACACGGTGAGAAATGGCCATACCAATTACATTTTCTGTATCACAGATAATGGACTTGTTGGAGAACCTCATCATGGGAAGTTTCTGCTTCACCTTCCTTCTTTACAAATACAAAAATACAAAACCTTCTTATCACAGACTGGACAAATTAATGAAGTTTCTTCTAATATTATTTCTGAACAACCATTCTTCTAGTGTGGATGTTCTTCAGGCTGGTTTGTGAGCTGTGTAAGACCAGAGTAGAGTTAATAATTTTTATAGATTTGTGGTTATTTTGAATGGTTGTTGTTCTCAGTTTGCAATCTATGCAGAAAGAAAAATTTCAGATCAGTTTTCAAGTACAATAACAAGGTAAGGAGAATATGCTTGGGGCAGATCAGAAGCTGCTCCAGCCCAGCACTAATTCCTGTAGGGATTTCTTTATCTTCTTACAGAAGAATCCAGAGTTTCTTAGTGGTATCCCATATTTCAACAATTTGTAGCTCAGGGATTTACTTAGCAAGAGATGCTACTTTTATATATAAAATCCCAACAGATTTCTCTTTTGTGAGCTGTCCTAGGCTACCTTACTATCAGTTTGCCTTTTTGGCATCTAAAATAGGAATCTGTTACCTGAACTATTTTTTTTTTTTTGAATGTTAAAGCATCTCCCAGAACATAAACTATTAACAAGGACATCTACAACTTCCATCAAGAGGTCTTAAGATGTCATACAATTTGGAGAGTACAATAAAAGCACTACAATACAATTTGGAGAGTACAATAAGAGCACTAAGTCTAGTTTGGCAAGGAAAAAATTAATCTTTTGTGTGATGGCATTAGACTTACATTTGACAACCTGTTTCCCAATTTAACTTCAGACCTCTAGATATTATTGGCTTAAACATTTATTCTCTGATTGCATGCATCCTTTCTCCATAGAAAGGCTATTTATCTTGTGTGCTTTGTCTGCAAACAGTTTAGGCATGTGTTTAACTATCAACTTTATTACAATCTTTTGCAGTGTCTAGAGGTACAGAATTGTATTGGGAAGTTTCTGTGACACCATGCAAAACCAACAACCTAGAAACATATATCTTGTGGAAAAGTAGAGAAGCGGATTTAGAATCAATGTAGTATTAACCTTCTTTTACTGTCTTAAGACTTACTAACTCCTGCTTTTCATAATAGTAATTTAGCTGTCCTTAAACAGATTCAGAGGTAACGATGAACTGCAGTAGAGAGTACTTATTTCTTATCTAATCAGAAGTTAAATTTTGCTTGCATAGGACACAGAATTCTATTGTGACAAATTGCAGAGCTTTTACTAAGCCATGATATTCTTTAATGACTGCAGTTTGTGCATAGTAAATCCTGCTCAAAACAAAACAAAAACCAATCACAGCCCACAAATTTTGCATACTTTGGAGAAAAACACATTTTCATGGATGGAAATGTTTTCCTAAATATGAATCATCTCAACTTACCTTCCAATAAAATTAAAAAAAAACTGATGAGAAACAAAAATATTAAACATTCTGATATAATTGTCATGAAGATAATAATATGAAACATTATACTAAATAAAAAAGCTGTTGAATGTGTTCAAGTATGAAAATTTTCTAGTTATGATGACTATAAAATGCTATCACTAATTGCACAACTAAGAACTTCTAAGTATCATGCAATGAAGTTCTAACATGGATTTTAAAATCTGACCTGTTTTTAATTCCAGTAAAAATAGGATTTACTTAAAAGTACATGGTTATGTTTGTATTAGAGATGGTGAGAGTATTTTCAACCATGGAGTGGACATGACAGAAAATATCAGCTTGTTCTTCAGAAAGTTTCATGGAAGGACTCATGAATGACACTTTGTGTGTTTTGGAGGTCTTTATTACATGGATCCCACAAAGATCCTACAAAAATAGATATGAACTACACATTTAGAATCACTATGTACATAAATTTCTATCTTGTTTGAAATTATTGAACAACACATGAAATGTTAAGTAATATAGAGGAAAAAAGCCACTATAAAGACAGACAGATATAGTTGTTCCTCTGCATGAGCCAGTCACAGTATTTCTGTAGAGTGGGTGGGCATTTCTTCTTACAAGAAAGCCAGATTATGGTAGCGGTCAATGGTTCAGAGTCCCAATGGACACTGATGAAAAATGGTTTCCCTCAGGGGTCTATATTGGGACCAGTATTACTTAATATCATCATTAATTACATAGATGAAGGGACTGAGTGCACCCTCAGCACATTTGCAGATGACACCAAGCTGAGTGGTGTGGCTGACACACCTGAAGGACTGGATGCCATCCAGAAGGACATGGACAAGCTCTAGAAGTGGACACATGGGAAACTCATGAAATTTATCAAGACCAGTTGCTGCACCTGGGTCAGGGCAACCCCTGTTATCAATACAGGCTGGGGAATGAACAGATCGAGAGCGGCCCTGTCAAGAAGGACGTGGGGGTGCTGGTGGATGAGAGGTTGGACATGAGCTGGCAATGTGCACTTGCAGCCCAGAAAGCCAAACATATCCTGGACTGCATCAAAACGAACCTGGTCAGCATCTTGAGAGAGGTGATTCTACCTGTCTACTATGCTCTGGTGAGACCCAACATGGAGTACTGCATCCAGTCCTGGGGTCCCCAGCATAGGAACAGCACTAGCCTGTTGGATTGAGTCCAGAGGAGGGCTACTGAGTTGATAGAGGGATGGAGCACCTCTCCTGTTAATAAAGGCTGAGAGAATTGGCATTATTCTGCCTGGAAAAGAGAAGGCTTCAGAGTGACCTAATTGTGACCTTCCAGTACCTGAAGGGATCCTACAAGAAAGATGGAGATGGACTTTTTACAAGGACATGTAGTGACAGGATGACGGGGAATGGCTTCAAATTGAGAGTAGGTTTAGATTAGGAAAAAAATCTTTACTGTGAAGGTGGTAAGGCACTCGAACAGCTTGCCAGGAGAAGTAGTTGATGTCCCATCCCTGGAAGTGTTCAAGGCTAGGCTGGATGGAGTTCTGAGCATCCTGGTCTGTCCCTGTCCCTGCCCATGGCAGGGGGATTTGAATTAGATAATCTTTATGGTCCCTTCCAACCCAGGCTGTTCAATGATTCTATGAATATCATCATGGTGAGCAAAAGCTGTTGTCTCAAAAATATTTGCTTGTGGACCTGACCTATCACAGGTGAGACTGCACAATTCATGCTTTTGGAGGATGATGGAATAGTTAAGTTTGCAAGGAAAAGCTAGAAGAGCTATCATCAAGCAAAATATAGACCTGTCAGTTTAACTAGCAGGCCATGTATGTATAAAAGCATGCACAGTTCAGATGTGTTTCTAATGTTTAGAATAATATGCTAAGTACTTGTCAACAAACTCAGCTAAATTTCTGCTGTGCATCCTATACTAATTTGTTAAGAAACCACAGCAGCAAAACAAGGGACTAACTTTCAGTGAACACTCAGACGTTGCTCAAAAAACTCTGAGCCACAGTAAGCTACCAGTCATGGTTTGAGAGATCAACTTTTTTTTAAAATCAATTTATTTCTTCTAGCTTAAAAGCTAAATAAGACAGGTCAGAATTAGATCTTTCGAATCTAAAGGGGAAAGCTGAGATATGGGAAAGGAAAATATCCCCTGAGGATAAACAACTGACTATCTATAATGAAAATCTGAAAACGGTGTTGTTAGGTTCTGGAGAAAAAGATTCATTGTCT
Source organism: Pseudotriccus pelzelni (assembly GCA_035584735.1). Lineage (NCBI taxonomy): Eukaryota > Metazoa > Chordata > Aves > Passeriformes > Tyrannidae > Pseudotriccus > Pseudotriccus pelzelni. The sequence goes on from JAWMRA010000078.1 coordinate 71,471,409, forward strand.
ATAGAAATGCCATTCATGTTCATTACACTTGCAACAATGTAATCACATTTATAAAATTTTGCTTACATGTTCACTAGTATAGTCCAACCCTCAGCAATTAATACGCTAATTGTTTGATACAGATAGCTAAAAGTACTCTAATTATACAGATTGTTTGATGAGAAAAGAAAATTATTTCATTCTGCAGCACATGTGAAAAAGATGCTTAAAATTGATGGCTTTGCTTCGTACAGATCATAATAGGAAAAAACTGTTCACATTCTGAAAAGCTGGGAAGTAGGAGAGCAATAAAAGCAGATGTTCACACAGTTGCATGAGAATGCTATAAAATTCCCACCACTGTAGCTGCTGTAACTAGTCAGCATTATCTGTGCTGCAGCCTGCCTGATGACACTGTTGTAATTGATTTAGTAAGAGGTATGATCAATTTTCACAGGTAAACTGAGAAAGATTCTCAGGTGTTCGTATAAGTTGAGAGCTCAGTAAAATGTCTCTGAGAATTTGTGGGACAGATTACATACATACATTAGATACATATTGTTTACCAAGCCACAGTCACCAGCATTCAGGCTAGATAACATGTTCATGGAAATATGACATAAAGAATTTTTAACAATATGTCCATGTCTTTCAGATATATTAGTTTCATATAAAAACAGATAAAACTCGGGACCTTTATGGGGGAGGTTGGCTAGGGCTTGTTGTGTTTTGTTTTCTTTTTTTGCCTTTGAGATGTTGAATACTCTGAAGCTTAACCTTCAAATTAAAACAGAATATGTAGATAGGTTGATATCAAATAAAAACAAAAAAAAAAGGAGGGTGAAAACAGAATTTAAATTATATAAATTCTAGAATTTCAAAGACCTATGAGAAAGTCTATGCAAAATGTTTTCTTCAAATTAGCCTTGAAATCTTACCTGATATCTTTATTTAAAGTCTTAATATACTTACTTAAATATTTTTCTTATTTACATATTTTAATAGAAAATTTCATAGTCTCTTTAGGATTTTTCAACTAATATTGCCTTCTCTATATTCTGTAATTTTTAAGCAAGATCTGTAGGTTGTCAGTCAATGTTTCAGAGAATTCCATTTACCACATTTTCTCTTGAGACACTGGCTGAACTACAAGGGTCATGGTCCTTAAAGAAGCTTTGCAACTCATGAAAGAAAATAAAGGTGAAGGAGATATTCTTTAATAAGGTTAGCCTAGGGTTTCTGTGGACCTGCAGATAGCTCTTACTGGAGCCAAAGGATTACTATTAAAGGTATCCACTCTGCAGCTGATGGCTTATGCCAGTTGTGCATATAGTCCGTTAAAGTTTTGCCTCTGATTATCACTCTCCAAAGTGAAAGATAGCACACAGCAAGACACAATGGAAGTGTAAACTCAGAATAAATGCTACAGAGACAGAAGTAAAACATTTTCATAGGCAGGCCATGTACACTCTACTAAAGATATGAATTGTTTTTACTCCATACCATTGTCCTGGTCCTGGCCAGAACAGGGTTAATTTCTGCAGTAGCCATGAGAGGCATGACCAGGGCCCGGAGATTATTCTATACCACCTCACACTATACGCAGGGGTCTGGGGGAAGGGGTATCTTCTGATCAGGGCTCTATGTGATGAGCAATCAGTGTGAATTATTTGCCCCTTTTCTTGTACACTCTGTTATTAATATTGTTGCTGTTACTGTCTGTCTTCTTACTTGTTTTCTTCCAGTGAATTGTTCTTATTTCAACCTGTGATCCAATTCTCCTCTCCATCCCGCTGGGAGAAGGGGTTTGGGGAGTGAGCAAGTAGTTAATGTTTTGGAGTGTTACAGTGGGAACACTAAATTGGGAGATACCATTCCCAAATCCCAACATATGTTTTATAAAATTCCCTGCTTTGAATTGTATATGGGACTTTGTTAATGCCAGTGTAATTCATACATTTTTAAAGACACTGTTTCTGGTTTGTTAATATGTAAACTAAATATGCTATATTTTAATTGTAATATTTTTATTGAACATACCACATGCAATAACATATATTTTAACACAATCAATTTAATTACATATCAGCCAGAATATATAAAAAAGTAACTAAATAAGTGTAACTAAATCAATTAAAAAGTGACTAAATCAAGTGTAAACTTGATTGCAAATAGGCAGCTAAACAATGATTCTGTAAAGGGTTATACTGGAGTGTGTGCTTATTTTCCTTTTAGTAGCCTAATATATTAGATAATATACCTGATTTATACACTGTACTACCTGTCAAATTTACAATAGCTAATAAAAAAATGGATAGTGATGGTTTAATGCAAATGGTCTGAGTGCCCTGTTAATAGGGTCAGAAAGTCCATTTTAGATAACAAAATTAATAAATTGACAGTTTTTGGGAAAAAGCAGAGATCCTACTCAGTGTAGCATTGTTAGGTTAATTGGTCATATGCTTTATCTGAATTCTTTGATTTAAAGGTTGTCCTCTAAAAGATGTAACCTAGAGCTAAGGTTACACTTTTCCAATATTAGTGAATCATAAGGAAAAGGTACTCTAAAATCCTTTTGAAATTAATTCTTTTCCATTCTTTCTATCTTTCTCTTATTCAGAAATTAATATCCAGAGGGAAGCCAGGTCAACAATTTGAAAATTATATTGGATAAAAAAATATTTATGTCATTTCCTTCCATTTTTATTGACCTGAAAATGGTTGACTTCTACATTCATATGTCCAGTACTGAATTGTAATAATGTACTTGGAGCCGTTAAATATTACAAATGTAAAAAAAAATCATAATATAACAGTAAATTATTTTACTGTTCACTATTACCTTCAAAATTTTCTGCTGCCCTAAAATACATTGAAAGTCTACATAGCGTTGTAGTTAGTTTAGCATAAATTAACAGCAACTCCAAAGACTTACTGGACTACAAAAACTGTTTAAAGTTCTTTTCTGGCAGTAGTACTGTTAACTTCCTTGATAAACCTTGCTTAACATTGTTAATGCTAGCTGGATTTAACTCAGCAAACAGCAATGACAAAATTTTTAGGTAAGAACACACGAAGAATAGAAGTTACCTCATGACACTGGAATAAAATTAAATTAATTAAGAGCATCTTTCTGCTCTTTATGACACCTTCGGGAAAATCATCAGCAATTCATGATCAAAAAAAACACAAGCAAGTAAACAAACAAAAACCAACCAAACAAACCAATGCACCACTTCCCTCACCCCACTCCCAGTTCAAACAGTATTATTACAGATTTTCACTTCAGTCCCTGACTAAAGATGAAAAGATGCATCAGCATAATTAACAAAATAATCTGAACTAAGAGGCAAATTGTCCATCTCAGAATGCCATATCATCTTGCATTGGACTTTTAAGACCTTATTGATACATTACATTAGTACCATTAGTAAATTTAAGTTGTAGTAGAAATTTTTTTTTTTTTTTCCGAAAAAGTCATAGTGCATGAGACTTGTACACAGTGCCTTGAAGATAGTTTGAAATTTTTATTTGGGCCTGGAGTGTGTCAGAATTTTTTACAAATATTTAAGCACTTTAGAGACAGTAAAACAGTATCACAGAGATGGTTTAAGGACAGACAAATAAACTAAGTATATAACACCTCGAAGCATAATATTTCATTTATTTAAAGAAACCACTATTCAAACACAGATTGGAATGAGCATACAATCCTACTTAATTTTCCTATTGACATAACAGATTTTTGCTTATTCAATCATTTTTATTGAAAAAAAAAACAAAAAACCAAAAATTTTTAAACACTGTAGAAGTTAAACTAATAATTTTACATTTCACAAGACCCAAGTGTTCAAGATTCTTTTTGATGTAATTTAAAATTAGCAGCTTCTGAAACATCTGCCAGAGATAGATGCTTTGGACACTAGTAATTGCTAAATCATGTGCAGCTGTGCACATTTTTGATGGCCCTTATATCTTACAAAACTGCTTCAACAGCAATAAATCTAAACAATTCCCTCTATTATAATCAGTGTTATCGTGTTTTTTATACAGAGACACAATGCTTGCAGGTTCAGAAGCATAAATTTAGAAAAGTTTCTGTTCAGATTATACAGATTATATCTATTTTAAGATACAGTGATTTTTCGTGAGGTTGTGATAATGAGGAAGACACTGTGAAAAAATAAATCAGTCTTGTTCTTCTGTGAAAAATAGCATCCGTTTTTCAACCATTTCTAGAATATGCCAAGAAAGAAACTGCTTTCAAATGTCAAAGAATTCAAATTTTTTTATATATTGAGACGAGCTAGTCATGAAATTCATACTGCTTTTTACTTCTTTGGGACCTCAGAAGCATAAAAATTACTCAAATTACCATGAAGGAATTGATTAAACCAGTGGAAGAAGTAGAAATGAAGAACTGTGACTGAAAGGGGAAGAGCTGAATGGTATGGGCTTTTATGTATCCTTAGAGATACATAGCAAGAATTTGCTGGCTTACTGTGATTTCTGCAGCTACAGAAAATTTAAGGAAGGTCAGCCAGTCACCTGTGTGGGTCTGACCCTTGGCACTTCTGGAGTTCTTTGGAGAGTTTTGTAAATTTTAGAACTCAGATTACATATGAAGTCTTTTAGTTGCCTGTCTCATTAATTGAACACGTTGAGTCTTTCTATAGGCTGACGTTATATTTTAAGTTCCTGGTATGTTTTTGTTTGCCGGATGCTCAGTTTGACTTACACGTTCCACAGAAGCTTTTGGACTTCCCTGAACACCAGATAATTAGGTCATTAGGGAAAGTTAATACGGCATAAACCCAAACATTTTAGAATAACTTTGGAGACAAAGAAAACAGGCATGCTCAGGCAAGAGTCTACATGTTCTGTATTGACAGCAGGCATCCTCATCATAGTCTACAACTTCCTCAAGGCAGGCAGAGGAAGGGGAGGTGCTGGTCTCCTCAGTCTTCTGACCAGTTACAGGACAGGAGGAAGTGAGATGAAGCTACATCAGATTGGACATTAAGAAAAGGTTCCTCATGGAAAGGGTGATTGGTCACTGGAATAGGCACATGCCTGTTATGGCACCAAGCCTGTCAGAGTTCAAAGAGTGCCTGGACAAAATCATATCATTTAGTTTTAGGTTTTCCTGTAAGGAGCAGGAAGTTGTACTCAATGATTCTTAAGGTTCCCATTCAACTTGAGATATTCTTTGATTATAGGACTCTATGATAGTGTATGGAAAACCAGCTGACAACCTGGATGGCTTAATGAGATGGCAGAATATCTTCCATACCACAAAACCCAGTGACGTTGACGTCAGCCGCATCAGATCACTGCAGAAACTCCTGGAAGAAAATTTATGTACTTCTTTCAGTGCAAATATTGGGTAGTGTGCAATATTTGACATGATATATTGAAGGGAGAGATAAAAAAAAAAGAACATCAAAGAACACTCAGCAACATCTGCTGAGTGAGGTAATTGTACTCTTGGGGAAAAAAAAGTGATCATAAGAACACTGTTTCTTATGAATAGCTTATTTTAAATATTCTTTTTTTTTACTTTGATAGAAATGTAATAATTTGCAATGTGCTCTGTTTTGTCCTGGGTTTTAATTTGGTTTCAGTTTAAATTGGACAGAGGTAATTTTTTAGTGAATTAGAAACCCATTGGATACTGTCAGGTCTGGGTGAAATTTAAGATCATGACAGTTCTGACACTAATAACAGTCATTAAGCAGATGAGCATGCTAGGCTACTGCAGAACTACAGAAAGGCTGTACAAGCAAACATACATTAGGAAGATCTATAAGGTGAAATCACTTTAAGGTCAGGCACCCTCCAGGATCCACAGAGGACATTTGTCCCAGAAGGGGCAAAATCATTCAAAGGTACACTTAGTTAGAATGCACTCTTCAGTAAAAACTTTGTTTTGTCCAAGGTAGATGCATTTCAAAACCTTTTTACCTTATAAGTTGTTGTCTTAGCAGCCTTTATGGATTTTCTATTCTTTTTTACATACAAGATGGTACTTTTTTTCCAATTTATGGAAAGTAGAAAATACAAAAATAATTTTCCTGGCATTTATAAAATGAACACTCTATAATAGATTAATATAATAAATTGATATATGTGCACAAACAGAACAAACCCCCATGTTGAGTTCTAAAAAGGACATATATTAACCTGACTGTCTCAACAAAGACTCCCGTAATCCCTTTTTAAACATTAAGAATTTTTGGTAGTAAGGAAGACACCACCCAGAGAAAAGTAAGACTTAACACCTAGTCATTTTCAAGCTATAGTTGTTAGTTTCTGTCATAATTAAAAGCAATATATTGAAGAAAATATATTTTTTTTAATAGTGCAACACTGAACTAACAGAAATTCTACCTTCTACCTAGTGAAGAAGGTCATGTTCTCTGTATATTACAGACAGGCAAGAATAGGAAGGTTTTTTCTAATGCTATAAAATATTTGCCTCTCTCATTTAACTCAGAAAGGCAGTTTTGAGAAATCAAATTTAATTTTTAGACATATATTTTAACATCCAGATTGATACCATTGATCTTAACCTTTAACATAAAAATCACATTTAGATAAAGTACTAATATAATACAGGTGGTGTTAAATACTTTTTTTTTTTTACATTTCAATATGCTAAATGATTTCTTAATATTCATAGTACAGAGCCATACAGTAGTATTTTGGTTAATTCTAAATAAGAAAAATTGATGCTAGAAGCAGCACATCTATAATACAGCAATTTTCTGCTTTTGGTAATTTACTCTGTTTTAGCATTTTATAATTGTGTTTATGCACAACAGTAGAGGAAGAATTCTTTAAAGTACCTGTGAATAAGCTGCAGTTTGAGAAGTAAGTCTGAAGTGGAGTTAGGTGTTTTGGGAACTCTTTTTGTCCATTATTTTTTATTCAATTCTATGTATTTGTGAAGGATTTATAGTTATTTTTCCTTGAACATGTCACAAAGCAAACAATACTAAGCAGTTCCTTTGCTCAGAGTTTCAGGAACATTTTCAGTCAACACGTATGCCCAAAACGTTTGCTCTCAAACACAGCACTGCTCAGAAAAGAAGAATTAAAGAAGTCATTCATTTTAAAGGAATGATAGGGTCAAGTCTCTGGCTAGATTACTGAAGAGAACAAACACTCTTCAGCAGTATCAAAAGACACCATAAGACACACAAAAGCATATGTTCCCTGAGCTCTTTTGGAAATATTGATTGCTACCTACTATCCTATTCTGAAAAGGATGGCAGTTATCTCCTCTGAACACAAACTACAGAAAAAATACCATGTAGAAGGGGAAACATCACAACTGAATTTCCTGACAGAAGTCAGACCTTTGCTTTCTCAGTGAGAGAATTAGAACTATGAAAAGAGCTTTCAAGGAGAGAATGTAAAGAATTACCTCTGCTTTTATATCATAAATAATGCTGCTCTTTGTTGTGGCAGTGTAATTACAATATTGTATCATTACCTCACTTTGTCAATATTTTAACAAAACAAGTAATTTTCATTGTTTCCTATTCTAAGATGCACATGTATCTAGCAGAATAATAAACTTCCAAGTGAAAAGGAAAAATTACTCAATTTCAATGAGAAAAATGTAACAGTATCTATATAAAACTCTGCTTTTTCTTCTTACAATATTATAACTTATTCATTTGGCTTACTGATTAATAAATTAATAAACAACATTAATGCTTAGAACAATTCGTGTGTCCTTGCTTCTTTGATATGTTATGAGAAAGCTGAAGATAGAAAAACACTTACTGACAGGATTTATTCTTGTCAGTAGCTCCTTACATAATCCCGGCTTAGTTGTTGGCTTAGAATAGAAATCTAAAAAGATCTCATACCAAAGTTGTTAAATTCTGAGCTGCTCTTCTGCTCCTTAATTAAACTAATTGCAATGTATATTAAAGAAAAATAAAAAGCAGACCAAGGAAATAAATTAATTGATCCTTGATCCTCTTTTTGGGTATGTCCTTGGGTATTGTTATGTGCAGCCTAAATAGTGTCCATACTCACACATGCATACATATCATAGCTCATACAACATCTTGAGGCTACATGATAGATTTAAAGGAGATGAGAAATCTTAGCCTGTTTTCCTCTTCATTTTGATGTAGGAAGACTTCAAGGGGACAATGAAGTGAGATCAAAACACTGATCCAAGCATCCAACAGTTATGGCACTGGAATTCCCCTTGTTTATCAGATAAAGTATTTTGAAGGAGCAATGTACTTCTGAGAATAATGTTGAAAATGTCTTGAAGTGAAAATGTGATTAGCCTTAACAATTTATGCTGAAGCAGTTCAGGTATCCTGTTTAAAGAATTTATAGAGTCTTTTTGACAATAAATTTAATTACAGACATTAATACCAGGTGTGTAATCCATACGAAAATATATTTTGGGTTCTTGTTTTTATCCTGAAGCATTACCACTCATATATGTGGGCAAAAATTAAAACCAGGAAGAAATAACTACTAGCAATCAAGAAAAATTAAGTCTGGAATGCTGGCTTATGCTGCTTTATACAAGTAGTTAAAACACCATGTCACTATGATTTTATAACATAAAGTATCCCTTATATTTCCCCAACACACTCCTTTCTTATATTTGTAATTATCAGCATCCCACCATCTTCCTTTATTTCTGCTTCTCTGTAAGCTTGCTCACTTTTCTGCCAGCTGAATAAATACCTTATTTTACATAAACTATTCTTTGTACTCTGATGAATTCTGATTGTGTAATTTACGTGAAACATGCCACCAGATTTTTCTGAAAAAAAACAACAAACAAACCCAAGAGTTTAAAAATTTATTGTAAATAATGCTTTTTTACTGGTTTCTTAACTACGCTAGGTTAATGTAGCAAATGAAGAAGTAGTAAAACAAGCAAACTATATCACATTATCAATATACATTGAAAAAATGTAACAAATTACCTGAGTGCAGTTTTATTTAAATTGAACCATGATATAGGGTCACACAAATACAGCTTTTGATGCTGGTAACAATTTTTATTACACAGGTTAGAATATTCATTCAGAAGAGTCTATAACAATGTTGCAGAAGAAGTTACTTCTACTGTAATGGTTGCAAAATATATCCAACTTCTCCATGTTGATATCACAGGTGTTTTCCAAATAATCTTAAGAGACTCTTACTGCCCTACCTCTAAGTTCTCTATGCTGACACTCTTATAGGTATCTGTGAACTCTGTCACAGTACCTGTCCTCTTTCCTGACTTTTGCCTCCATACTGAATGGGAGACTGAGAAGGGCAGCATGAGAAATTTCTGTTCATGGTTTAAGAATGACACCTTTGAAGAACATGCACTTAAACAGAACCAAGAGCTTGACCAAGAGCTGGCTACTATGACAAACTACTACTTTCAAACCAATTTGGCGATGGGTATTTTTAATGAGGTTGTGAGAGTGTTCAAAAATCACCTTTCAGAAACAGAGAGATGCTACGGAAAGGGTCTCTCACTAAGTATTTTTTGTGTGTAGACTCTTATTTTTTGGTAGAAAAGTAAATACATACTGAGAAACATTGCTGCCTGCTGTCTGACTCTATTTTTTCAGACTATGGAGCTAGTTAAGGAAGAAGTGAACTAGTTGTCTAGGCAAAGAACAAAAGAAAGAAAAAGCTCAATTGTGGAATTCTGGATGCTCTGAGAAATTCTTACCTGGACTAAGGAACACTGGTGAACATATTGTAGAGAAAAGTTGATCTCTATGTTACTAAAAGTAACAATTAAAAAGATCTTTCTTAAAAAAAAAAAAAAAGAATTGTGGCATGCATGTCCATTTTCAGACTTCCACAAAGAAGTGATTTGTGTGCCAAGGCTCAGCTAGTTTGGGAGCAATTTTGACCTAGAGGCCTAGACAAAATCTGACTTGTGATTACCTTGCTTGATTCACAAGTTTAACACAGGAATAATGTGAAGATGTTTCATTACCCAGAGATGTTATGCATGTGTAAATGTAAGCACATTTCAAAATATTTTTGTTTTGGTTTGGCTTTATACAGAAGCTCAGCTAACCAACGCATTTGATTTTTTTTTATTACATCTGACTGTCCCCAAAAGAAGATGCTATTTTAACACTTAAAATCTGAGATGGTGTACAGTAGAGATCTGGTTTGACCAAAGAAATAATTGAACTAGTCTTGCTCATTTCCTTTCTCTTCACCTTATTTGTATGTGGTTTTACATGAGGTGGTTACAGCTTTGTCAGTTTTCTTGCTAAAGTTTTACACGAGGAAAGAGTTCCATTGACAACATTTTTTGACCAGGTAACCATCTGCAGAAACCAAATCATTGGGTCCAAGGCATTATCTTTAAAATGTGGTCCCAGAAGTATTTTGGTCCACTGATCTACATGAGGATTTTTCCAGCAAAAATATGGAAGTGGGTGAATATTTCAAGCAGAAAGTACTCATAGAGAAAGAACGTGAATTAGTGTGAGAAACAAATTCTATTTCTAAAGGTTTCAAAATAAACTGCCAATATGTTATCATGTCTACAAGCTTTCTTGTGACACCTTTTTTCATTCTTTTTGGAGTGAAACAAAAGGACAAGGAAACAAAATTACTTGAGGTTATCAGTGACAAATCTGGAAGCAGAATATGTTCAGAAAGCTCTTGAGTGAGACACTGGAGCAAGGTGTCAAACTAAAGTTTAGCTAATGTCTTCTGAAGTGCACTGTGTTCCCTAAATAAGAGAAACAGCTTCTACATAGTGATACTAATTGTGTACTTGGTGCCAAGCACGCTGTGGTTTCCATAGATCAGACTTCTTTTTTCAACTTTCCTCTTTGACAGATCTTGTTGAAGGACAGAGAAAGTAAAGGAGAAACGCTGCACTGCAATGATAGAACAGAAAATACTGTCCAGGTATGAACACACTAATTTTAAAATGTCTATATACACTTATTTTTAAATAATAAACCCAACATAAGTCATTTTCAGAACACGGATTTGATGTAGTTTAGTCATTGCCATAGTTGCATCTGTCTAAAATAATCTGCTAAGTGAAAAAATATAAGACATTTCAAGGGTGCATTGGTCAACAGGTAATTTTTCACATTTCATTTTTTGACAAATGCATGAAACAACAATCAAGTACCATTCTCCTATTACCTATCCAAGACAAGTCAAGTTGTTGCTTACTGCTAATAAAATTTTACTAATGGTAGAGAACCTAATCTCACATGATTTTGATGATCAGATATAGAAAAGCATAAGCACTGTTGGAGGTGGTAGGGGAAGGAGGGTTAAGCCTTTAAGTACCTTTGAGTGTCTAGCCCTAAATGACCTCAGTTTCCTCTGACTTTGATATGAATTGAACCTTCACAGTCCCTCACAGAGTATTAAGGACTGGAATTATTTTATGACCTCAGAAATTCTGGTCATTATTTTCTTCTCTCTGGGTCAGAAAGATTAAATTTTGTCATAAACCAGCTGACTCTGGTATCACATTAATTGCTTTCAGTGGGTCAAAGTTGATTACATTGCAGCCCATTTTACTGTACCTTTTTATGCCCTGCTTAAATTGCTGTCAGATACTGTATTTCATTTCTTTGCCAGAAGTATTTAATTTATTTGTCAGAATGTATTTTATTTCTTTAATACATTGTGTTTTTTTGTTCCTTCTGTAATGTTTGCAATTGTCATACTTATTTTTAACTGACATCCTGGCACATAATTTCTTTCTAAATGCATAACTTTATTTTTTTGAAAGAAATCCTCATAGTTTACTGCTTGACTAATTTAAATGTAGCTAAGCTGTGAGCACCAAAACCTTTCAGAAACAGAAGTGTCCTTAGCAGAGATGTTATTTTCTGCTTGCTAATATGAGAGTGCATAGATCTGGAAAGCACACATCACCTGAAGTAAAGCACAGAACTTCTAGCATATCAAAGAGGATTGCAGCCTGGAGGTTGAGTGGTGCTTAGGTGTCTCATAGCTTAGTCCCTGCATCTTCTTTGCTTAAGAGGACAGCAGTTTGCTACTGCTGTTGGCTGAAAGAAGGAATCTTCACCTCTGGGTAATAACAGTGGACATCACTATCAGTTCATTGCTCTTATGGGCATCTATGTGTGTTGAGGTTAAATGTTCATTCTGTATGAGGTCTGAAGGGAACTGCAACATCTGCACTCTGCTTGCCAACCTTTTTGACAAAATATCCAGATACTGTGCACAAGCTAACAAAGGAATGGAATGAATACATACTGTTCTTTTCTGAGTAGTCTGGGCAAAACAGTGGTTTTGAGGCCAAAAAAATTGCATGGATTCTGTTTTCATTAATGGATTTTATGTGTGTTTGTGTGTGTGTGATTTTTTATGCTGTAATTGTGGAAGCTCTGTAATAGTTGAGACAACAAAGTTTCTGATCCTAATTAATTTCCTTTGCCAAGCAGGAGGACAATGCTAATTCTTCCTTTTGAGCTAATGGACAGATTCCAGAGAAAATTATGTTGGCAATGCATCATTTGTATATTCTAAATTTTTTCCTGAAGGAAAAACAAACCATAGTCTGGATAAAATTTTTGCTTGAAATGCAAGCCAAATCCTAGATTTATGGAGGGAACAGCATGAAAGACATTGTGTTTGAAATAACTGATAGACTTTTAGTCTGAGAGATTACTCAAATTAATTAACATTTATGAGTAAAATTAAACACTGTTTACAAAGAAACATTAGGCTTACTATTCCTGTGCTAGATTTCATGGTAGAATCATAGAATAGCAGGTCAGAAGGGGACCTCAACAATCATCTGGTCTAACCTTTCTTGACAAAACAATAACATCTCAAAGTAGATTTTTAAAAGTGTTTTTCTAGGTCCATTTTCTGCTTTTCTAAATCCAAAATTCAGATTGTCCAATTCTGTGAACATAACAGTTTCACATATTCTGCTACCCGATGGCTCTTCTTTTTTTTGTATAGCACAAATTTTACCATGAAAGTGGGAACAAAATTTTCAATGACCACTTGAGTTATCAGTAGATAATTCTCAGAACTAGTTAGCATATCTGAAAAAGAACTGCAGAGCAACAAGAACTAGTCACTTGAGCAGTATTAATATAATGGGATATATTACCTCATCTGTAGCCTGTGCATCATTATTAACACTGATCTTGTCAGATGACACTGATTGTATTGATGATCTGAATGACCAGACCAAGTCTATCCTTACTTAAATTCACGGATGACACCAAGCTGGGTGTGGGTGTTATCTGCTGGGGAGTAGGAAGGCTGGATAAATGGAATGAGACAAACAATGTGAGATTTAATAAGACCAAGTTCTGGGTCCTGCACTTGGGTCACAACAACCCCATTCAGTGCTACAGGTTGGGGACAGAGTGATTGGAAAGCAGACTAGTGAAGAAGGACCTAGGGGTGCTGTTTGACAGCTGGCTGAACATGAGCCAGCAGTGTGCCCAGGTGGCCAAGAACGCCAAAGGCATTCTGGCCTGTAGCAGGAACAGTGTAGCTAGGAGGATATCTGGATGTTCCCCTGTTTTTTGGCAAGTCTTTTCCCAAAAAGATGCATGAGTAACTGCGGATGCTGCTGTGCAAGACAGCCTTCCTAAGACTTTGTCACTTCATCCACACACAGGATGACATTGCAATGTAGGAGTTACTACAGTCTTTCTCTTTTCCTCCGTTCTGACTATGTACAAGGCAGATATTGTTTGAGGCAGAATAACTTCCTTTTCTGCCTTTTAGAAGGCAGGCAGCTTTTACAAAGGAAGAAAGGACTAACCTGACAGAGTCAGGGTTACTTAAGCTATCAGTAAAGCAGACTTGAAGTCATATATGCTCCAGAATTAGACAACAGCAATTAATATGAAACTCTTCAGCTTCCCTGTCCTTATTTCTCCTCCTGCACAACCAGCATTGAAACAACTAAAAAACTCCTCTCTTCTTTGAAAGGAAGGATCTTATCACTGCTCACTTGTACTTATTAATGTTTTAGATCGCAGTGATGCTCCCATTTATTTTATCTGGTACTGACTTTTATTTTTCTGGCAATTGCAACGTGCAGAAAATTGACTGGACAGACATTAGAGAACAACATTAAAAATATGGAGTGTTTCTGGCTTAATGCAAATGGAAATCTATTTCACTCACAACTATGTCCAGACCTTTATTTAGGATTCCTCCTTCTTCTTTCCTTACATGTCTACAGAGAAGTATAATTACTATTGTTAGAATGTGCATCATTAAAACCTGTGTAACTTACATATTGTTACCATATTTTCTTAGTCATTTTTGTTCCTATTTAATGGTTCTTTTCCTTGTGATCGTTTCTATTCTCCCATGTTTGCAAGCAAAAAGTAGTTACCTGGGTTAGCATTTAATAAAAGTTCTACAGACAGAAAGATGCAGAGGGGAATTTTGTTGTTTTGGTACTTTTTTATTGACTACCTTGAAATAGCCATGACCTTTCTGTTTACATGAATACATTCTATATACCTGTAAAAAAAAAATAAAAATTCAGCTGTGGTTTTAATACACCTCAAAAAAACATTTTCTGAATGTGAAATGTATTCTAAAGCACTTAGCAATAAATTAAAGTATTTTTTTCTTGACATTTTGTTTATGTTTTTTCTTCCTACTAATTTGTGTAAAAAAAAGAACTCAATAACATGGGACAGGAAATCTTTAAAGGAGATTTTTTGTAATGTTTCTGAAAGCTTTGAAGCAGTAATAAAAAACAAAAGGTGTTTCAATATGTGTTTCTGCTTGGAAGTAAGAGAAAATAACATGAGACTTCCACATGTCCTGACTTCTGTAGGGTATTTGTTTAAGCAATTAGCTATGGTCAATGCAAAAATTATATTATTAGGAACAGGCAGCAAACATCTCACTACCTGCCATAGAGAACATCCATATCATAGGTCCTGCTTTTGGCCGAGGACGGGGTTAATTTTTTGCAGTAGCCATGAAGGGACAGATCCTGGAGCCATGTAGGCATGGCCAAGACCCTGATGTTATGCAATACCATCTGATGTCATTGCCAGAGGTGGGAGAAAGGGGATCTCTCTCACTTCTGAGAAGAAGGGCGTTCCTTCCTGGTTGTGCAAAAATCTGAGTAAGATTTATGTACCATACAACTCTTGTCAGAATAAGTGAGCACATACATAATGTTTGATTTTCTGGCATAGGGGCAAATTATGTTTTAACTGCGACTTTGTACAGTAAGTCAAAAAGAAGTATTAGATTATCCTCTGTTCCCCAGTGTATTGCCTTACTTATGTTTCAAGAACTACCTTGTGTTCAAAGTAAAATTAAAAAGCCAGGAAGACAGAAATAAGTTTAAGTCGTGTAAGGAAAGAGTTTTATCAAGAAGGTGACATGATTAGGAAATTATTTTAGTGCTTATTAGACACTTTCAGGATACCATTGCTTATGATCCTGAAGTTCTGCTCAGTAATGTCATGCTTAATTGGAGCACAAGCTGTGCATTGATAAAATAGTTATAGTAATATTTTAGCTTTTACACTCTTAATCTCAGGATTTTTCATTAGAAGCTAATAGTAATTCACTTTGTTAGCTGTAAACTAAGTTTACCTTGTATTATTGTACTTAAAAAGTTTTTGGAAATCTTTTTCATCCCTGTTCCTGTTAATGATGCTCATTTTTACATGCAGTTTAGTAAGCTTTTGTCTATTTTTAGTCTATTTTTTAAATGCTTGTGTTTCTTACAATATCCAACTGTGTCTGAATAAACCTCCTGTTGAAATACTGTAATCAAGAAGAGAAGAAGAGAGGAGAGATTCATGTTAGGGTTATTTTCAGTTATTTTTATCTTTTTTAATGGTAAAAGAAGAAAATTTCATACTCATATTAATGAGAAACTGTGGAGATATTTATCCAGTGCACTGCAACTGATATATTACAAAGTTTCCCATGCCCTCCATCTAGACTCTGAAAAGTGCAGTGAATACCAAACATGCCGTGAAGTTCCTACAGTGCATCCCTGTACCCTATAGCACAGGTGGCTTTAAAGTGCTAAAAGCAGTTCAGTTGGAATGAAGCCTCAGGCCGATGTTGTTAGCACCTGGGTACTTCTCACTCATTGTAGACTCTATCATGCTTCCAGAGCATTGTAAATTATATTATTTGGGACTCCACAAACTTCTTCTCAAAATGCAGCCATTATTCAGGATGTACCATCATCAGTTAAAGCGTGTAATTTCTGTCAGCATTAGTTTCAGATTTAGCTCCATAAGGTCACATTACCTGAATGCATTCAGCACAACTCAGCTCTCGAGTACTGATTTCCCACATCATTCCTCACTATATTCCTCCTCAGAATGGTCTCTCCATCAGCTCCCACTCCAAAGTCTTGGAAGAGACTCTCTTGGAGTGAAAATGAGAGCTTGTAGATACTCTGCATCAACTACATAGAGATGACTAGTTGCCATGAATTCACAGACATACAGAAGGAAATATATCCAGAACTGACACTGGTACTGAAAGGAAGATGAAATCAACAAAGTATCATCCATTTCAATAGAAATTCTCTGAATACTGCTGTAAATTGCTAATGGATGTAATTTTTATCTCAGTGCAGCCAAGAAAACATGATTGCTAATACAAGTGCCAATAGTTTTTTGAAGTTACCATGTAACACCTCTAGCTCAGAGTATTCAGAAGGATCAGAGGGCTGTGCTTTCTGTATCACTAGTATTACAGAGAGATATGGGGCATAACCCAGTTCCTCTTATCCCCACTAATGTAGAACAACAAACCCTACTACTTGAACTTCCATCTACAGATTAAATAAGACAAATCTATTCCACTGAACATGGCCTCAGAAAAATGGAAAATCTTGCTTAGTAGTTTTTTTGGGGGGTTGTTTCCCGCTTTTTTGTTTGGGTTTTTTTGGTGTTTTTATATTTTTTTGGAAGGGGATGTTGCAGAGTTTTGTTTTGTTTGTTGCTTCTGTTTTGTTTTCGTTTTTTTTTTTTTTATTTATGTCCAGCTGTCTTCTGATGGGTTAAAATTGCTAACAATCTTCTTGTAATTCAATATTATATTAAGGAAATTACCTATGAGACAGAATAAGGATGTATTTCATACACATTTTGAAAGATTCTTTATAGTTTGGCCTCCTTTGGTATCCCATATTCTTAATAATGCAATCCCAAAACATCTTTTCTCTTGCTTCACCTTGGATGCACAGTAAAGGTATCTGCATGGAAAATGTATTATAGAAATGAATGTGTTGAACCGCAGACTGGCCTCTTCTAGATTCTGTGTGGTTTGAAATTATGGTCCCCACATACAAGACAGATAAGAGAGATGGAAGCAATACAGAAAAATGTCAAAAAAAAAGTAGCTCCAAATGCTTTATTTTCCCCTCTCATGTTTTGGGTACTAGCCACCTTTGAAGAGCCCCATGGGAGAAACAGGTTGCTGATCACAGAGTAGTTTAAATGAGATAACCCTTACAGCAAGTTGTATAAAGCATGTGCTTCACTGTCAGGCAAGACAGCATAAAGCTTTCTCTTGTTCTGATAAAAGATCTATCCAATGGGAAACACAATTTTAGAAACAGATCATAGGAGACCATCACACTTAAAGACATTTTTCCCAGCTTTGTCTCCTTTGAGATAGACTGACAGGCACATTTGAAAGTGTGTCTTTTCCTCTGAGTTTTGGAAGGTTATCTTTTTGGTTGATTTTATGTTCTGTGAAACATTGATAACAACCTGCCAGACCTGATGTGTTTACATCGATTTTTCAAAGGTAGGAAACATATATATCTTATGAACTGAGTGGGTCTTAAAATAAAAATCATGGTGGAGTTCAGAAAAAATCACTCTGTTACAATTAGAGCAAAAAAAGTCTGCTATGGAGAGATGTTATTCTGAAAGCTTTATTTGCTTAGAAAGTCCTGATAGTTTTAGATAGCTTACACAATTTTATGTTTAATTTAAATTTAAAAAAAATAAAAAATAAAAAAGGAGAGAATGACTGAAGGTCCTTCAGCTTGCCACATGTTTTGTTTTCAATTTGGTAAAGAAGTCAGTGTCCTGATCTGGAGTGAAGTAAGGAAAGTGAACGGGAAATAAAGAACAAAGATGTTACTCATTTGCATTTGTGCTGAAAAACAAGGAAGAACCAAAACATGACAAACAAAAGTTTTTATGCAATTATATATTACAAGCATCTATTACTGAACATTTATGACCCTTTCTAATAATGCTGTTGATAGGAAATGCAATGTCTGACATCAAGTCTTGCAACACAAGGCCATAGAGATAGTGAATAGTTACCTCAAATATAAAACTGGATGCATGTTAAATTCCAAAGCCATATGAGGAACGTTGATTGGAACTGAACATGCATAAGGAAATAAGCCCTAGCAAACTTTGAAGACACGTTTATACCTTTTATTTGGTCTAGTCTGCTTCCCACTTGACAACATACCTTCAGCAATCTGGAAAGCTCATCCATGTTATGCAGGCCTTTTCAGGCCTCTAAGTGGTGTGAAACATTACTTGGACTCTCCACTGAGAACCCTTTATGACTGTACATTCCTTCCAAAACCCTTGATACCTCATGTTGGGGCTACTTAGTGGGATGTTGGAAAGCAGATAAGTAATTCTTTTCCCATGCTGCTTGTACTGCAGATGAGCAGACACAGTTTTAAAGCTTCATTTTACCTCTGCTTTTTTTTTTTTGTACTTCCCTGTGCCGCATCAATATTTGATCTAGAAATATTTATTAGAAGTTTCCTACACATATGTGTAACTCCAGCCTTTAAACTGATGTTGAACGTTAGTTCAAGGATTGTAGTTGATAGAGTGAAGAGGGAAAGGTCAACCCTTCTTCAAGCAGGTTTGCCATATTGGCATTACTTGCTGGACACACCTGTCAGAGCTGTTCACAGCATAACTGTGAATTAAGGCCCTATAGAAACACATCAAGAAAAGAGAAGGTGTACAAAAGGCACCTTTTGGGTTTCACAAATCCATAGACAAATCATAGCAATTAAAAGAAAACCATATTTTATTATTCCACTAGTTTTCTTATTGGCTAATGAAAAAAAAAAAAGTTTTCTTTTGCAGAAATCTTCAAATGTATACTTTAATTTTGTAAGACATTTAAAAACCTACTCCGGCAGCACTAAGGCTGTTTCGGTGTTAATCTTTATAGATTCTGGCTAGGAACAGTATTCTTTTTAGCATTGTGCTGGTATGTCACCTCTATCATCCTGCTGAAAGTACCTATACTCTTGACTTCCTGTGACAACTACTGAGTGCCTTCTTTGGCATACAGAAAGCTGAAGTATAGGTTGAAGTTTCATCAGTATTCCACATGTGAGAGAGTCTATACATCTTGACAGCTTTGTCACATTCCTTCAGAGAAACTTTCCTCTCAAATATTCTTTGCCTCATTTAAGGAGGTCTTTCCTTCTAGAAAATAATAGTAAAAAAAAAGAAAGAGACATATCTTTTACTGATATTTTCTTTCATTTTGTCTCTAAATGAAGGAAGGTTTTTATGGAATTTTCATAACGGTGTAATTTGGATTTTACAGGTTCTCTGTATGTAAATCATATGACTCCAAAAACATCCATGTATTTGTTCTGTGATCAAAAGTTCTCTTACCATGAAGCAAGGAGTCTACTAACATTAGTATCCCTTATTAAGGCTAATAATTTTCCAGCTTCTTGAGATTGTTACTTAATTTAGTATACGCCAACCATTCTCTACTGGTTTTCAGTTAGTAAATCAAGTTTTGGTCTTATCTGATTCTTCCCCTTTTACTTCCTGCTCTGTCACTGCTTCACTTTTTACAACTTACTTTCCATAAATAAAACTTGCTTTTAATATTGTGTTTTGAATGGTTCTTCTCAGCCTGCTCTTTTAAGACTTTTGGTCTATTTTATAGGCCTATGAGGAAGTAGGGCAAGTCTTGGCTAAGGCATCTAAAAGACCTAACCTTCTGATGGTGTTCATCACTTAATATAACACAGTTCCATGTTTAGCCAACATTTGTGTCTGCTAGACTGTCCTTAAAGAAAACAGAACCTAACAGAAAAATTTTGAAATCACTTGAAGAGTGGAATTTAAGAGCAATTTATATACAGTTGCACTTCAGTTTTGACAATATTACTGATTCGTTTTTAGATATTCAAAGGAATATTTTGAATGTGTTCTCAAGGTTGAGAAATCTGTACACTTCAAGCAAACCGAGTAGAAACAGAAGGCTGTTTCAAATTTACCATTTTGGGTTTTTTCCCTGCCCTAGAAATAATGTCATTGCAGTTGACACATTCCCACAAGAACATTCCTGCAAATGTTCCCATATTCATTTAATTGAAGTAACATTTTCCAAACGAAAAACATTTCACAGAAATATTTTACTTGTTCTACCTAATTCTGTTTTGTCAGAAAACTGCTGATTCTTCCTTTTATGACTGGGGACATTGC
Organism: Pseudotriccus pelzelni; assembly: GCA_035584735.1. Classification (NCBI taxonomy): domain Eukaryota; kingdom Metazoa; phylum Chordata; class Aves; order Passeriformes; family Tyrannidae; genus Pseudotriccus; species Pseudotriccus pelzelni. Next base: position 71,491,874 of record JAWMRA010000078.1, read on the forward strand.
AATAATTGTTCCCTTATTAAAGGCATGTTCTCCTTACTGGATGCCTTCACTTCTCATACTGTGAGCACAAACCTAAAGTTGGCAGCGAGTACAGTGAGGCAGGGAATGCTACAGAAGAGATTTCTCCTCAGTAGCTCTGTTGGGAGCCTGCAGAATACTTTGTGTTGAGGAGCTGGTGACCTTGAACTGTCCGTGTCTCCTCTCCTGGACCTCGTACTCCAGGGTTGAGAAGCCCCCGTGCAGCATGAGCAGCTGCTGCAGGGGAACCTGCTGGTGCACTCCATGCCGTCTTGCGCTGCACTGGTGGGTGGGTGGGAACATCCCAGCCTGTCAGGAAACTCTCTGGTGGCTGAACAGCTTCCTAATAGAATCTGTAACTTGTAATATGTTTGGGAACAGCAAAGTCTATGCTGATCAAGGGGTGCAACAAGGTGGTTCTGACCAGGGGACTGCTGGTCTTCAAGGAATTTGTGATTCATACCACAGCTACCTGAGCACAGGCAGACCTGTGCTGTTCTGGGCCACCTGTTCAGTATGTCCTCAGGCTTTGTGGTGGTGCACGAATTCTTGACCACAGGATAAACTCCGTCAGTTGGTTGTAACTGAGGGTACCAGCAATTACATGATGTGTACAGTCTTGCTTTTATTTAAGAGTGAAGCAAGAAGTTCCTTAAATGCAAACATCCATTCTGTCTGACAGTACCAATGATGACTTGACTTATTTTCTTCACAAACATTGTATATAATAGCTTGAATGACCAAAAGGGAGGACAATTCTTCATGGACAGAATCCATGCAGCACACTATGCATCAGTGGTCAGATTTTCTTGCTGTCTATATGCCTCATATTATACTATCATGTTTAAACAGCTACTTTATTAAACTATTTACTGTACACCCTTTCTTACTGAGATCCAGACAGAATCCTACACCATTTCTCTATCCTTTCAAGTACCAAGCATGGGGGAGTAGAGAATTTAGAGGCAAGGATTTTTTTCAAATCAGGATTTGAAAAATAGGACAAAGAAAATGTGTTGGTGTTAAAGAGTATGTTGGAGAATTTAATTAAATATCAGTGGCATTATAAACCAGAAAGTATCATCAAGCTTATACATCATGGAAAAATCAGTTTAACCTTGGAAAAAGAGATTTTGCCTTTGGATTGGTACCAAAGCTTAAAATTTGCAGTTGGAAAAAACTGTGTTCAGAGTAGAGCAGGACAAATGTCTTAATCTGGTAAAACACGTTTAGTAACTTGCAACACAGCTACAGAACTGGCACTCTGCAAATGGAGACAAAAGATCAAGCTGAGAAGGAAATTACAGTGAATGCAAGAAGGAGCTTATTTCATTGTAAAGAGGGAAGAGCCTGATTGGACAACAGCCCCTACTATTTGGCTGCAAGTCACAAACCAAGATATTAAAGTGCATTCCCAATACTTCTTGCTACATGAATAGCAGGCTAATAGACCTAATACAAGCACCCTGTGCCTGCAGTATTAAATGAATACTGTCTTTAGAACATACAAACCGGGAACAAATGAATACTTCACAGACTTAATGGCGACTTATTTCTAAATCCTTGGTATAAATCAGGAGAAGGTGGAGGTTATTGATACAGCCTCCCAGTCACCAAAAACTGTAAGAATCATGTCTTAGGGTTATGTAGTTATAATCATATGGTAATATCAACTGGATTAGGAGTTCTGTTACATATTTGAAGCTTAATTATGAATGCTATGATCAAATTTAAAGCTAAAAGCTATCCAGAGTTGCTTGCAGCTTATGATTCTATAATGAATGAAGGGATTAGAATTTTCAGGGTTTTTAAAGATCATATACAATTATACAATAAGAAATTTTACTATCACATGATCCTTTTTTTCGCCCTGAAATCAATGCTTACTAAATATTCTTCTAAATTTGTAAAAAAAAATGAGCTTGTTTCTAAGATTTGTATTTGGTAGCTGAGGCAGGTGCACATACAAGGAAAATATATTAATTTATGTTAAAATTTTCAACAAATGAAACATATCAAAAATATTTCCAGCATATATGAAATCATTCAGTATAATTATTCTTTTACAGAAAAATATTCTCCATAACTACGTATGAGATGGGCATCTCTTGCAGAAAAAAATGCCCAGAAATACTATATGAAATAATTTAGTTCAGTAAAAGCAGAAGAATTTTTTGAATACCTTCCTCCCCTTGACTTTCTGTGTTCTTGAAAATACAGCTATGAAAGTTCAAGTATGGATTTGTAACCTTATTATTAAATCACTTATAATTCTAAAAAGATATTAATTAAAAACAATATGTTAGTGAAATCACTTTAGAATAAAAATCAATAAATACACATCAGTGTGGATTACTCTGTAACCAGCAGCTCTTTTCAAGTCATCAGGGCAGGAAAAATTCTAGTAAATTTCTGATAGTGACCTATATCACCACTAACAGCAAGCCTTCTTTTTAGGTCTAACTGCCTACACAGAAAATTAAGCAGAATTTCCACACCCACCATAATCACACCATGTGGCAACACCTCTGAGCTTTTTGCACCTTACTGCTGGTTCAGTCTCTCCAACACACTGGGCTGAAAGAAATGTTATACCCTTTGATGTCCGGAATAGATCATGTTGGGGTTGTTCTAATTTCTTCCATTGTTATGTTAAACAGTTGTAACTGTTTGAATTAAGTGGCCTCTGCATTAACATGTACCCTGGTTCTCAAAAGAGACAATACTCCTACACATAAATAACTGTAAAATACAGTTCTCATGCTTCTAAAATCAATTGTAAATTACTTTCTTATGACACTGAAATACAAAGTAATGATGAGGCATTAATAACAAAGTTTAAAAAAATTTCTAGTGCTCCATAAAATGATTTTTTTTACATTCTTGATTTGCCATCATGAAGCATGCTAAAATAACCACATTTCCAGGAGGTAGAACAGATGTTTAAAGCACATTTGGTGGGTGGCAGCACCAACAGAGGAGGGATGTACAAAGAGGTTGATGACTCTCAGAAAGTTATTTTACAGATTTCTTTGCAGCAGACCACACCTAAAGCAAAAAAAGAGCTGTGTTAACTTGAAAAAAGAGGAAGAATAACCTAAAATCAAAATGTTTCAGCTCCATCTAATAAAGTAAGTAATCCTAAACTGATAAAGCTAATTTTGATAGAAACACTGATCACTAAAATGTAAAATCTTTGACAGAGAGATTGCAGTCATTGAAGACATTGCTAGATGTATGCAACAAACTATAATTTGTGGGAAAACTCAACATATACAATTCACTGAAGTATCTTCCATTCTCATCTCAGACTCTTGGCCTAAGTCTCCTAGTCAAAAAAGAAGCTGATTTGCTGAATTAAACTTGAACAAACCAAAGCACTTTTGGAACCAGCTGAAACACACACACATGCTTCATTCTGCTGACTCTACTACTATCGCAATAATATCGGAAAAAAGGGAAAATGCTTGGGAACTATCTTAAAGAACAACAGTTGCTTGCTTGGTGAAAGTGATTCAAGCCTGGAAAAAATTATAGGCAATTTTTCTTTTTTTGTTTTTTGTGTCAGAACAACTGAGTAGCAATATTTATATTTTTATGTCAATGGTTGGAAAGCAGAGGAAATACTCAAAGTTACTTGGTTTTGCAAATAAAACATATGCTTTGGATTTTGTAGTAAGATTTATTATAAAATATTAAAATAAAGCTCTTACAGTCTATCTAATTTTTCCAAACTGATAAATTAGCAGCTCTGACTTGATACTTAGTATCTTTAATTTAACAAAAAATTAAATGTTGTTCTCTTTGTCAACTTGATAGATGAAGAAAAACTATCTCCAGTTTATTAGAAAAACTTCTATCCAAGTCTAATTTTACTTACCAGTAAACAAAGATTTAATCTTATTTTGCTTCCATAGTGACTACACGTTGGAATGAGATAGAGGTCATTACATGTTTCAGTTCTTATTTGTAGACTCTGATTTTCATCTTAGTAGATCTCTAGAGAAACTAAATTTTTTTAAAGTCTTTTTCTGTAAACTGGCAATAGGAAAAGAACCTTTTACAAGTATAAGCCTGATTACCAAGAATTAGTTCCATTGCGAACCAGGCAAAACCATATTAATTAAAAATTCTCCAAAATGCCTCACACAGGCAAATTTGAATGGAGCAGGCATAAGAGCAAAACCATTCCACTCCATGATACTTAATCTTATTTTCATTATTTAATTTAAAGATTTTTATCCTGCAATATTCATACATTTCTAAAAATAAACCCTAGACAAAACAAAACCAAACCCAGAACTTCCAGTGTAGTTTAGGCTACTTCAGTATTTCCAAGTGCTGTCTGGCAGTCCAGGACAGTTCCACACTATTCTACTTTCCTTAAGAGGCTTATTTTTCAACTTTTTTTTTTTTTTTTTTTTAACTCAAATAGATTGTCAGCATAAGCCATAACCACTATTCATGTAGCCACAGGACTATTTCTGTGACTTTCCCCATCTTCAAGGCCAATCAGCAGTTCATTCCTGGGTTACTATCACTCTCCAGCCTCCCAGCCCTGTGATGTTCTAGGAAGGTAATGATGCTAACAGTCCTTCTCCTTTCTTTCTCTTTGTTTCTTTCCTCTTCAAACTGAAGTAATCCTTACAGGGGGCAGATGTAGTCCAGGTCTCACTTGTATGAACATTGCTTTTAGTTAAGCTTCATCCCATGGCCATGTTATAAGCACTGAAGTTGCCCATAATAAATCTTTTAGCTATATCTGCCTGAAATTAATGAAGAAAGTATCAGAATCCAATTAGCAATTTCATAAAATCATGAATGCCTTGTCTTGGAAGGGACCTCCAAGGTCATGTAGTTCTGCCATGGGCAGATATTTCATTAAAAGTCATTGAAAGAGAGAAGAGAGGGGCAAAAAATGGGGAGAGAGAGCTAAAAGTTTCTGGAAGAAAGGGAAACAAAAGCACTTTGGGAACCAATTTATAATTAGCTTTTTAACACTCAGCAAAATTTAAGCAGAAATGGGAACATATCAAGCAATAAAACTGAAATCCACTAACTCTTGAAAGAAATTGTGCTCAGTATAATTCCTTGAGCACTATGCATGAACACCAGTATAAATGTTTATAATGTTCATAAATCCTTATAGATGAATGGATTTTAAATTACTTTGGAAAGAAAGACGGAATTATGTTTCCAGGAAAAAAAAAACCAACAACAAAACCCACAAAAAATAGTAGCCCTCATTTATGAAGGTTTCTTATGTTAGGAAAGGTATAAATGAAGCTACAATTAGCTTCTCTATATTAATGCAGGCATCATACTTAGTATGACTAATTTCTTTATTTTGTGAATGAATACTATAATGGAAATATATTTAATTACTTTTAATATGGAAAAATTCATTTTACATTAGTACTAAAAGTTGTGCGGTCTTTCTTGTTGTAAAATCAACCTAAACAGTTATACTTTAAAAAAAAAATCACAGATCACAATTATTTCCATATTTGAAGAAATATTTGCCTCAGAATAAACTGTAGAGAAACATGAATATGAAAATATGCATTCAAAAGAGGAATCAAAAAAGTCTCATCAATGAATATGCATCTGTTTTCAAAGCAGTTACAATCCATATCTTTCTCTAAGAGCCAGCAGATTTTAAACTGGAGCTAGATAGAGCTCATCAGTGAGATAATAGATCTTTCATTGAGTTTAAAATGTATTTAAAATATTTAGCTCTACTAATTTTCCGCTTGTTGAACCCTAATTAATGTATTGTAAATCTGGAATAATTCTGTTGATGTCAAATGATGTTATAAAGGTTTCATACCAATGTAAAGGATAGCAGAATCAATCCATAAGCTTGCTCTAGTTCTGTTTCAGCATTAGTATGTTGTGGGTGGGACGTAAAGATAATTTGTTGCAGAAAAGCAAATTATTTGAGTTACAATGCATTTGTTTTCACAGAACTATTTCCATCTGCTTAGCTTCTCTGGAGGGTTAGTTCTGTTTGACACATCATTATATTTTTAGTTATAATCTTTTATTAACAACAAACAAATATGTTGACAGTGCAAAACATTTTCTTTGTGAGTAGTAAAAGATAGGCAAACACTACTTAGGAAATAGAAAAAATATATGACAGAGTTGAGGTAATACAAATAATAGGTTACATTAAACATAAACACTGTCATAAGCATTAGATCAAAGTCTTGTCTCTAATTAATTCATCCTATTTGAATATTTCTCTAAGTAATGTTGTTCCATTGCTACATGTTGCTAGCAGTATTTTTATTTCAACTCTCTTGTGTCTTTTATTGGAGTAAGCCATATTCCTTTAGGGCTCAATTCTGCGGTCTTCACTCAATCTAAATTCCCAGTTCAGTCTGGGGGCAGGATTTGCTTGAACAAGGACAAAAGAATTTAGTCTCTAGTGTGTAGTTATAACAGTATCTCAAAGCCTAAATGCATTATATTTTAGCAGAGTCTGGAATTTAATATGGAACAGAAGTGTCTTAAATTCTACTCCACTTTCTGCTTCTGAATTTTGTTAGATAAGTTTCCTTAGCTTCCTTTTTCCATTAACACTGCCACCAATAAGATAAGTATAATAATGAGCATTAAGCCTCTAAGACAGGTAATTTGATGAAAGGCTCTGCACACCTATTGCAGGTCAGATGCTGGGAGAGAAACCTCTCATGAGTATAAAGCTCAGATCACTCACTTAACATTTTCCTTTTTATGTGACTAGGAAGGGATTCCAGAGCAAAATCTGCTTGAGTAATCTGGAGTCAGTTATACAATGTTTAAAAGGCTAGTGTTACATTGCAGTTGAAGCATAATGTAGTCCCCAGGAACATATGACTTTGGCAGCATGTCTTTGCTCCTCACTCTTTAGCTGTAGCAGGCAGATAAGAATTACACTCTGTACATTAGAAAATATTATTACTTTATTTTTGTAAGGTCTTGTACATATTTCAAGGCGCATTGCCTGGCACGTTTTATACCAGTTAAACATCTACACTGCCTATCACAAAAGTGTCATATCTCAACTTCTCCAAGTCAAATAGGATATAACACAACTCACATTGTTCTGTTCCAAATATTTAACTGGGGAACAAATTAACCATCTGCAAGAATATATGCAATTATCCTATCCCAACAGAATTGTGCCATGTACTTTGAACTCACATAGAAAATGTCCTCTAAATCAACTGCCTTTTCAGTGTTATAAACTTCTAAATAATGTTTGAAGGACTAAAGTAGAAGTTAATTTAGATTATCATGTACATTGACTACAATTTCGTGTAGCAGAGCTCAAATACAAATTTTAGACTGCGACAGAGCACAATACAGATTCACTGAGAGAGCATACGTTTTCTGAAGGGCTGAAAAATTTGAACTCATCCCAAGTTACACTACCCAGCAGGTCTGTAACACACATCTTTATCGAAAAGGACTATATGCCCTAGGAAAAAGTTCCTGGTACATGAATATAATGTACGTTTGTTGAGAGGAACACGGTAAAGTCAGGCCTAGGCTTTAGATTCTGTATACGATAGTCTGAAATCTGTATGATCAATGACTTCAAAAGCCATTGTCAGAATCCCTTTTTCTCCCCACATTGGCTTTTATTCTGTTGTATTCTATTTCCGGTATGACTCAGAACAAAACAAACAAACAAAAAATCTCACATACATATTTATGTCAGATATTCCATTTTTCTAACCTGCTTTTCCTATATATTTTCCTTCATATGCAAAACAGTTTTATTAACACCTTCTTTCTGCCATCTTCCAAAATGTTCAATTTGCTTTAATTTCTCTGTTATATGATCCTTCTCATCATTGTATCTTATTTTTCTGCTTGAAACCCTGTGAAGTTAAGATAACAAATTACAACCAAGTAAAATCTTTATAAAGTCACTAATGTAACGTGTAAACATGTCATAAAAAATAACTGTGTCCTGGCTTACTAATTTTTTAAGAACACCATTATGATGTTTCTTAAATTATTTTGTTTCCCTAATCCTCAACACAAAATAATTTCTTTAAAAGTGAACGAAAAGCTTTGATGAGAAAAAGAAACAAACATACTTACTTAGATGAGGATTAGGATACTCTTTTCAATCTGTAATTTCTGAATGGTTTAACACCTCTGAAAATATTTATTATACTGTGGAACTTAACACTGTCTTTATTATAGTGATAAGAATTCAAACACAACAACTTATATTTTGAAGTGAAAAATTATATATCTTTTGTTTTACTCTTTTTATAAGAATAATATATTTTAAAATCAGATTGGACTATCCTTGTGTAAGATTTATGCATCATTGGTACTAAAGTGACTGTTTCACTAACGAAAACATCAAGAAAAACAGTAGGGGATGCTAATGAATATAAAGCAACCTCTCATTTTCTAATGGATACATTTTTTCAATCTGATCACTTCTTATGTATCTTTAATAATGATTTATTTTTCAAGATTCCAGTCAACACTACTCTCAATATCTGAGCACCGAAGATGTTTAGAGATGATAAAGTCCTATGTGAACTGCTACTTACAGCTTAATTATTGAAAACTATCTCTAACCCATATAAAAACCAATTAAGAGGCAGCATGAGTAGCCATATTTAATATAAATAATATAAATTGCTCATATTCTCTCAACATGATTCAGTTTAAATACTAAACTATGAATAACTATGGAAAATTTCTGTAGCAGTCCTGAGATAAAGTTGTTTATAGGAGTATTTCTTCAAGCTATAAAAATATGCATTTATATCTAGACTGTGTTTTTCTAAGCCACAGGTATCATGAACAATTAAATATCTGTCAAACTCTGGGGGAATCTGAAACACATGAATACAATATTATTTTGTTAACCATTGTGTGAGATGAAGATGCTTTGCTGCAGAAAAGAAAATGCAACAATGAACCAAAAAAATTTGAGAAGGACAATTATTGAAATTAACCATGAAAATTATGTCAATGTTTCTTTCAGTTTGAGAATTCCAAGGAAAAACACATCTTTGTGCATGTTAGCATAATGTCAGCAGAAGATGCTGCTATACACTTCTTATCCTACAGTTCCTGTGGAAAGATTTAAAATAATATCCTGTATATTACTCTGGAAGTTCAGACAATTTTGCCATGTACTTAAATGCATATAAGTACACTGTTGAGGAGAACACTTTATGACATTTAATTTCTGCCCTCCATCTCAAATGGTCTTTTACCATTACTGGATTTCCAGATTTCCTCTCAAATAACCTGGCTGTGGAGAACTCCATGTTAGTCAGGACAGTAGAGAACTGAGCTAAAATTATCTGCCTAAACTCCTAGCTCCAGATATTCTGTCATTTGGAACACTGTAATAGGGTATTTAAATCAAAACAGACATGCTTTCAAAAGCCACCATTTTTATAGGTATGATGTTAATTCATATAATAAAGCTAGGACAATGGCTTTGCAAAAATGTTCCTTTCAAGCTACTGCATATGCACCAGTAAACAGGCAAACTTACAGAATAAACAAAACCCTTGAAGACTGTGCTTTTCCTCAAGGAGCAAGGGAGGAATGGACAGTGATGGATGTATGCTTTTAGTGTGTTTAGCATGCTCAAGAAGTCCTCCTTGACTGAAGGGATGCGTTCAGCCCTGCTCACTTGGAGATCCATACACAGAAAGGGCAGTTCTGCTGCCAGCACGGAGATGCTCTGTCTACCTGAGCTGTGATGCTGCTGGGTGCAACTGCAGATAAAATGATAACATGCCCACATTTCACCAGAGGCTCTTGATACAATCAAATAATACCTTTATCCTGGATTGGAAAAACAGCATTAAACAGCTCCTGGTACTTGGGTTCTGGCCTCCTAAACTCTGCATTTTTTTTCTTTAGAAATTATCGTATTTACATTTATACAGAAAAAAATAATGCTTATTTAATAGCTTTCTCTCAAATATTAAGAGGGTGATACACAAGCTCTCTTGTCTATGTATATCTTTGCTATTTAAGGAGTGGATTCAAAGTACAATGAAGAAGAATTTTATACTTTGCTTAAGTAGATTGTTTAATCAAGCATCCTCTTCAGAAAAGCTGCAACAAAAATTCTAATTAAAATGTAACCTGGGGTGGCTTCACCAAGTCTAATCTAATGGGAACTAATCCCTGTTTTAGGTAAATTAACTCTCAGGTCTTAATTTGCTCAGTTTTCCCTTAGAGTCTTCCTTACTTAACGAAGGAATAGCTTGCTAGAATGTTTTGGCCTTCCAGGACAGTGACTTCATCCCCTAAATATTTGCCTAAAAGATGAAGATACATTCTATATCCAGTATTTTCTGTATCAAACAACAAGGTGATTTTTTGAGACGTGAATACCATCTAAAACGTTATATAGGTGAGTGTGTATGCACTTGTATGTCCCCCTGTTTTGCTCTCACCTCAGTTTTCTTAGTCTCAATGTTTTTTACTGGTCATATTAGATGTGGTTGAAATATTTGTAAGTGGAATAAGTTAGGACAACTCCATAGCATAACATACAGTATGACAAGAGTCAATCCTCTCAAGTAAACTCTGAATCAATAACTAAGGGGCAACAAGACAACTAAATTGGACCTATTTACATTTGAAGCACTTGAAAATACTACACAAAGTCAGAAAATTACTTGACATTGCTTATGACTTCTTAAAATTCTTTTCTTAAGTGAAATTTGTGAAAGTTACTGACTAGCTGCAGGGAGCAATATATGAATCAAAAGGAATCAGTTCAATTTGAAAAAGACCAACAATTAAGAAAAAAAACCCAAACCAAAACAAAACCCAAACCCAAACAAATCGAAACAAATGACAAAGCCACAATGACAATTTAATCAGATTTACATCCAAAGTAATTGACAGATTAATTTCACTATGGTTTTGCCTACTACAACAACCAGTATCTGAACCATAGAAGACAGAGAACCAAAACCAGGATGATTTGATGCTTGAAGGATTACATACATATATAATTAATAATAGTACATTTCTCTCGTGATATCATAGTCAACACATAAAATGCTCACACATGGTTGTGAATATTGCTTTTATATTAGTAGGGCACCTAAGGACAGCGAGATGTCAAGAGATAACCACAAAAAACTGACACAAGGATCAGAAAGAAATTGAAAGAACATGCATGTGACATATATTTAACATTATATTTAGAAAATATAAAATTTTTGCTCTTTTTTATGTAAAAAGCCCCCACAAAATATGCAAGTCTATCAATAATCGATTTTAATATTATTTTAAATCAAGTTCTGTTCTTGGTCTATGACTTCTTATTTTAGAGAGCTGGTCACAAGAGGGCAACAGAGTTACATACATATGGAGCAGTTCTGACATTCCACCCAATGGAAATTAGTAATATGCAGTATGAAAAAATAAAACAATTATATATGAGAGTACGTTATTAGTCAGTGTTTCTAATGAGTAAATATCAAATTAAAACTGCAAAATTTAACCTTAACGCTGTCCCTCTAAACAAGTTCCATAATACAGTCTGGTTACAGTGTAGCATTTTCACTACAGTCTTAAAGGATATGCCTGCTTTTGTTGGAAATCTATACAACTTTAGCCAGATTTGTACAAGTATCTCTCATATCAGACAAGCAAACCAAAGCATAGTCTGAAAATGCCAATATCATCGGAATTTCATGTTTTACAATATTCTGATGCTTTCTTTGAACTCATTGATTATATATTGGTTTTATCTCTAGGAACTCTGCCTTCTTCTGAATGAATAAACTAGGTATCTTAGTGATTAGATAATATGAGTGTTTGGGTAGAACATAGATAGTATATTAAACTTTAATTGTCTCATTATTTTCTTAAGTTCTTAAGTGATCCAGTTCTTAAAGGAATGATTTATTTGTTTGGTTTAGTTTAAAGACTCTCCTTGTAAAAACAGAGAAAAATCTTCCAAAAATATTTCAAAATTGGTTTTTATGCAGAACTAGCCTTCTGAATATTCTGATAGAGAAAGCTTTGTAGATCTGGTATGCTGAAAAGATGAAGTCTGTTGTCTTAGTGTTGAGTGTCATTTTCAAGGTAATTCTCTATGTGCTGGATTTAAGTCATACAAAACAAAAAAGAGCTGAGATGTTCCATCATAGATGCAGCATTGATCAGCAATATTGTCATTATTAATTACCACAACAACATCACAAATTGTGTACAGGAAATCAACTGGAACAAGACTTCCAAGGACTCTCTGGCAATGTCATACGAAAATAAGTTCCAATCACTATAGTAACAGCTGTGAGCAATATTCTGGTTGTGTTGCAGACAATGGCAAAGCTCCCACAAACATCAGAAAGGCCTCGAGTTCATTTTGTAACAGTCATCCATGAGCCACAAAACTAACATTGACATTTTAGATATGAAATAAAAATAGTTAATTTTCTACAACTTTCTTGTAGTACTTGAGTGCCTAACTCAAGGAATTAAATTCTGTAAAGCCAAAATCCAACCTTCTTCAAGGACGGAGGTTTAAATATGCAGATCTCACTCAATACATTTCTGTATACACTGTTGTGTAGATTTTCTGTTTTCTTTTTGCAATCATCCTACCAGTCTTCTCTAGTACATTCTAAAGTTTTCAAATTCTTTTTTATCTGGAGTGAAAGAAAGATGGGAAGAGAAGACAGAGGACAGAAAAAATAAAATTTAAGGAAAAGTTCCAGAAAAAAATCTGGTTATATTTATTAAAAAATGAAATTATATTACAAGAAAAATTAAAAAAGGCTTTATGAATATTTTAATTTTTCTAAAGTTTGATAATTCTTACTTTGAGGAAAAAAATGGTCGTTTAATAATTTTTTCTTTTTTAACCAAAATTTTTTAAGCAAAATTTGGACCAATGAGCACTTCTTTCATGTTACACATTTTTGTACGGAGAAGTTATTGAAATTTTAATTTACTGTGACAATTTCTTAAACCTTCAAAAGTCATGATCCTTCTCCATATCAAAATCCCATAACAAGAAGACAAAGATGAGGCGTTAGCAATTTTATTGCCTTTTTCATCATAGCTTCATTACTTTTCTTCTTCACATTTACTTACATAGCACAGAAGATCCATTAGCTAGCCCTCATGGAGCTATCCTGAATGAGATCATCTTATGCTGTTAACAGCTCCCTCTCACAGATTTTGACATTCTATCTCTGGTTTACCTCATTGATCACCATGAAATTGATCCTTGTAGCACTTCTCTAATCACAATTTTTTCCAGATCTTTTTGATCCACAACCATGCGGATCATAATATCCCAAACCCTGAGACTTCAGAGAATTCATAGTGCAGCATCAATTTCTTTTACATATTCTCAGATGAACTCCTGAAGACTTACCCTAGGTTTTAAGCAGAACCCAAGCTGCACAGTTACCATTCCGCTACAGAAAATAATTACATTATCAACTGAAAAGCTGTCGAGCTACACCCTCTCAATAGGTCATCTAAGGTGAGCTAAAAATGCAGCCACATTAGTGCTAACTCAGGGAAAATAAATGCAGGTCACACATATGATCAGTCCCACTGATGGCCTTAGATATGTGGAGTCTGTGCTTAAGACTAATGATTTGCATGGAAAAGAGCAGGTGATGACAGAAGACAACTGCAAGTAAACAAAAATGCACGCCTTGATGACTGCAACCTAAAGGCAGAGAAGAATATTCTGAAGATCTTTTTAAAGCAAAACTCTCATCAAGTTGTAAGACATAGAGAATTAAATTGGAAAACAAAGTAAAAAGATATCTGTATAAAATAGTATGAATAGCAAATTACAATATTAATTCCTCTGTGTCTGTATAGCATAAAACCAAGCAACTGATGTTCTTAGTAATTATTACAAATACTAACCTGAAACAGCTCCTGAGTGCAATAATCAGACCAATCTTCACTGCTTGAATGGAAATATCCCTTCACAGCCTGCAAGAAAACTGTAGGTAAGTGATTCCAAAAAAAAAATTTCTAATGTACTTTCTATAATTTGTTGCACATATCAGTAAAAAAAAATATTATGGCAAAATATACAATAAGGTCTAAGAATGGTAGTGGGCTGTAAATGGATGAAGTATTCGATTTTCCATATCCTGCAGGGATTTACTTTAATCCTTATGTATTCATTTTCACTACTCCTGAGATAAATCTTTGTGCACTCCCCTGTGGAACACAAACCATTCTCCAAGGAGAGGTCAGCTACTTCAAAACCCCTTCCACTGCTTTCTTCAAGGAACTCAACCAGAGTGAGTAATTACAGAAATTTCAACAAGCAAGCCTGTCTTCTCTCCTACTGGTCAGGTCTTTTAAAGGTACTATTATCCCCTAATGACCTGTTAAATCTCAGAAAGAAATACAACACATAAAAGTCCAGCTGCTTTCGTTCTCTGCCTAGCTTCAGCATGATGGAAATCAGGAACCCCTGACTGTGTTATGGCCCCATGTCAATTCTTTTGCTGCTGCTGTCACCCATGGTAGCTCTCTTTTCATGTGAGGTTCCTCCTCATTAACTTTTGCTTTCCTACTGCTGGTGCAATTCATGCACCCATTCTGTTATACAGCCATATTTCATGCTGTCACTCACCTGAGACTCAGGGCCTCATTCGAAGTCCAGTGAATTTTCCCAAAATTTTAGCATTATTTGGATCTGACCTATGACCTGAAAAATATGAAAAGACTTGTTTAATTGGTCTTTTATTGTTTTTTTGCTTTTACTATATTAAACATAATTTTGACGGTCCTTTTAAAGAACAAACAAAACACACAATGACAGGAATCTTTTTCCTATGTGACAATTTCAGAAAAAAAAATTAATTTCTTTTAATTAAAAAACCCAACAGAAATTTCACAGTGGGAGTACTGCGAGGGAAAGTAGGTGTAATGGGCTGCTTATAAGACCTGTGGGAAGTGTTAAATTACTACCCAGTTAGATTTTTTCCCTAAAAATAGTAAGTTCCACTAACCTAATCTCTAAATAAAAAAGATAAACATAAAATTATTATAATAAAGTTGATAAAGAATTTTGAAATAGATGCCTATTAATGGTCACTAATGTTTTGCGGACATTCACGAACAGCTGTTTATTTTAACATTTGCACACATAGCTATGAAAGTTCAACCAAATCTTTCCTTTTCATAAACACTCAGCCTCTGTAGCTTCTTATGGAGCCCAGTGGGAGCCAGATATACTCATAATCATTAAAACCAGGACATGTTTTCACTTTTACTACAAAGACACATATTTCCAACTTGATTAATGATGTCGCAAAGTGAAATGTTTATCAGACTTAAGTAATCAAATTTTAGAAAAGCCAACAGCTTATTTGAACAAGTTCCTTTATTATATGACTTAAAAATTGGTATATACTTTGAACAAGAAGATGCCTCCCATGATAAATATTCAAAGTATTGGTATTTTATTCCTTTTCAGTAATACTTGGTGGTGCAATACAGTGATTTCCTAATTAGGAGGTTCACTTAATGATATGCATAAACTATTAATAACTGAGTTCCACTTACATTTTTCAGTGATTAGTTTTGTGGGTTTCCTTTCTTTCACTTACAACCAAAATTCAGTAGCAAGAGCAACTCAAAAATTGATATGAGAAATATCTTCTTGATGTCAGCCACCGTTGTATTATACTGACAGGGACCTTAACTGAAGAATCATAGTCTTCGGAAACATTTGAATCAGTAAGACTCCAATCTATTCTAGAGTCAACACTTTCACATTGTTACAAATAGGCCTTGATAATTTGTTTTACTAGTTTCTGGGTCAGAAACTCAGGATTTAATCCAAATAACTTCAGAAAATTCCATGTTTAATTGTCTTGGACATATGCTCTGGAGAGGTTGGGGCAATAGGCAAGAAAAGCTGCTTTCCCTTTTAATAGCTGTAAAAAGCACAGATAGCAGGTAGATAGCACTTCTAGCTGTACTTCCCTGCTGTTGCACTTCTGTAAAGACAACAGAACTCAAACACAAATTCTGCTTGAGTTCAGAAAAAGACAACAATAGTTCAAATCTTCCTGATAAGAAGTGGAGGAGCTGAGTAACAACCATCTCTAATTCCTCTGTGTCCAAGACATTTTAAGTATATTTATTATCAGACTGAAAGCATTCTGCATATTGTCAACAAAAATAATACGACACATTGTCAGATGCACTACATTTCCACAGCTCTGCTTTTTTGACAGAAAAGACAAGTAAATAACTCCCAATCTCCCTCTACTTTGCTTAATTTGTTTCTGCTATCTCAAAGCAGACTATTATTGTGTTTATAAATCAAAGTGTAATGCTTCATAACTGCATGACAATCTCAAATAGGCTGAACAATTTGGGAACTACAAACTGCACACACATCTGCTGGAGAGGCATGAAGATCTAGAAATACATGAAACTGTCAATCCAGAGCATCTCACATGCTTCCCTATCATAAACACTGTAGTCCGTGCTGTGTTAAGACAATGACTTAAAAAAAAAAAAAAGACAAAACTGAAAAAAACCTGTCAAAGTTGAGAAGCAGTTTAATCCCAAACCTAAGACTTCAATTATACAACCTCAAATTTGGGGCTGCAGTATTGAGCAGAGCCTTAAATCAGTTGAGTGAAGGGAGAGATGACACACCTAGGATACTGTCAGTTAAGAAATTCACAAAAGTAGACTGTGTCCCTCAGGAAATTTTCACACTTTATGGGAGTATATCTAGAGTATCCCAGCCTAGGGTAAACACAGGAAAATCTTCAGCAAGGATTTGCTCATTCCTTATTGAGCTCTAGAACACCTGGTGTAAAGCTTAGGTTTTCCTCTAATTCATGCTAGGAAGCCTCTGAACCATAATCTCTACTCCAATGGAATAATACTCTATGGCTGTCCTAACTCCAAAAGTTACATAGCTTAATATCGGTTTAACTCCTTCAGGCAAGCATAAGTGCAATTAGGACTGCAAAAGTCCATATCCATTTTTGCCTTTAGTAGGAAGACTTCGGGAAGGAACAACCACACTGGCAAAAAACACTTTCCAACTACACATCTAAATCCAGCATTTGGATAGACTCCTGCTCCGCTCTTCCTGGGGACGTATTTTTGACTTGTGTATTTAGCCTCAAATTCATAATCTCTAGTCCTTCAAATGTAGCATTTAAGATCTTTATGACACAATTTCGTTGTTTTAGTTTATCTGACCAAAAAAGCAAACAAAGCATATTAAAGCAGAAATGAGAAATAAGAACTTTCAGTAGTGGTGGAGGCAGTTGCTGATATCAAGGAGAGGTTTAATGGATTTACTTGTTTTATGCCAGTGTGTAGACAAGAATTATTTACAGTACAAAATTCATTCCGGCCTTCCAAATTTTGTTCAGGAAGAGCAGACTTCAGATACATCCAGCAAAAATTCTTCCATGCACTTTTGCAGACAACTGAAGAATGAAGATTCTTGACTAAAAGTGGAAAATGGAATATATTATCATATTATATTACTTCAAAAATTGAAAACTGTTTTTTGAAAACATTTTTCTTCTTTAGAAAAGTGACACTTCCTTTGCCTTCCACTTGTACAGCAAGGCTACACTTCCCCTCTTCCTCTTCCCTTTTCAAAATACAAGAAAATAAATTAGGAAGATGAAGACTAGCATCAAGATATCAAAGACTACATTCTAATTTAAACATGTCTGGAAAGACAACTGCATGATGTGTCTATTAAAGATTTATGTTCTTCATAATACCATTAATTCTGTATGCCACGGTAAACTATAGAGATACTTTTTAAAAATACTGTCTTACAAATGGAAAAAACTAACTTCTCCAGCACAATACTGTTTAAATGCTTCCTTACTTGAATACATTGATTAAAATTTATAAATTAAAGACAGTATAGAACTAATAGAACAGTATGTACAATTTCTATAATAGTACAATCCTTAAAATGTTAATATATTTAAGACTGGATTTTTTTTTTTAATTCACTTTGATGTATGGTATTGTTAAAAATATGTAGAAGCCCTTTGGACAAAAGAATATGTGAACCCAACATTACAAGAACTTAAATCCATTGACTAAAACTTGGCCTTCTAAAACTAGTAAAATCTTCCTGTTTGAGACTTCCAGTTCCACTAAGTAAGAACACAGAGAGACATTAGCTTTGTCATACATTCCCACAGAATTATTGAAGGAGATGAACAATGAACACTATTATAATAATTAAATTTTCCATTATGTCTATAATACCTTTGACTCTCAAAACACTTGGTCATATCATGGGAAAATGTTTTCTTTGAAAAAGAGCTGTAATGAAATACTAATCCAATAACATGAAAGTATGTATGGACATTTTGAGAGGATGATTGATGTTAAACAAAACAAGTTAATCTCAGCTCTAGACAAATTATTCATAATTTTTATTTACTGAAAAAAATCATGTACTTCATTCTCATTTGTTTTGTCACAGGAACCTTAATTTGAGTTCCGGTAACCAGAGGTTAGGGGATATAATGTATTATTGAAATGTATGACTTCATAATATTATAGACATAAAATTGTTATAAACACACAGAGGAAATTATTAATGCAGCTGATGTATCTAGTAAAAATAAATCTTAAACCAGTGACCTGATGTAGCATACCCTGGAATTATGGAAGACTCCCTATAGACTGTAATGGTTACCAAATGATCATACATGTTAGTGAGATTTCTTTACAGTTTTAGACTGTGAAATCTTGACTACTAAATCTGTGATTTCACTGAGGTAAGTTAAAATCTGATTTACTAAAGTTGGGCAATAATTCTTTATTTTATACCTCAAAGACGTTCATCATTTACTCTCAAGCATTCTGCAGTTGTCAAATACAAGATGTTTCAAGAGCAATGGGAAAGACAGTCTAGCTTTGATCGTACTTTGTGTTATCTATGTTTGTTACAGAGCACTTCTGTTTGCATTCTTCGTGACTCAGGGCCCTGAAAAGGGATTCAGACTTCTCTCTACGCTCTATTCACTACTGTGGGAATACAGCAAACATGCTCAGCTCAACTGGGAGAGCTTTTCTGGGCTTTGTTGATTTTGCAGTTTGCTCTCAAATACAGCAGGAAATTTTGGCTGATGTTTTCAGGGTTGCCTAAGGGATTTTGATGACCAGTTCCTATTAAAATTAATGAGAACTGAGCATACAAATCCCATTGGTAATTTTACCTTTTATGTTATTAAAATAATAAAAGTTGGAGAGGACCGACATGTAAAATAAAATTTATCTTGCATTAAAAAAGAAAGTCCTGCTATCCATAAGACCATTCAGCAGTCCCTTTCCCTCAACCGTCACTAAAATCCTTTATGGAAATTCCATGAAAGCACTTTTATTACAGCTCAAGAGGCTTATACTGGACCTTGCGTGGGTTATTTGACTGATATTTATTTTATATTATGGTATATTTCTGAAACTTTGACCTCTGATTTATTACTGTAAGGAACCATAGTAATAATAAAAAATGGTAATATGAGCTTCAGGCTTTTAAAATTTAGCTGATGCTTTATATCTTTCACATTGTACTTTCACTGACTTATTGAGAGTTTCTGAGCATTAGACATCCCTTTGCTCTAACTGTTTAGGAATCAGTCCTATATGACGTGGTCCTATAAATGGAAAGTAGGAAGAACATACTTGAAACACTTAGTGCTGCCATTAAAAATTAAGTTGCAAACTATAGGATGGATTCCCTGTTGATTTCACAGAAGACTGAGAATAGAAGAGGTATACTGATATGTCACAAATGCATTCAAAAGATTTCTCAGAGTTAGGACAGATCTGAAAGATATTTAGTGTCTGGCTCAGTGAAGCAGTGAGTGACGGGTCCTACCTTTATATGACACATTAAATGGCTGGAAAAATAAATTTGCTCACATGAAACAAAATGAAGCAAAACAACAACAAACCAAAATATTCTTGAAAAATCTTTATCCAAATCTTTGATGAAAGGTTAAAAAAAAAACCAAACAAAACCTAACAGTAGGGTTTCTTTCTGTCTGTCATTTATGTGATAGAAAAGATTTTCATAATGTCACTTTCTCCTATAGGAAGCGAAACTGACATCAGGAACAACAGTTAAAAAGGTATAATTTAATTTTCTCCATGGAATGTTTGATTTTTGAGAACAGAGATCTTTTTAATTGGAAAAATTATATGGAAAATATACAGTAGTAAAATTATTTCTGTCCACAATACAGAATAGTTCATACAATTTATTCCATGCTTTTATAACCAATAAATAAATACAATTCCTAATAATTGTATGCTGACTCTTATGGGGTTTTTTAAATATTAGCACATATCTTTTATTATTATCTTTCCAGATGCTTAAGCTGAATCTTCTATAAAACTTTAAGTTTTGTGTCTGTACTTCTTCCTGTTCCCATTTATTTCCAGAGAAGTTGTATGCTTGCTTTGCAAAAAAATTGCCTGGAAGTCTGGGTGAACAAGTTGAACATGGTTCAGAAGTGTGCCCTTGCATTACAGAATTTCAAACACATATACAGAGATAAAGGTGAACTGGAAGGTACCTCAAGAACTGTTTAGTTCATCCCGTTGCTCAAAGGAGGGTCATCTGTGCAGTCAGACTAGGTTACTCAGAGCTTTATCCAGTCAGGTCTTGAAAACATGCTAAGACAGGGAATGCACAGCCTGTCTGGGCAGCCTGCTCTACTTCCTGCCTCTACTCAAAGCTAAAAAGTGTTTCTTAACAGCTAGTCTGAAATCACCTTACACTTGCTGCCTCTCATCTTCCCACCTTGCAACAGTGGGAAGAGTCCCCTTTCAGCTTCTTGATAACCCTCACACAGGTACTGAGGCATTCTTGTTAAGCACTCCTGAGATGATCTCTCCTTTAGGCTGAACAAGCCTCAGTTCCTCAGTCTCTTCTCACAAGGGCAAGTGCTACATCCCCCAGCCAGTATCCTCTGCTGAACTCACTAATTCATCAATTTCCTTCTAATATTGAGGGACTCAAAACTAGATACAGTATTTCAGATGAGTTCTCATGAATTCCAAGTATCAGGGATTAATACCTCCCCTTAAAGTTCTGGTTATGTTCCTCTAAATACTTCCCAGGTCACCACTGGCCTCTGCAGCCAGGACACACTGATGGCTCATCCGTGTGTCTGCTGAGGCCCCCAGGACACTTCCCACAGGGCTGCTCCCTGTCATGTAGCCCCCAGCCTACGTCCTTGAGAAGAGGCAGCACTCAGTTTTGCCCTTATTGCGTTTCATGTCTTTTCTATTGGCCCATTCCTCCAGCTTCTCTAGATCTCACTGAATTGCAGTCCTGTCGTTCAGTGTATTGACTAGTTCCTCAATTTGGTGTCATTTCCAAAGCTCATTAGAGCCTCCTCCATCACCTCTGCCAGGTTACTGATAAAGATGTTGAACAGTAGAGGTCCTAGAACAGTTCCTTGCACTATTGTACTGGTTACCAGCCTCTACCTGGAGTACAAGCCATTAATCACTATTGTCTGATCCCAAACTTATATCCACTTTTATCCATATAGTTGTCAGCCGATCCAGACTGTTGTGTGGATGTCCCAGTTTGAAAAGAAAGGTGTTGAAAAGTGGACATGTACTGCAAGGGATTCTACCAGGTTTTTTTGGCTCCTGTACTGAGTCCATTTAATTTGTTCTCCATTTCTTCAATAGCCATCCTTAATTTTAAAAATCCATGCTAAGTTAGAGTACAAAAGGTAATTTTTAAGTGTAACTAAAAAAACACCTTTCTGAATTTGAATTAAAAGTTATCCATTTAATACTAAAATTTTAATATTGCCTCCATTATTATTTCTTAAATTGAAGGCTAAGAATCAATAGTTCAGAAATATAAAAATGAGAAATTTATTCTGTCGATGTTAAAAGCTGCTTCCATTTCAGGAACTAAGCTCATAGTTAAGCTTTTAAAAATAATGAAGTGTTTGATTTTGCTAAAATGTGTTTATATAATGATTGAGACTATTTTAAGAATTATTTTTTTTTTCAGTTCTTAAAACAAAACTCTATTCAAACTCACAGGGAAATTCTGGGTGCCTACTCCTTTTATGGAAATCCCTGTGGCTTCAATATGAAATTGTCAACCATTGCACAGTTAGAAATGTCACCTTTTCCTCTTTCTTTTTTAAAATCATGCCTATATATCTCATACTACTAACATGGTTCTTACCGACTTCAACATGCAGATTTGGTGGCATTTGATGGCATCTCACCACGTGTGATATTATTTTGTAGATGTTTCCTAAATCAAATGAACAAATCTTTGCCTTCAGCAGTCCCAAAGTGATATAAGCTTTCTGAGACAAGAAAGAATAATAAAATAAAATCCTGTGAACCAATTTGAATATTTTAACACTACTTGCTGTGGTGTTTTTTTTTACCCTAATAAACCGCCATAACAAGGAAGGCCAAGAAGTACATCTGTATCACTTTCAAATCCAATAACCAGTCCAAAACATTCGGAGTGGAGGCTATTAGAGCACACACTAACACAGTCTTGCTAACACCCTATTAGGATTTTTCTCATCTTCACAGTACACTTCACAGTATGCTTCACTATAATGCTGTCACTGGCATTCAAAAAGTTCTGTTAATGAAAAAAAATTCTCAGGTTTCAAAATGTCTCAGATTTCTACCTTCTCAGATAAACACACTTGGAGATGTGTTTATCACAGTGTTGAATCCGATCCAGTAGTGCCAAGTTTCCATTAACATAGTCTAAATCTCAGCATGGCTTATAAAACTCAGACATGACTCTATGTTCAGCATTCACACACTTTGGGTGCAGTAAATAAAAGAAAGGTTCAAAAACCTTAGATTTTCCTATTGGAAGGAAATATCTTTCTTACTTTTGTCTTCTCCAATTCCTTCTTTATTTTCTTGACCACAAAAGCAAATAGAAACACAGGCCAATCCCAAATTTTACAAATTGTATGTAGCACAGACTGTGATATTTACAGAATGTGAGTAACAGCATGTATCAATTATGATAAAAATGAAAGAGAAGAGTTTAGGAAACAATGTAACAATTTTTGTTCTAGTGAAATGAGCCACAAGGATACTGGCCTAAGGTCAAAATGTGTTTTTGTTCTCAGAACCATTAAAATCAAACCATTAAGATTGTTGTTCTCAGAAACAATTATTAGACATTCAAAAAAAAAAAAAATCTGCAGTGAGAAACTTGAAACTTGGCAGGTAGCTTCTACTATTGTCACTATCATATTTGCTTCATATTGTGCCTTGAGGCACCAGTCAGGAGTTGTAATTTTTTTCTTAAATTAGGAAAAGAACATACATGAATGAAAAATATTTCCTTCCACAAACAGTTGAGATTTTAGAAAAAAGTAGGTTGTAAAGAATATTTGGAGATCAACGATGCCTTATTCAAAGCAGAATGAACTTCAAAGTCAAAGAATGTTGCTTATTGACCTGTCTATTTAGGTTTTGTATATCGCCAAGGATGAACATGTCACAGCTTCTCTGAGTACCTATACCAGTATATAACCACATTCATGGAGAAAACTTACTTTTGTGTTGCGTAGATGCTCAGGGCAGGTTGCACATTAACAGGTGGGGGAAAAAAGGGGTAGAATATTACCATAAGTGAACACTTGTATGTGAAATCAGATATTTTGAACAGGAAGGTCAGTTACTATTCAAATAGCAATGAGAGTCCTTGTTATAAAGGTCTTTCCAGCTACATCTTGACATGGATCAAGCTAGACTCCCTGAATTACTGTTGTGCTCAATTCTAACAATCCAGCTGTCCCATGGTTCTGCCTACCACTGTGGCCCATGCCTAATTAGTCACTACTTTTTATCTTACTGACATAAGTATGTTATCTACCTATAAAAGACTGTCTCCTACCTGACCATCTGTGCAGGAAAAGTTTCTACTGACTATCTACCGCTGGATCATTTCTGAAACAGCATTACAGCCAGCTCCCTGCCTCTCACAAACTAGAATAAAAAGTAGAAATACCTTGTCTCGGTGTATGAATTTGTGCTGCACACTGGATAATGAGTCCACATTCAGGACAACACTATAGTCTTAAGCAGTGTCTCAAGACACCCTGAGCACCGTATTCACAACAATTGCCACATGAACTCTTTGCACACACCATGATCACAGTGCTTCTGGTTACCGGCCTTTACAGACACCAGTTAAATAGGAAGCCAGAATTCAGCCTTTTCAAACCACTGAGATTTTCTAACATGGCAGGCAACTGCTTGCACTGGCTTTGGTTCCCAAATGTATGTCACTGTCTTCGGGAAGACTGTCACTGGTTCACACTTCTTTCAGTGCTCCAAAAGGGAAGCAGACACTGAACAAAGGACACTTTAGTTGGAATGGCACATTTTCTGTACCAGTCATCGGGGGCCTGAATGCAAATCACTCCCCCACACCCACCTCCAGGAATTCAGCTGCCCAGGCTTTGGGCCAGCAGCTGGTGTGGCTATGTCGCTGTAAGTCAGAAAGAAGAGACATTTGAGAAAGACCTTTGAGAAGTGGGAACATGGCCAAACACAAGGTATGACGAGCACCCTTGGTCCTCTGCTGAGCAACCTCAGAAGTATGCCTGTTCCTGGTCGTGTAACTCTCTGATCCTGCCCTGGCACTTGTCTTTTCACCACAATTGCCAACACATGAGTACCCCAGAGCCTGGACTCAGCTTGCTGGGGTGCAGTGATACTGCATCCTGCCATGGCGAGACTGAAACGGCTCTGCCAGACTGTGGGCACACATGCTGACTCTAAACAAATACTCAGATGTGTAACACAAGTGACAACTTTTAGTCCACAACATCTCTCTACCCACACACCAACCCTGAAGTATTTATTTCAGTTCTGTTTTCTTGAGATTATTCAACTGTGGCTTGGATAAAAGGTTAAAAGAGGTTTTGTCCCAGAAATCTTTAATAAATATAAAAAGATAAAACCTGATTGCACTCCAAATATCCAGTGGTAGAAACTGAAATTGGTCCTGAATGCCCTGTCTTTTGAAGATGATACGGCTTAGTGCTTCCAAATAATTTTTTTTACAATCTTTCACACACACCCTGCCAGAGAGAAGATACACAAAAATTCCCTTATTTTTTTATGAGAAAATATATTAATTTTTTAAAGAAGATATATCATATTATAACTATTCAATGTTTCAGCAGAATATTGCTCTTCAGGTTGTGCTAAATCATCAAGCTGTATCAGGACCTTGAATATTTTATTATATGTATCTCAAACCCACAGGAAATAGTGCAGATTTCTGTAGAGTTTAATGAATCATATCTCTGTTATCTTTTTTCAGTTACAAGAAAGAAAAAGATACCTGTATGTGAAAATTGTAAGGTATAATCAGTAGTAGAAATAGATCTGAATGATCTCTGCTATTCTGTGCCCTTAGAGTATTCCTATCAAATTTCTCTAAACCAAGTAATTTCTTAGTTACTTAATAATGAGAAAAAAGTACCAGATTCTAATACTTTATCTTGATTTATAATTATTATCAGCTTCATCCAATTATTTGACTGTTGACCTTGGCCTTTTGAGCTTTCGTTTCAGAACATTGCAATCCTTCCCAATTATCTCTGAATTTTTAAAAATATTTCAATTTTCCTCTTAGCCATGAATAAGTGGAATAACACTTCTTTTTGTTATATCAGAACTCTGCCAGGCATTGCACTTTACCTACATTTTGATTTTACATGGTTTTGAAGGTTTGGATTCTTTTTTTGTGTGGAGATCACACAGCACTGAGGGTAGCCATCAGATCAGTGAAAATTACCTAAAGAAACAATTTTCACTCTCCATTAAGTTTAGCAAAGCAAGGCAAAAGAGAGGCAGTAAATTTAAAGCAATCCTTTTCTTCTGGTTGTTACATGATTTACCAAAAAAAGCTGCTAAGTTATACAGTGACCACATTGTCCTTGGAACAAGTCCTTGCTAATTTTATTTCTTAGACACTGATAAACTGATCATCTCTTAACTGGTGCCATGACAAAAAAAAAAAGTTGCAAAAACCCTGTAAGCAATATGTGCAGCCCTACTGAGTGGCTCCCCACTGGAAACAATTAAATCCCAGCACAAATAGACTCTAATACACTCATCTTGTTGAAATAAATCCTGCTTCTTCCAAAGCAATGCAAGGACCAGTTTGGTGAAGAACTATAACTAAGGAGTGATTTTGAGCATATCAATATAATTGTACTGAAATATACCCCAAGCACTAAATCTCTCTGAAGAGACAAGTTTCTTAGAATTACCAGGATCACACTGAGTGGCCAAAAAGGAAAACTACAAAACTTTTATTGCTTGTCCCCAAAATTAATATTTCTTATTTTGCTTTAAAAAAGTGTACAAAAAGGAAAAACAAAACAAAACAACTTATATTCCTTAAATTTATAAAACATAATATTAAATTTGAATTTAAAATAAAAGAAGAAGTAAAAAGAGCTATGAATGTGTGAATGTTCAGTAATCATTGATCTAGTCAAACCAACTACTCCCACACAGAATAACAGTCACTTAAATCCTCCCTATAATTGTTTCACATCTGTCATGTAAAAAAGCTGACTAAGGGTGATTTGTATAAATTGTGTACAAATATATGCACTCTTAGAAACTAACACAATGAAAAAAGAAGCCTGGACATCATTGTAAATTAAATCCAATTATATTCCATCCAGTACCATACACAGCTAATAAATCAGGCAAAATTATTCAGTTTTCTGTTTCTACTATTTTAACTTAGGCAAAATATATTGACAATTTATTAATCATAATACCAGAAAAGAAATAAAAAGCCCAATTGTGCATGACATGTGGAAAATAATACATTTTATTTGATTGCTACCCCACAGCATACTACATTTACTTTTCTGGTTGTGGTAAGATATGGAGTAAAAATTTTTAACTGCATAACTTTCAAGTCCATTCTAATCAATGATTTTTTTTCCCCTCCTTTCAATGGAAAAAAAAATCTTCATTGTTCCTAACGGAGTCTGTATGTGCAAGACAGAAATTTGACTCTGTCTTCTCTTTTTAATATTGAAGATAGCATGACTTTTAGGCCTTTTGATTTCTTTTTTTCTTAAATAATAACATCTTCAGTGTCATGGTTAGAGGTTTACCAATTGCTTAATGTTTTCTGCTGGTTTCAAACATGAGAAAAACCAAAACTCCTATTACTGTATAAGGTCTGCTCTTTTTATGCCTCATTTGTCAGTCTGTCTGACTTGCACTTACAGTTCTATGCTACAGGGTTGAAACTAACTTAGGACAACCCTAAGCAAATATAGTGCTAAATTGTTCTTCAGTACTGAAGGCATAAGCAGACTAACTGTTCAACCATTTGCCTGCATGTTCCTCTTATTTCAGTCCAAAGGAGCAGCTGGATGATTTATTACTTAATTCTTATGCTTTCAGAGCCTGATTTCTATTCCGTTATGGACCAAAAATGGAATTCAGGGTTTTTGGAGCTATGCAAACCACAAACAGTAATTTCCACTGTATCAACTGAGGCCTAAGAGGAACCACTTCTTAGAGGTTCACTTTTTTCAGAAGAAAAGTCAAGTGAAGATCCTGCAGAACACAGTGGTTTTCTATGAGTTCCCTGGTTTAACATTACATTGCTTAGTTCTAGAGGATATAAAATCAAGTTTTTCTGGCTGATGTTATTACAGCTGTGTCACTTGAATGGTTATCTAGCATTGAATTTTTCTAGGGGGCATCTAGAACATGAAGTCCAGTTTTAAACCACATTATCCAAAATTAGCTAAGTTTTATATTGCATTGCAGTGCTCCTTTTCCCTCTTCTCTTCCATGAAGAGTAGTGAGGGAAAAATGCCACAGGAATTGGCAAAGACTTTTAAAGAAGAATTAATTTATCATAGTGATAAAAAATAGAAAAATGCTGCAATAAAATCATTAAAATTCATATGATAGTGTGATATAGTATATACATAGACATGGGGTTATTTGATTTGGCATTAAGAAGTCTGATGTATATTCCAAAAATTCTCATGTGAAAACTGAATGCTAAATGGAGATTCTTCCTTCAGATATATAAATGTTTAGTTACATAGATTGTTCATGCTTGCCTCACAGATTACACTCAGCAATAAAATCATACGGGAGCAATACTATTTAATCTATCTGAATGCTGTTAACATCTCTTCATTTGCACTGCCTGTTTTGCATAATGTCCATAAAAATATTTAGAAAAATAATACACTATCCAAGACTTCTACACAACCCAGATGATTAAAATTTGATTTCTGGATCCCTTTCTAATCGTCTAAATTTTTTTCTTTAAGTTGTAATGATTCTTTCACAATGTCGAAGAATGAGATATCTTTGAACTGTGCTTTCCTGCGGATTTATAATGAGAATGTAGGTTGGAGAAAGTGTTTGGGTTTGGTTTTTTTTTTTTTAAAAAAAGGGAAGTAATATTTCTATCCAGATGGTTGCATTTGGTGGATGCAAGGGTACGTAAGATTCAAAATATATAAAGCAATTATTCTCCTCTCTTATCCTTTCCTTTAAAATGTTAAGCACTACTCCTTTTTTAAAAAGAGAAGAACTAAAGGCTTGATCAAATGTCCTTTTAAAAATTAACTTACAACCATGATCAAATTTTTAATAATGTGGTTAACTTCAGCAATAACATTTGCTTCCTTAAACCAAACCAAACCAAACCTGCACAGTACATGTGCAACTATGCACTACTATGGCACACCTAATCTTCATCTGTTATACATATATATGTATATATGTATATGAATACCTATATACAACAATAACAATATAAGTCATGTTGCTTCAGTGTTGAGAATGCAGCATATAGGGTATGATCCTTTCTATAGTGTAGTTACAAACTTTTATAAACTTTTGACTGGAGTTAAAATGTTATTATTTTCCTTCAGAAATAGTAGAGGGGAAAAAACCCTCCAAACTAAAGCCAAACTGTATGCTCACTGTTAAAATGGATGGAGATTTAATCTAGTTATTCCAGTATCAGTTTGGATCTTTGGCCATCACGTTAGTTCTTGAGAAGGAAACTGGAAGGAGTGTCTCAAGAGGTGAAATCATCAAGTGACTGATGGAGTAAAGTAATGCAGAATTTAAATGGCTTTTAATCCATTATTCACAAAAGTGTCCTGTAGTAGTAACATAAAACTGCCATATTAGAAAGCATTAAACTGTGTTTATTCCTGGGCGATCATCAAGGAAATTCTGAGGAAATATAATTGCAGACACTATGAGGCATGGGGGGCAATAATGTGCCTCTCCCCATCAGCTGTTTATGCTCTCTCACTTTAAAGTATTACTGGAAAAAACTAGGCAGATCAAGTTAAAGACTCTCAAACTGATGCTCTCTACTTTGATAGTTATTTCAGGCAGAAGACTAAGTAATAACATTTCATAGATCATCCCATGGTTTAGACAAGAAGAATTACATTTCATTTGTTTCCGAAAGTTGCACTGGTTTTGGAAATCCTGACAACTGGATACCAGTTCTAACAGTGTGATTTTTTTTTTCATTTTTATTCTGCCATTCCTCTGTTACATAAGTCTCCAAAATTCCTTAGTTACATAGTTCTTCAAAATAGTCAAATTACCAAAAAACAAACATCAGATGAAATCAATTATATGTCACAAATAATGGATAAAATATAGTCTAAGTGGACAATACAGATCTACCCCCTTCCACTGTGAACTGCTATCTAAACTACTGAGATTACATTTATGCATAAAAATCACATTCAAGGAATGTAGCTCATTTGATAAATGATTGTCTAAGAGAATAAAGAAGGCGTAATTGCTTTGATAATTTATTTTCACAGAAAAACAATTCAACTATTTCTAGAGACTATATCATTAACCTCCTAGAGCTTGACAGCCTACTAACTCCCTTGATAGCAATTCTGAAATCAAATGTCTTACCTACTAGTACAAGCGTATATGAATATAGAAGTGGTATGTCTTATAAAATTAGCAAAAGTTCTCTATCTGCCTTAGTTTGGAATAATAGACTTTCTTCTTGATCTTGTTTTAGAAAACAAAACTTATCAACAATCAGAAAAGGCAATTAAGGAAAATGTTCCTGAACTGGTGCTATTATGTCAACAGTATATAACACTTATGAATGAGTTTGTCAGGGGCCATTACACTCCTAAATCAGCAATATGCTTCCCTAAAGTAAACTCACCACTTTTGCCTCTATCACAGCACCTGCAATGACAACGTGTTCTAAACTCCCTACATGTATACCTCACAGTCCAGTGCTCAAATAATTAATTGAATATAACCATATGTCCGTTCACTGAATCCATGTTGCTATTACAGCCGCTGCAACAGTTGGACAGTTTGTAGACCGATTATTATTATAAATGGGTTTGGTTTTTTTTAAATTGGATAATAATCTGATAACACAAGCATCCTGGTGAATCATAACAAGTCATATGGGTAGCAGTTCTGAAAATGTGTAAGGTTTGCATGTATATACTTGCAGAAATACAGATGAATACAGCCATGAACCCTTATTACAGTTACATTTATAAACATTTTTACATTTCTTTCAAACAGATCCACACAGCATAAACACAAGTTTTTTTATAATAATCAAAAACAATTTTAGTTTCCTTGGCAGCCCATCTGACTTAGAGACAGTCTTAAAAAGTTGTAAATGAATCAGAAAACCTACTGTGGCAAATTACTGGCAGCAGAAACAAAATCCAAACCCAATTATTTTATGTTCCTGAAATTTATAGAATAATATTATTGGAGTAAGCAATTAGCACTCATCCTTCTATCAAAGGTCCTTTTTATGCCTTTTTAAAATTATTTCTTAAAAAAAATAAATAAAAAGCTCTACATTGAGTCCTGAAAGTCAGTAAAACCAGATCTTCCTAGGTCATTGGGTTAGATTAGTTAAAGTTATTAAACACTTTTACCAGTTCTATGTTTATAACATTTTTTATTTATACATATATAAGTATCCCAAGTCTGTCTATCACCTTCTGCAGGTGATAGTCTAATGCTTTATTTTTATGCTGTAGGCATATATCTCTTCAATGGTATTTTTCACCTTCCCAAGACAAAACTATTAGTATAGAAAGATAGTCTAATGATCACAGAAACTTTCTTTTCTCATAAGGAAAAAAAAATCGTTCAAATTGGGAATATAACTTGCTTCTCAGAAGTTTTAGGAGAGTTTTATGACAGTGGAAAAGACTGTGTTACAGCAAAGGATCTGAACTATAGCACCAATTAAAGGTCCATTAGCTGGCCCAGCTTTAGCAGCTTTAGTAAGTTCAATTTGCCTGTAAGAAAACTCTTAAGAGGAAGTGTAGTCACTGTGCTGGGAGACAGGCCTTTCTTTCAAGTCACCCTTTGCATTGCTTGCACCTTTTTTTCCCTGATTACTCCCTAGTTAATCAAGAGCAAGAGTAATGTCTACACCCTGGCACTTAACGGTAAATGTACACTGTGACAGCTGCTAGAAGCAATTCCCACATAGCAATATATTAACTGCACTGCTATTGCTGGCTGTAAAAGCAGTCATTAGGCCAGAATTTTTTTCTTCCTGTTTCAGAAAGGAGATATGAGCTCATTAGGTTCTCAGCACTCATGAAGCACTAAGCAGGAAACACACTGCACTCAGCTACAGCCTTTGTATCATGCAGGAAGAAATGCCTTTTTTCTACCCCATTAATCTAGTTAACATGGGATTAGCAAGATAACTCGCACATGAAAAAAGAAAGAAGAGTAGAAGACAAGCTTTTATTCACTTTTAGATGTGCCCAGGGTCAATTCTTTCCCAGATGTCAATAGTATTTATCCCATTGGACTTTCTTGACTGAGGTGTTATAAAGATGGTAACAATCAAAGAGGTATTACAAAACCTTAAACCTAAAAGATTATAATAGGATTTTATAATCTCAGTAGCAACACTAATTTTGACAGCATTTAACTCCCCCATTCTAATAGTTTCCAGATTAAACTGGTCTGATAAAATGAATTTTCATAACAGACAGTATCTGTCTGTTATCTCTTTCATTGTCTGCTAACAAGTTATTATTACCCAGAAAGATCCTTTCAAACAGTGTTAAAGAAAAAAAAGTTGTTTCTTTGAAGAAAGTTACCAAAAAGTTTTAAGAGCTGTTGAGAGACAGGCATCCACTTTGTTTTTATTTTACTACGTTTCTTCTTTAATTGAAAGGCAGCAGAAAACTTGATCAAATTCAAAATATGAACTGTGATTTTAAAAGTATTGTCTGGTCAAATAAGGAGGTTTTCTTCATGAGGACAGTCATACATCTGAGCAGATAACCAACAGTTAAGCACCAATTGCTCAGTTTCCTCATTCAAAAAGTACGTCTCTTTCTGCTTTGACAATTCACATAGTCACACAGTAATGGTTTTTAGTTGACTTCTTATTATTTTTTCATGCATTCAGTTTTCCATTCACTTTCAAAAAAAATTATATGTATAGACAGAAACAACAGAATTATGCTGTAAATATAACAGCCATTAAAACCTAGCCTTCCAAAATTGAACGTTATGACTGTTTGGTGTTTAATAAATAAAATTTTTCTATCACAAGGCTATTGAATAATTATTTTATTTATGAATATTTGAGATAGATATTTCCATTCTTTCCAAAGAAATTACAAGAAAGGAGTAGGAGGAAAAAAAATATTAGAAATGTACTGTAAATGACACCACAGAGAAAACTACAAATATTATTTCAAGAAAATAAGTTCTTCAAACTGTAATACTGCATTCTGCATATATGACCAAAAAAATAATGTTTCCAAGTCACTATTATTCCAGTTTGTTTCTAAGGGAAACAGTAATGAATCAATTTCCCTTAAAATTAATATGAAATACCTGGTCAAACCAAGAAGTCAAACCTGAATAAAATTATTTGGCCAACACAATATCAAGTGTTTATTCTTTTAAACTCAGTTTTCATTCATGAATAAAAAAAAAAATCTGAAAAACCATTCTCTTTTTAAATCTCATTTAAAACTTTGTGGCAAAAGTTACGTGTTTCTTGAACAGGTCAAACCAAGTTTTCAACGTATTTTGAAAAAAATTGTTGATTAATTCTTTTACGGAGATCTATGACATGGCTGTAACAACTGAGGTGAGTGGAGCATTTACTATATTAACCTATTTTTCTGACCTTAACAAAAAATAACTTCCAGCAGAAGACCTGTTCGATATAAATGCAAAAAAGAAACACTGGAGAAAGATGATAGGTAGTGGTGGTGTATAAGAAACAGATTGCAAATTCAGGAAGGAATAAGGAATTTTATTTTAAAATTTCACCATTGTTTGTTACTTCCCCACAATTCTGAGCTTCCTATTTCGAAATGAACTGAAACAAGATATGTTGGATCACCCAGAATGGAGCCTCTTCACATATTCTATATTCATTAAGCAGACACAGGTGAGCCTCTAGAGAATAAAAAATGATCCTTTATGCTATAATCTGTGTTCCAGAAAGTTTTATCAAATTGAATAATGTATAGTTTGCCTATGATGTTTCAGAGGTTAAGACTACCACAGATTTTGTCTGCTATGACAGTTTTACAGACTAAATTGTAGTATGACCATCTAATCTGACACATTCAGGATTTCAAGGAGAATAAAATTAGATACAGTGAGAGGAAGCTTTCTGAAACCTAATGAAATTTGCAATGTTATTATAATTTCTTTTTTTCAGCTCAAATTATCATAGAAAAGACCTAATTGCTCTCCAGGAACAGATGAGCCCATACTAGTTCTGCTCAACCTCCCCTCACCCATCCCCATGGTCCTGCCCAGCCATCCCAGGGCTGTGTTTGACCCTGTTTTCCCTCACCAAGCCTGCTCCTGTTGTCCACCAGTAAGATCACATCCCAGTCCAGCCTTGGCCCAGCCCCATCCCCATGCCTGGTGCCTCATGTTGTGCTCTGATACTGAACAGCAAAAATTCTTGCCAAAAGCCATCAAGTTCTGTCACAGTTTGTCCCTTGTTTTCTTACATTTAAGATTTTCTGATTTATGAGATTCTTCAAGGTAGCCTTTACTACGGGAAATTACCACACCAAACAACCACTCATTTAATCAGATTTGAACTTACAGAGAAAAAAAAAAAGAGTTTTAGGCATGGTTTACAATGAAAAGTATATCAAGAAATAAATCTGAAGTTAGTATTCAAAGCTGGGAAACAAACTTCACATAGAGAATGAGAATAACCATAAACATATTTATAAAAAAACAAAAACAAAACAAAACAAAAAATTAAAACAATTAAGCCAAAAGCATACATGTCAAACAAAAAAAAAAAAAAAAAGAAACAAATCCTTACATTTTTTGTTAATGTACCTTCCTCTGAGAATCTTAATAGGATTAACTAAAACTGACATTGCTTAAGTTCATTTTATTTATATAACATATTACCTAATTAGTTTGCTGATTACTCGACTAGTACAAGAACCTCACAGAAATATTAAACAGAATGTTTTGAAATTTGAAATATTTCATGGAGATATCTTAATTTTGAATAAATTTGACAACAACGGCAAGTGTTTTTTTCAGGGTTTTGAAGTCAGACAGTTCTTATCTAGTAGTGTTACATTTCCTTTAGTATTATTTCAAATATAAAACAACTCTCCAGGGTTATATGCACAGTACTGCATGAATGCCAAATGATTAAAAGAGTAAATATATAAACAACATTTAAAAAATAGACTGTTTTGATCGTCCTTGAGGACAAGAAATTCTCATTGGTCTTTGATGGTAACTTTGGCCTTCTTCTTTAGTTCATAATGGCAAAATAGGCACATATTTTTTTAATTATTTTTAGTGTGGCAGTTCTCATTCCTGATAATCAAAGATAAAAGTTATGAATAATACCCTGAACACATAGGTATTTCCAATTTTTTTTATAAAAGTTAATTTTCTTTATATATGTATGCATATAGATACGCAAACATATGCAAACATCAATCTCTTTATAAACACATTTATGTAAAAATAAATACGCTTATGCATACACAAGCATAGGAAGTTTATTGACTTCTGTACAGATTTATAGAGACCCCTATGGATTTATAGTCACCAAGAAACAACATAGATGCTCTACAGTCAAAAGAGAAGAGACCATCTCTCTAACCAACAAATTTATCTTTGCTTTTCTTGATGTCAGATACAGTCTAAATGCAGCAATTAAAAATAATCATGGACTAATGTGGTGTTTGGGTAAACTATGGAAAAACACTGTATTGCTTTCAGTGCAAAATAAACAACTTCCAATACTTGAGGTAGTATTTTAAAGAGCTGCAGACATAACATAAAGCATAGGACTACTTTGGTCTTCTTTTCAAACTTATATTTTGTCTCTAATGAGTCTTTTAACTCATTTTTGCATGGGTGCATTTGCAGTAACTTCCTTAGCATATAAAGCACATAGGGCAGTCCAGTAGAAACCATAAGTACTACAGAAATAAAGCCCTTTCTAACTAGTGGTGTCTTATAAGTCAGTATTCGCAAGCTTAGGACAGCAATAAGAAACAGCATGAATGAAATGCAATGAAGCACAAATTTTCCCTAGATAAGCACAACCAATTTTCCCTAGATAAAAACACAAACTTTGACACAGGTGGTTTTCTAGCGCTTTGTTAATGCCTTATTTTCATATGAGAACAGGACAAAAATGCATCTTCGTCTACTTCAAGGTCAGTTGCATACCTGATTAAAATTTCATTTGTTTTAAATTCTGAACAACCTTTAAAACCAAATAACAACCTGAAAGATGATAATTGTCTTCAATGAAGCATTGAAATGATTTAATATCCCCCTGAAGTTTCAACAGAACTTGTTTGGTAGAAGATCGAAAAAAATGGCACTGATCATCACATTCTATACAGTCATTGGTGGAACCTCCTTCTCCCTGCAGGACTGGTCTTATACATACATCCAACTACCACACATGCATAAGAATTTGCAGAAAGCAAGAAACCAATTCTGATCAAAACCTAGCACACAATCTGCAGAGTGAGACCCCCTGAAAGGAGTCTCTGCCACTTAAAAAGGAATTGAAGGTTTCAGAGGGATTTAACAGCTTATATGGTGATGACACTGGAGCTGCAATCTCAGTGGAATTAAATCTGACTTGATCCAATTAACAACATGGAATAGGAAATGTAAAAAGCTCTAAAAGGAAAGAAAGAAAAGGAAGGAAGGAAGGAAGGAAGGAAGGAAGGAAGGAAGGAAGGAAGGAAGGAAGGAAGGAAGGACGGAAGGAAGGA
>JAWMRA010000078.1:71528353-71543019 GCA_035584735.1 Pseudotriccus pelzelni
AGGAAGGAAGGAAGGAAGGAAGGAAGGAAGGAAGGAAGGAAGGAAGGAAGGAAGGAAGGAAGGAAGGAAGGAAGAAACGAGCTATGGAATTTTCCCATAAGCTATAGCTGATTTGATATACTGCCATTAAGATCTAGACCTATCATTGAATGAAGTTGATGGTACACTTTCTTCTCCCTTTAAAATCCAAAGTCTTCTCCTGTGATCACCAGTACAGTTTTGTTACATTTGTTACATAGAAAGGGTAGAAAATTATGAAACAGAAATAAGAGAAGAAAAAGAATTCTTTTTTCATGGTGTTTAAAGTGTTTATACACTTCTGTCACTGTTTCACCATTGTTTATTTTTAAACATATTTAAGTTGGTTTATTTAACACACTGTAATCGATCTTGTAATGCAAAGCAAATTTCCCTGACATTTATTATTATCTGTTAACAGTATTTTAATCCCTTCTGCTCTTGTCTTTACATAAGAGCAGCCAAAATATGATTTCTATATGTAACTTACAGACGTCCTATTTCACCTTAAATTTTGTATTTGTTCAATTCTTGACACATACCGAATTTCAGCTCTGAAAACCACTGTGGATTTTTCATGTCTTTATAGCAGAAATGTAGACTTTTTAGAGGGGTGGAAGCAAATAAACATTGCACGTGTCCTTACCTTGGCATCTTTTCCCATCATTGCACATAAGCCTGTAATCCCTCTCATCCCCTAAACAGGTAACTTATTATTATACTAGACAGTTTTCTGTCCTTTATCTCTCACATTCAGGCTGTTACTAAATCCTGTCATTTTCCCTTTAGAACATCTCCAAAATCTAGCCTTTCCATTTAATTTGTGTTTTCAGGAAGGAGTAGTCATTCAGGAAATAACTGAGGCATAACAAGGGCACTGACATGTCTATCATGTACTTCACTCTTTTCTTCTTAATTCTTCAGCTACTCCCCCCTTTTCCTCTAGTTCACCTTCTTTCCCTGTTTTTAATGCCTTATCCTCTGCCCTGAAGGCTTTTTCTGTGTCCAATATAACTCAGTTATTACTTAAATATTCAAACCCTTTTAAAAACACTTTGGTTCAAGTTCTAGGCTTCTCTCTAAACTCAAGAGTTCATTCCTGGTCCTTTACATAACAACACCTTCTGGGCTTTCAGATAAAACTCCTTATTTCTACAATCCTGTAAAAAAAGAAAAAAAATCTGGTTTTAAAACATGTATGGCATTCTTTATTTCCCCCCCTCATATTTTATCTGTGTAATTTTCAGGTCTTTTTATTTTTTGTTGTTTTGTTCCTGATATTTATTAGACACCAGAATATTGGCTATTTCAGCACTTAAACTAGAAGTAAAACAATACAATAGACAGATCTAACATTTATTACATGTTCAATGGTTTCCACTTCTAATCATCCATGTCATGTAATGTCTCTAGTGGAACCCATGTTTTAGCAGTCTATTTAGGATGTTCTTGGGGCTCTAAGATTCTTTTACTAAGCATTGTAAGAAAAGCATAAAATACGTACAGATAATGGGCCAAATTATATTCTTTATTATGTCCACATCGATTTACTGTATATGTACTGACTTGAAAACTGCATTGATCAAAAGAGGAAAATATTCATATGATTGCTTCTGGAATGAAAATCATTCTGTACCATATACTTTGCAAAACTGCTGAGGGAACTGTAAAGACAGCAAAAGTGTGGGTGACATCCTACAGCTGTATTAGTATCCTTACACTTAAACTGAACTGGATTAAAGAGGATAAAGAAAGAAGAATATAAAATGATGAAGGATTTTTGTGCTTGGAATCCATGATAAAACTTTTAAATGAGAAGTTATAATGCATTTTGTGGTTTAAAAAACTCTCTTATATTGCAGATTCATTTTTAATGCTCAAAAAGTAATTTAGTTATCTTTGGTGCAGTATTGACTGTGAAGAACTGATGAGTGTGGGATGAAACTAATTAAGGAAAAGCTGAGATTGAAGTCTTCCCAAAAACAGAAGAGAAGAAGCTAATCCCTGTTATACATTTAAAGGCATGTGAATATGATGAAGTTTGCTTCTTTTTCTTCTGTTATACACTTCCACAGGACTGGAATGCTTTAATAACTGCTTCTACACTGTTTAGGCCCTTGTGTTATATTTATTTTCCTCCATGGGGAAAAAAAAATAAAGGAATTACATTTACCACTCAACTTGGTAAGGGAACAAATATCAGCACTGAATTTGTTTCTATTGCTCTCATGAAGTACCAGATTGACAGTGCTATAATCTGAAGTGTTACCCTTGTAGTACAAGCTTTTTTTTTAAGCAAATGTTTCAGCCATAATCAGCAAGGGCTAGTTTTAGTTCTGAAGTTTTTAGGTTCATTGATATTTGGGTTTCAATCTCTTGACAAAGTACAACAAAATGATCTTTCTGTTATCAAAAGCTTTTAGCATTTTTTATTATCCTTTTGGGGAAATTTTAGACAGTGAGAATGAATTTAAAGTTCAGAAACACTTGAGTCACCTTTTCAGATCCAGTCAGAAAGATAATACATTTTTAGTATATTAAAAATATGGGTCTTTAAATTTATTTCTAAACTTATGTGAATTATTTTAGCTTTATATTCCATCACTGTGACTTTCATACTTTTCAAAGATTAGACTTTCTTTACATAAGTTTAGTGGTATTCTAATATATGAAAACAAATTTTGCCTTTGGTTGGGGAGTATCAGTGAAAGGCAAAGAAATATAAAAATAAGGATCATCATCCTTGCATGGCCCAACTTCTTCCTGTGAAATTATCTAAACAGTATATTTTATTGCTTTAGTTCACATGATAATACAGCTAGCACTAAAGCCAAGAGGATAAATAATGTGCTTAACACTCTCTGCAGAGGATGGAGGTTAGATTTTTGTTTGTGAAGAAAATTGAATCACACCTAAATTTCCTTAGCCTGACAAATTACCTCTGCTACATTCTATGTCTCTATTCAATTAAACAAATATTGTGGTGGTCCAGCATTATTTAACCGTGATCAAAATCACTTACAATAAAATTATGATTTCTTCCTCATCAAAGGTTCTTTTATAAAGGGCAGCACTTTGCAGTTTTCTGCCTTAATTTATTCTTCATTTGTGCCAAAGAAGCCAAGTTGCATTCTAACCTTGACCAAATTAGTAACTGAGACTCATTCAGAAGAAAAAGTTTAATCTCAGGGGTAAAAGTTTGACATCATGATGCTGTTGTTCTCAGAATATAATGTGACAAAAAAGAAAATAAATTTTATGCTGCTTGAAATAAACAACATACTTGAAACTCTTGGAAAAATGGTCTTTATATTTTTGAACCTATGTAATCGCAACATGATGGACTTGTGCCACAGTTTTTGCCAACAATGAACTTATGGTTGCACTTTCTGGTGTGCTAATTAAATGCATTGATGCAATAAGATAAGGTCATTTATGATTCTCTCTTTTAGTTGCATTCAAGGAATTTCACATTCTTCCTAAACTGTGGAACACAGAACTGCACACAGTACCCAAAGTGAGGCTGCACCAACACTGAATACAGAGGGATAATCACATGTTTTGACTGGCTGATGATGCTGTTTCATGAACCAGAATCCATTTTTCCCTCTTGGCTGCCATGACACACTCCTGGCTCACACTGAGCTGCTGCTGACTAGCCCCCCCCCGAACCCTTTCTGCAGGGCTGCTTTCCAGACACTCCTCTCTAGATTCATATTTGTGTTCAATGTTACTCTGTCCCAGGTACAGAATCTGACATTTGTTCTTGTTAAATTTCATGCCACACCAGCACTAATTGCTGCTGCTGCTCTATGTATTGTACCAAAAAATATAATTTTTGTATTGAGAACAAAATATGTATTAGTAGACACACATGATCAGAGATATTATCTTTCTGTTTCCAATATAATACTAAAGAAAACCTGAACTTATATAATACTCTTTATTTGTTTGAAAGTAAACCAGTTATATGAATTGTTCAGCCTTTAAGACATAATGTCTGTACCTATGTCTTATTGACCAATGTCTACAGAACAGCTAGCAATTTTACTTTTCAAAATACTACTTTACAAACCACCTCAGACAGAGAAAGACTCACACCTGCACATCACACCCACACACTTGATTGTAAAAATTCTCCTCTACACCTGATTACAAACCTCATGTAGTGGTATGTGAACAGAGAATGAGGTACTTCCACGCCTCAGGTTGACATTTACAAAGCTGTTCACAATTTTTGCTGCTTTGCCAAGGGGCAGCAAGGGTTGAGCAGCTTTCTCTGCTGTTTTCTTCTTTTCTTTTTTTTTTCTTTCTTTTCAGGCAACAGATGCTTCATGCACTTGAACATTTGAGCAGACCTAGCTAATCATAGCAAT
This sequence comes from Pseudotriccus pelzelni, assembly GCA_035584735.1. Classification (NCBI taxonomy): domain Eukaryota; kingdom Metazoa; phylum Chordata; class Aves; order Passeriformes; family Tyrannidae; genus Pseudotriccus; species Pseudotriccus pelzelni. The sequence goes on from JAWMRA010000078.1 coordinate 71,532,748, forward strand.
CATGCCCCAGGGAGAAGTAAAATGCTGTTCCCCCACTTAAAATCATTTCTTCATCTGAGGTTTGAGAAGGTGTTAGTTGGCATTAGAGACTGGAGATTATGGGAAAAGGCTCAGAGACAGAAGCTACTGTCTGAGCATGCTCTACAATGGCTGTGGGAGGAAAGGCAACAATTCCAGACAAGTGTAAACATCAGAGCAATCAAATCAAGAAAACCTACATAGGATTCCACCTCAGTGAGGGGAGAAGGAGAGCATGATGAAAGAAAAAAGATTGAGTAGAAAGAAAAAGAAGGCAAGACACAGAAAACATACTGAGAAACGAAAACATACTGAGAAACAAAATCATGTGTTTATGTTTGTATTTATAGCTAGATTTGCATTTAGTGGTTTTTATGGAGCAAGAAGTATGATAGTGGGGAAGGGAGGGCTATATTTGGGGTTTTTTAGGGTATTTGGGGCTTTTTTATAATTCCTTTTTTTCTGTAGTAATTTTATACCTAGAATAATGGCTAATCTGATTTTGTAGCTGACCTTTGGGTTTTATTCAGAATTCCTAAAGCTAAACAAACACAGATATACAGAATATGTCTTCCTTCCACATGCCCTTGTTTATTCAGTAAGAAATAAAAGATGGGGCAATTCTGTGCCTCCAGCATATGAAGGACACGGAACTGTTGGAACAAGTCCAGAGGAGGGCCATGAAGTTGATAAGGGGACTAGGTCTCTTATGGAGAAAGCTGAAAAAGTTCAGCCTGGAAAAGAGAAGGCTGTGTGAAACCTCACAGCAACCTTTCAGTATCTGAAGGGAGCCTACAGGGAAGCTGAAGAGGGACACTTCATGAGAAACTGATACTGATAGGATAATGGGGGAAGGCTTACAACTTAAATGGAGTAGGTTTAGATTATATGTTAGGAAGAAATTCTTTACTGTGATGGTGGTGAGGCACTGAAACAGGTTGTCCAGAGAGGTTATGGATGTACCAACTGTGGCAGTGTTCAAAGCCAGGTTGGAAAAGGCCCTGAGCAATCCTGCCACCTATGGCAGTGGTGGTTGGGACTAGATGATCTTTAAGATCCATTCCAAACCCTTAACATTCTATGATTCTATGACAATGCATTTTGCCAGCAATTCCTAACCACTAAGGCCTGATAATAAGAACAACTCATAAGCTCATAAACATATTGGAGATCACAAGTATGAAGAAAAAGAGTTAGAAAACCATATTTATGAGTCTTGGTCTTGAACAGAGCTAGTTTAGAGGGATTCCAGACATGAGATGAGCATGGTGATGAGGTAGATGAAATGAGAGGCAGATTCTTTCTTTATCTGCCCACTGATAAGAGAGCATCTGTGCTATTAGTGCTGCCAATTTACAACTTCTAGATGCCCAGTTAAGGAGTGATTAACCCCACACGGGTAGTAGAAAAGATATAGACTTTTAAAGAACAATATAAACATTTTTAATGTTTTTCTCTAGCCCTCATACTCCCTCCTCTATGTTCCCAGAGACAGTTTACTTAAAACTCATTTTCAGCAACCTGAACACCAACCATTGGTTTAAAGGAAAAAAGTTTGTCAGATAAATTTTTACTATAACAACACTGAGATTAATAGATTAAGCAAGCCCATACTACCTGTGGGTTTTTCTGGTTCTTTATTGGTTGGGTGTTTTTTTTTTTCCTTTTTGGACTACAGAATGTAAGAAAGGTTGAGGTTTCACTTGGTTTCAGTAGTCATCTAGGTTGGAGAAAAAGACCTATATCAAGACATAATACACAACAGCAGCTGGGTGCAGTTTTTTGGTCTATCTTTTCCAGCATACATGGAATTTAAAATAGAAAGAAGAAAGATTGTGAGAGAGCCCTATTTCTCTGAAATCTTTCTCCTTTTTTTCCCTCAGCATTAGAATGGGAAGTATTAGGTATATCCAAAAATACTTGTCATTCAGAATAGTTTCTAAAAAGAAAACAAAAAACCCTTAAGCTTTTGGCTGAGGGTTGATGATATAATATCCCTTGTATTACAGAAATTATTTTTTATCATTGAATGCTGTCATGGTTTTGTTTGTTCTTGGAGTTATGCTGGAATTTTCCCTTTCCCCTGCCCACTCTTTTGGAAATATGGGGATTGGCCAAGGTGGTTGTATCCAGGCAACTAAGAGGCACAGAAGAAAAAGCTAGTAAGGCTGCATTCCCATGTTAATTGCCTCACCTTGTCTCCAGGGGAATGGGGGAGGAGTCTGGGGGACTGAGTGGAAGCTGGGATGGGAGTTGGAGTGTAACTAGAGCTGTCGGAGCTGTCAGGACTGTCTCTTTTGTGGCCGTGCTGCAGTTTTGGAGCTTTTTGCTTGGATTTCCATTGGAGAGGGACGGGAGCCACACCACCGGGCATCTCAGCCAGCAGGAAAGAATGAGTTCTCCATTGTTAGGAGCCATGTCTTTTCTTTTCCTCCTCTCTCCCTCTTTGGTGAGAGAGGGAGGACATCCATTGTCCAGCTTGTCCCCAGCACTCGGGAGACTTCACGAGGTGACTACCAGTGACCCAACAGCGCCCCCTGCCGACTGACTCAAACAACTGCAGACTCCACATCTCCAGCGGTTCAACAGCGCCTCCTGCTGACTGTGGCTATAATTGCCCCAAAGGGTGAAAATTGAACTGTTTTCGCTGTTGGGTTTATTTGTTTGTCTTGAAGGGGATTGTTTCTGGTATGGGATTATTGTTTGGGTGTTTTACTTGTGTTCTTTAATTGTTTCTGCCAATACACATATACCTTTTAATAAACGGCTGTTATTCCTGCCTTGCTATAATTCAATTTTCCCTTTCCCACACTGTTTCCTCAATCAGAGCTTCTTAATTTCAGATTTATAATTGCTTAGAGGGAAGGGTATTGGGTCTTCCTCATAATTTACTCCCAGCATAACACCTGTGTCTCATTTAAACTGAGACAAATACCTATACCACTATGTTGCAAAAAATAAATTGCAAGATTCATCTATTGCATACATTCAATTTGGTGTACTTATCTATATCTCAGCAATTTTATTATTCAGGTGGGGTTTTTTTCAACATCCAGGAGTTCTTTTGAAGAACCAGGAAATGTACTATCTAAGGGCACAGAAATCTGATGAGATTTACACGTAATTGCTGCGATTTGGATGATTGTTTTCCCTTGCAGTAAACTAGGAAAAAAAAAGTTATCTGCAGACCAATACCAATTGTCCAAGGCATTCCAAAATCTGATAATTTTCCTATATTGTCTTACTGTACTGAAATGAAACTGGTTAACTTAGCGTATAGAGGGATAACAGAGAGAAAGAAACTGAAGGCAAACCATGGCATGCCATCCATACCAGGTGCACATACTGATAAGTTAATGGATATTGAGGCTCTTGATGAGGAGCATTTTTGGACTTTCAGGCTCCAAAATATTATACTTATTTATTTATGCTGCAAAGGCAGGAAGACAGAATGCTATTGTTTCAGTGTCTAACAAATCTGAATGAGAACAGAATAGTCACTAAGCACTTGCAGAGTATCTATTTGCATTTTGTAAGAGTTTTGTGTGAGGCCAATTATGATGGAACTGAATAGTGGATGGTAGCATTCTGAATTGTAATTGCTGCTACTAATGCAGTTTATGTAAACTTCCTGGAATCCTGGAAAGTATTTTGATTTGAATTACTGTAATCATTGTTCTGATTCTTTAAATCATTATAAAGAAAGCCTCAGAGAAATATTTGGCCCTATGCCTTTGGATTCTACTTCTTTCAAACATAACCACAAATACATATTTGTTAATCAGTTGTCATTCATTAATGTTTTATTTCAGATTGTTGAGATGATGGGATTTTACCATTTAACTTAAGTAATGGGCATTGTATTTGTTTCTTTGAAACAAAAGAAGGCTTAATATCAGCAAGGATTCTTGTGAAGATGAAAAAATATATCTTAGAATGGAAAATTAGAATAAAAGTAAATTCTGAAGGTGATTTTACTGGTAATGGAGCACAGGAGCCAAACGTAAATGAATGTAAGCAGAAGAGCCAAAGATAATCATGTTAGCAACGATATATTGGAAGACATGATTAAAGGAGTGTCCAGAGAGAGATAGCTTACATACATAGTTTTATAACTCTAATGATAAAAATACCATGGAAAAAAATAAAATAATACTGGTGACCTTTGTGCTTTTCATTTTCTATATATTTCATGATTGCATGCATTATACTGAAGATGAATCATCACATATTACCTTTTTTGTCCCTTATAATCTGTTTTATATTCCTTGGATAATTCTTTTGTTTTGTTGTTATTGTTGTTGACTGTTCTTTTGTATTTAGTCATTGGCACACAAATATTCATCAGTACTATGACAGCAGCTATCCTTGAACAAAACTAATTCACCGTATTCCTACCCACCCTTTTTCCCAGGCTCAATGTCACTCTTTCATTCCCAAATACTCCACTGCCCACCTCACCCCCTCCACCTTTAGTAACCTAGGTGGATAGTAAATATGAGTTGAGATCAGACCATAACTGTTCGTTTCTGCTGTTCTTTCCTTCTCACACTATTCCCCTGCCCAGTGTGTGCTCTTTGCACAGGCTGCAGCTTCATTTAGAGCAAATCTGCCTGCTCATGTATGGGCTCTTCCACAGGCTGCAGTGTCAACATCTGCTCCAACATGGTCCTCTGTCGGAGATGGCCCTGAGAAGAAAATTACAACAAATGAAGAGAAAATGGCAACAAAGCTGAAAACTACAGAAGGACTGTTTTTTAATTTTATGATTGTTCAATGTAATGACTAGAAAAGCCTCAATTTTGTTTTCCCTAGTTATTAATGTTAAAGCTCCTTCTTCTTCTACTCCCAGTTGCTATGTATCCCCATATTTTCATTGGTTTCTTACCTTCACCTCCATCCAAACACCCTATCCGTGGCGGGAACCCAAACCTATCACCTCAGTAACCGCCACCTTACCAATAGCTGTGAGAGGATTTGCATGCTCCTCCTTAAACCCAACCCCTTCCATATAAAAATCCCTCCATTTTATCACTCAGAGAGATCGCTCTAAGACTTAAGTGCAGTAACATCGCACCTGTAAGATACTGGTAGGGGAAAAAGCAACAATAAACCAAGTCCTCTGCGAGAGACTTGCAGCCTTGTTCAAGAACCCACCGCGGTCTCGGATGTCTTTCCTCCGTAACCGCGTCAGTCCTCTACAGGAGCTACAGGAAAACACCTGCTTCACAGGTAAAAGGCTCAAACCTATAGGACAGAAAACAAGATTCTGAGATGTTATGGAACAGTACATCTCCATTATCTTAATCAAATCTATAATCACTTAGTCTGGTTTATGTCCTGGCTTAAGATGTTTTAAGTTTTGGATTGTCAGAGTTAGTTCTTCTTGAATGGATGTCCTATCAGAAGTATATAACTAGTTAAAGCTTTCTGAAATGGTGTGAAGTAATAATCCAGTCTTAGCACAGAGATAAGAAAGATGCTTCAGAAAAAAACAGGAACAGTAGGTATCATATGGTTTACAATAATTTAGGAATCTGACACGTGTAAATTCTTACTAAATCATATAAGTGTAATGAAAATATGAGACTTCAAATTCCGTCAGGCACTGTTACCTAACCATTCCCAAAGCAACACAAGGATGAGTTTGCTGCCATCAGAAGGCCAGTGTAAGGAAAAGGAAATAAAGGAAACCCACAAGCACAAGGCTTCAATCTTGTATTACACATACACAGCCCTTAAAGTCTTGCAGGGCACTATTAGGCTAACAGAGCGATACCGTAAACCACCTTGTGTTGCTAGACGTTAGGCAACATGGAGAATGGGAAATTATGAAATGGTGTTACAGTCATTGTTACACCTCTCTTCCCAATATATGTTGGTAACACCAGTTCAGGTATTATTAAGACTTAAAGCCATAACAATGCAACACAGCATAATATGTTACATTATTTAAAGATAACTGTTACACAATAACATAAACTACTTTAAGATGTCAACAAAGTATAGCTGCTGATCATTCTCTAGGTTCTAGCTATGTAGAATATTTATCTTCTCTAACTCGTGATTTTAGGGAAACCAGGACCAAAACAAGTATGCTTTACACATTGTTTCTATGCCAAATTGCTGTTTTCCAGACTTTGATAAGGAAAAAAAAAAAAGAAAAAAAAAAAAAGGTTGTTATTTTCTTCCAGAGGAAACATATTAGGTAAGATAGGCACAATAACTTACCAAATAGTACTACTACACTTCCATATTGAGCTGCTTGTGGGAGATATCAGTTTTAGCTTAGGTATTAATAGGCAAACAAAACCTATTCTGCATGTACATTTCCATTTGGCCTTTCCTCAATTATGAAAGTAATTTTTGGATTAAAAAATATTTTACCTATTACACTTGTCACTGTCTAAAACAGAAATAATAAGAAGCTGGCATCTTAGTTTAGTTAGCATAGTCATGTTTCTTGGGAAATACCTTTTCTGAAATTTGCTCTCTGAAACCACATTTATCACCTTTTGTCTCATAAGAGTTGAGAAATGATAGAAAGAAAATATTAAGACTATTCCACATGCATATAAAAATGTCTACTCTATTTTTTCTGACTGAACCTCTTCTCAAGAGAAAGAGAACACTTGCTGAAATAACTGTGCCACTACAAACATATCTGAACCCTTCATAGATGTCCTTTGTTGTAGGTAGATGGGGTGGAGGTAGGAGGAAGGGAACAAACCTATCAACCAATTAAAGCCAACAATAAATTTAGAAGCTGGCAGCATTAAAGAACAAGAATTAAGGATCACATTTCCCGGGTATTTTTTATGTGTTGTACACTTCAATGCCTTTATAAGTTAGAACTTGTTCCCCTTAAAATAGAGGCTGCAATAATCAGTATCATGATGGATCCATAATTTGCCTTTCAATCAGTTAGACATGGTGCCTTCAAGAAAGGTACTCATTCATTTAAGTAGTCATCTGTGTTCTTTGTGAAATGTGTTTACTCATAAATATGTAATCCACTGGTGCATTGTGCTATGTATTTCTCTCAAGCACCTGGGCCACTGAGATAAGCACTTATTTCTGTTACCATCTGTGATAATTGTAACAGTAGAGCTTTAGTGGAAGAGATTTATGCTATTAAGCTGAAGGTCCAATGTTCAGATGCAGACAGTGATGACTGAGGAGAGGCATAAATAAACTTGTACAAAAAAACACCCAAACCAACAAAACAGGAGGTAGGCATTTGAATCGGAGACAGCGTATGTAAAACCCCATCTGTTAAAAATATGTAATTAAGATCACAAAAATATAAAATCACAAATATTAGGAAGAGAGTTATAGTCATTAAATAAGTTCTCTCCCATCCTACTATGATGCCATGTTTTACTTCACAAAAGCTAATTATATTTTTTCTAAAATATCCTCTTTTAATGTAGATTACACCCATATCACCAAAATGAGAAAAAAAAGGAAAAAAAAAGAAGCCACTGACATTTTGTTTCTTAAGATAGTCCTAAAGATAATCCTTGCATTCTTTTGGGAGCTTATGAGTTCTTAATTATTCTGCTTAGGAAGCAACAAGGTGCTCTTGCAGTCTACGCATACTACTCTGTGCATGTGTAAGCTTCTCTGACAAATAATGTACCTAGCTAATTCTTTTCATATATAGCCTACTAATAAGCTATGAATCAACAGATCTGACCTAAATCAAATTGCAAATGATCAGTGGCACCACATTTGTTTTACATTCAGCATTCAATACAATTAATGTATTTTTCAGTAATTTGTAATACTCCACAGTTTTACAATAGTTTTGTTGGGTTTCTTTTCTTTTCAAACATTACACTTATTTTTAGCTAGATTAAATGCTACCCCTGCAGCTTCTTATATGACTATAAATAAGCTAAGAGGTGACTACTTATCAAAGGGAAGTAAAGTAGGTTGGAGGACCTTGATCATTATACATAAACATAGTTATTTTTTCTGTTGTAGTGTTTATTAAAAGATTTCAAAATTGCTGCAAAGTCCATTGAAGAATACAAAATTTATTAAAATACTGACAATACTAGTTAAGTCAAATACCACCCTGTGATGTTAGACATGATAGATACAAGCTGCTCTGATGAATTGTTTGATACTACTGATAAATTTCAGATTAATCTCATGCTTTCTTTTTTTAGATATTATCTCCTTTCCTTGAGACAGCTAAGCTTGTTTTGTTAATTGTTCCTGTTAATGCTGATAATTCTCAGGATTTTCAGCCAAAGGAACAGATGATAAAATGAAAACAACAAATTTGTTCAAAGTCACATGTCTATAACCAGCAGATATGTATGAATGAACATAAAGCTTTTCAAAAACTGCTTGTAAATTTTCTAAGCCATTAAAACAGAATCCTTGGAAGACTCCTTCTAGTGTCTGCTTCTTAGGGGGCTAACAGAGTTCAACAAATACTCCAGCTCAGCCTTCATTCCTCACCATCAAGTTTTATAGGATGAAATGTATGATGAACACAATAACAACAAAAGTATCTGCATCCTAAAAGACTCCAAAGTGAATGTTAGTCCAGAAGGAAAGAGTGAATGCCTGCTGGTCTAGTGGAAGGTGTTCCTGCCCATGGGCAGGGGGTCTGTAAGGTCTCTTCTGACCCAATCCATTCTGCAATTCTTCACCTGTATGATTTCTGTGAATGAGGTTTTAAATGAAGAAGGGAATGAAATGAAGTTTCTGACAGAGGCATTCCTTGGTTTTGGAAAAGTGTGTAAACTTTGTAAGGTACTACAAAATCGGAAATTATTAGACATATTATTCCCAGTAGGACTATATTTGGGAATCCTAGCCATGATGGTGATATTTGGGATATTCCAGTATAGCAAAGAATTTTCATTCATGTGCATAGAGAAGCAAGATGTTGCACCTTCAGAGGCCTCAGGGAGCACAGGAGCACTATGTCCTCAAAAAAGGGAGGGCTGTGTGTTGAGCACACAGGATGCACAGATATATTGAAGCTGTTGGGTCCTGGATAGATCTCCCCCACTCCTGGGTGCTGGGCTCCCTGGGCACAGGCCCAACTTAGATTTTTTATTATGTTTCTCTAACAGATAATGACATGCATAATTTTTATTAATTTCCTTGGCTCATTTATCTAGAAGTGTAACTTAGTGAGAAAGGATTGATAAGACTATGACACATCCACAGAGGAAGTAAACATAATTGGCCATAAGGGCTGTAACATTTGGTTTCTACTTGGCAAAGCATAGACAGTGCTGTCTTCAGACAACTCACCCCAGATGGACAGCTTATTTGTGAAGCAAAACAGTGGTGGGTGGACAAAGCAACACTTGTTTCTTCTAGAGAAGGCACTCCCTTTTCTTTGGTGGAAGGTTTTGTTTCAGTTCCCTCCTCTAAACTACAAAGAAGGTAGATATTTAAATATGTCCTGTGGTCTAGATGACTGCCCTAACTGTTGGTCTGGGGGACTTGAGAAGGAAGGAAAGCTATCCTTCTTTTAACTTTTGATTGACAAGTGAATCTTCTTTAAAAACACTGGCTTTGTTTCTATATTTTCCCATGACTTATAAAATCACCCCAAAATGGAGCTGATTTAATCTTTCAGCAAATAAATTATGTTTTGATTCAAACCAAGTTCTTTACTTCAGTGAAAATTGTTGCAAAAACTTGATTTTGAAATGATAGAAACCTAGTAATTTATCTGTTCAGTTTCCTGGTTTTGCCACTGAATAGAGAAAACCCAGACACACACAAACATAAACACACTTCCTTGAGAAGACTTAAACTAAAATTTAGCCTTGATCAGCACTAGATAATAGTTCCTCAAGACTATGGCATGACAACTACATGTCTTCTGTTTCTTTACCTTTCAGTGCAAACAAAGAAAAACACAAAAATTTTCTAGCCTAAAATGCCTGTGTGTCTAAGAAAAACTTGAGTAGATAACTCTTGTTACTGACTCTAGGAAACACTGAAGTAAAAATCAGAAAAAGGAAACAAACCAGCAGTCATTATTAATAGTATGTTTTTTATGTTAAAAGCATACAAAATTTTTTAAAACTTATATTTTCTTTTTTTTAATCTGCCCAGATGAAAGGCACCCTGTGTTACTAAGCTTGAACTAACTTTCTTTCTTTCTTTCTTTCTTTCTTTCTTTCTTTCTTTCTTTCTTTCTTTCTTTATTTCTTTCTTTATTTCTTTATTTAAATCTCTCTATCTCTTTATTTCTTTGTTTCTTTATTTATT
>JAWMRA010000078.1:71543860-71555455 GCA_035584735.1 Pseudotriccus pelzelni
TTTCTTTCTTTCTTTCTTTCTTTCTTTCTTTCTTTCTTTCTTTCTTTCTTTCTCTCTCTTTCTTTCTTTCTTTCTTTTCTTTCTTTCATACTAACAGCACCCTTATACATTATTACTCAAAGATTTATGCTAAAACATTTTCTCTTGCAGGATTACCAGTAGTTGCTTTTCTTTAATTACAGATTAATTCTGATCTGAAAGTGCCTAGTCACACATCTCTGTCTAGCCCTTCTTAACTACCACAGGATTTGAGTTCGGCTTTTTGTTTTTTTTAATCACAACAGATACTTTTTGATAAGCCAAAATTTCTTTTCTCATTTCTGGAACCAGAATCATAAAATTCACGTACTAGTTTCAGAGTTTTTAAATTAGTTGTTATAGACTTGATGAATGAGTGAGAGAAAAATTACTTCCCCAAACACACACACACCCCCCTTCCAAACAGTACAGTCACAGCCCCAGTTGATATGAAAAGTTATGATAAGTCAGTTAACCATACTTAGGCCGGACCTGTCTTTGTAGATTCTCCTGTAAAATAAACAGAACTTTTCAGCCACCTACTACCCACAGGAAATACCACTACTTATCAAATATATACAGGAATCTGTCTCTTTTGAGGCAGATCAGAATGCTTAGGCTGATTAATGTACACAGACTGGGTGTTCTTCTTATACTAAACAGCCAGAGCATTTTTCAGAGAAAAATTGATAATCACACATACAACATTTTCCCATGGAGTGGGAAGTGGCAGTGAAAATTACAGTGTTTTGCAATTGCCTTACCAGGGATTCAGGTGTTTCTTCCAACGTGTGCATTTGGTGAGAATTACACTTTGAAGTATGAACCTTCACAAGTATTCTTTGACCTAATGAATATTTATAATCCTGAAAACAGAATAATTTTAAGAGATAATTCTGTTCCACCAAAAACTTTGCATTCTGACAGAGTATTTAGCTCAGGGGAAAAAGAAATCTAAAATTCTCACAGAAAATTTAATCCAGCTCTGTCCCACTTGGGTGACTACTCTTACAGTTTTATTGCTGCATCAAAGGAGACAGGAACACTGCCTTTCATGTCTAGGTGGTTCTAATAGGAATTCTGATGCTTACTTACTTGTCGAACTGCTAGAGCACATAACCCACGGGGGGCTGCAGACTAAAAGGCTAAAGACCTATGTCAGGAGAAGAAATGGTTCTCTAAGCTTACTCTCCTTCTTATCTTTTCTTATTTGGCTGCAAATATGGACAGGGTCCATATTTCTTTTATAAAGACAACCTTCTACAAGGAATAGGTCAGATAAAACACTCTACAAGAAAAAAGTGATCCTTCCCTTGGGATATAGACTTGAAAGATAAAACTGGATGAAGCAGACACAGAAGAGATTGTCATAGTGAGACACTGAGGAGCAGGGAATAGGCAGCTAGGTCTCAAAGGAGACTAAAGCTATGTAGGAATTAATATGAGCAGCATAAGGCTTATTGTAACCTTGAAAGTATTGAGCAGACTGAAACCTTCCTGTAAGGTTTTCAGGAGAAAGGATAGACTTTGTCATGTAAACTGATTATAGTTCTATTCCCTCTGACCGATGAGTGGATTTCTAACCTTAAAAACTTGTCTTGTTTACATTCTACTAAAAACTGTCTTTAGTTTAACCTCTTTTTTTTTTTTCTTTAATCTACTTTGAGGAATACACAAACACGGACAAAAACAACTCCTTGTTCTGACTGACACAGGCTTCTATCAGACATATCTCTGATAGCTCTTCACCTGAAATACTGGGAATTTTAGCTCCATTCTAATTTTCATGTATTTTTTAACAGGTCTTGACATCTCATTTGAGGTTGTGTATTTCTCCAGGCAAGAAAGAGAAAATTGGGGACGAATACACTATGAGTACACAGGAAAATCACCTTAGAACTCCTGTGTTTTGAGTTAAACGAGGTTTAACTCACAGAGAGAGCAGACATTGGTAAGGATGCCATCTTTTATGATAGATAGCTCCACAAAAGTGCAGCACTGATTTTCCCCTGAGTGCTTTGCTTAATGGACATTATTTGCCACTTTTGTTTCTATATTCACTTAGTTTCTGATACAACAAAAATGCCTATTGGCTTTGGGGACATTTTTTGCATTAAATGTTGCTCAACATGAGCCTGAAAAACGTATGTCCAACTTCCAGAATGCAATTAAGATTAAATAAAATGGATGCAAGATTTTGTCTGATTGTTATTCAGATGTATAATGGTCAAAATCCTTCCACGCTTATAAAACCTATATAAAATCCGCTGACAGCTGCAACACCTGGCATATACAATTAAGACAATCATTTTTAAAAAGGGGAAGACAACAGTAAGATCAATCCTTTTGTTATCAGTTTATCTTTGTCTTGCCACAGTTACAATGTCATCAGTCCCGAGCTACCTGCTACTCCTACATTATTCATACAAAAGTTTTATTGTGCACCTACTCTAACCACACAAACTGCAATGTAGTTACACAGAGACGTTCCAACATCCTTTTTCATAGAATCATAGAATGCTTTGGGTTGGAAGGGACCTTAAAGATCATCTAGTTTCAAGCCCCAGCCATGGGCAGGCATGCCACTCACTAGATCAGGTTGCTCATGGCCCTATCCAACCTGGCCTTGAACACTTCCAGGAACAGAACTTCCACAACTTCTCTGTGCAACCTGTTTCAGTGCCTCGCTACCCTCTGAGTAAAGAATCTGTTACTCACTTCTAATCTAAGTCTCTCCTCTTTTAATTTAAAACCATTCCTCCTTGTCCTATCACTGTCTTCCCATGTAAAATGTTCCTCTCCTTCTCTTTGTAAACACCTTTTAAGTACTGAAAGGCCACAATAAGCCTTCTCTTCTCCAGGATGAACAACCCCAACTCTTTCAGCTTGTCTTAGTAGGAAGGTGCCCAGACTTCTGGTCATACGCTTGGTCCTCCTTCAGATCTGCTCTAACAGGTCTATGTCTTTCTTGTGCTGAGGACCCCAAACCTGAATGCAGTACTACATGTGGGGTCTCACAAGAGCAGAGTAGAAAGGCAGAATCACCTCCCTCAACCTGCTGGACACTCCTCTTTTGATACAGCCCAGAACACAGTTGGCTTTCTGGGTTGGATGTGCACACTGTTGGCTCATATCCAGATTTTCACCCACCAGAATTCCCAGGTTCTTATCTACAGGGCTGCTTTCAGTGATTTCTTCTCCAAGTCTGTACTCTTGTCTAGGATTGCCATGCCCCAAGTGCAACACCTTTCACTTGGACTTCTTGAACTTCACAAAGTTCTTGTGGTCCCACAAGTTTTCCAGACAGAGCCCTGAGGAAAGCCATTCTCCACCAATCTTCACATGCACATGGAGCTATTGACCACAACTCTTTGTATCTCCAGACAATTCCTCATCCATTGAATAGTCCACCCTTCAAGATGTCTCTCCAATCTGGAGACAAGGCTGTTGTGTGGGACTGTGTCAAAGGCCTTACAGAAGTCTAGGTGGAGGATATCAGTTGGCCTTCCTTTGACTATTGCAATCACTCCATCATAGGAGGTCACCAGATTGGCCAGGCACAACTGGCCCTTAGTGAAGCTGTGCTCGTTGTCTTGGATCATCTCCTTGTCTTGCATGTGTCTTAACATCACTTTCATGAAAATTTGTTCTATGGTCTTTCCAGCACAGAGGTGAGGCTCCCCAGTTTGTAGTTCTCTGTGTTGTCTTTTCTCCCCTTTGTAAGAGAGGAGAGACGTCTTCCATTCTTCCAGTCACCAGGGACTTTACCTGACTGTCATCCCTTGGCAAATAACGTGAAAAGTGTCTTGGCAATAGCATCATGCAGTTCACTCAAGACGCTGGGATGCATGTCATCAAGCCCCACGGATTTTTTATTAGCTAGGCTAGAAATTTAGGTGAAAATTAAAAATCTGTAACATTTAGCAGATCACTGTTAAGCTGAAACAGTTTATACTATTGTATCTCATCCAGGAAAAGTAAACAAAAATGCAAGAAAATCCTCCTTCCCAAATCCCCCATTGTTAATTTTAAGATCCAGTTCAATGTTCATAAAAAGGTCAGTATAAAATTGTTGCTTATGGTAGCATAATACTGAATTTGATGACCCTGGTGGGCTTTTACAGTCCTGTGATCTGATAGAATGAAAAGAGCTGATAAGGAATCATAAATGTATATATCAGGGAGACCTGGCTTCTAGATGTTATATATTTTTCAGAGAAAGAACTTTAAGTGTATACTTAATGGAAATGAGTGAAAATCCTCTTTGTTTCTTAACTTAAATGTCAGAGAAAGAAAGAGAGGTTTGTTTATATAAGTTCTAATGTTGTTTAAGGTTCGAAATTCAGCGGAAAGAAAAGAGAGAAAGAAAAGTCAGACTGTAGAGAGGGAAAAAGAAAGAAAATAAAAAAGAATTTCCAGAATGAACTCCTTTGATTATACATGTACTCCTTTGATTACACAAGTTCAAGGATTTTTAAAAAAATCTTTCTGATTATTTTTTAACTAAGTCTGCACTGGAAAAAAAAATAGAAGACATAAAGCTCATTTTCGTGATAGAATCCATATTCATCTGGAAGAAAAAATCTTTGGTTTAAAATAAAATAATATTCCCCTTGGAGACATAGCTGAAATTTTACCTTTCTCATATTCACACTCTGGACACATCAACTACAGTGCTCAAAAATTATCACATATCCAATATTGCGTTGTCTTGCACCTTTTTCTTAGTCTACACATTGCAAACTGACTTAAAAATTCACAAATGAAAATAACACTCATGTAGATATTGCACATTGCATTTAGCTTGGCAACACAAAAATGGCCTTACCAGATTTATTCCAGATATTCCAAAACTTCTAAATTTATTGATATATTTGGGTAATCACCATCAGTCTTTTATCATTTATACTTCATGGAAACTATGATCAACTAAAAATAATGGCATTTTGCTGCCACTTCATATTCAGTGGCCCATGCAATTAATTACTGGAATTGAGCAAGTTGACTTACAGAGGAAGCAACCTGCATTTGGGCACATAATCAATAATATTCATGTTCAGTTATTGGATCAGCAATTGTAATTGTAATAAGTCCAGTGGGAACATATATAAATGTACGTTCATACATACATGCTGAGTTTTGCATCTCAGGATTTCTGAAAGTTTAGCAGAAGTTAGCAACTAAAGCAGAGAATGTTTGTTTATCCTTTCCCTCACTCACAGCACACAGTCCTCAGTAAAGCATAAAACATACATTTTATGCTGTTAACTGCATAAAGATGTAGCTGGGGGGAATTAAAGACATAAAAATGCTGTCAAATACCATTATAAATATTGTCTGTATTACGTATTTTAACTAGATAATCTTGATACAGACATGTACATGCACTTCTATTTGTCTCTTCAATCACAGCTTCAGGCTCTTCCTCCACTATGTAAAAAATGGACTTCATCAGAGGTAGATCAGAACTGTATTTTACTACGTACTGGTCACATAAGCCTTTAGCTTCCACTACATGAATTTTGTCTTATGGTGAACTTTGTTAAGATCTTCTGAAATTAGTTCAATTTTTCCTAAAGGGTGGATCTGTGCTCTTGGTGGTTCTCCTACATTAGGGGGAGGTAGTTTCAAAACTGAGTGAATAGCTCGTCCCAGAGGATGGTGAACTGTGCCACAGAATCTAATTGGAGGACAGTAATTAGTGATGTACCCCCGGGCTATATAATGGGTCCAGTCCTGTTTAAGATCTTCATTAGTGACCTGGATGATGGGGCAGGGTGTAGGCTCAGCCAGTTTGCAAGCAACACAAAACTGGGAGTAGTGGCTGATATGCCAGAGGGTCATGCTGCCCTCCAGGTACACCACAACAGGCTGGGGAAATGGTCCAACAGGAAGCTCATGAGGTTCAACAAGGGGAAGTGTAAATTTTTGCACCTTGGGAGGAACAAGCCCATGCACTAATATATGCTGGGGGCCACACAGATGGAAAACTGCTTTGCAGAAAAGGGGTCATTCAATGTAAAACAAATTCATTTCAGTAGAGCTTAGTGCTGTGCCATGTAAGAAAATTTGAGGAAAAAAACAATTCAAATTAATCTAGTACTTTTATTTCAGTCCCTTACATTGGCCAACATTTAAATGGTGTTTCAGAATGAAACAGCATAGAAATAGAAAAAAGTGCATCTATATTTCCATGTAATATAACATGTAGATAAAAGTGCAGCCACATAGGAATTGGTATTGGCAAGTCTAAATAGCAATAAAAAACAGTGTTAATGGCAGTTTGTTACAAATAGAAGGTTATAACCATCCTGATTTGTTACGGTGATATTGGGTAGAGTGTTTTTATGCAAAGGCCCTGCATACAGTAACGAATAAGGAAATTTATGTGTTAGCTGTGAATGAGAGAAGATAAGCTGTACCAAAGCAAGATAAAAAGCTTTTTCTTACTCTGTGTGTAAGACCTCACAACCAAACATCTCAGTTTATAGAGCGACACCTTCAACAAGAGTTAAATACTGCTGAAACCAAGATACTTTTTCTCTATTGCTTTAAAGTATTTAAAGTAAGGTAACAACATACTAAGGCCTTCAGCAAATCTGGAATTGGCCACTTCCTAATACTTTTAAAATGGAATAAAATACTGCCTGCCAAGAATTGCACAGTGTGCTCCTGGAGCATTGTAATTCTTATCTGTATGCTGTAAAAAAATTACATCATTAGGGTTGAGACAAAAACAGTGAAAGCAATGAACGGTTTAAAAAATGTAACCTGTGAAGAGAGGTTAAGAGCACTGAATTTATATAACCTACAGAGGAGATAAGTAAGAGGTGATAAAATAAGTATATATAAGTACCTTCCAGGAATTACTAAATAGAAAAAAAAAAAAGGCATTTTAACTTAATTTGTTCTTGTAAGTCAAAGAATAAGTAAAGCTCTGAACTTAAGAAAATGGAGGCCAAAAAGTGAAAAAGCATTGCATAAAAGTGAGGTCAATTAGATAGTGGAATAACCTGCCAAAACAGCTATTATCACTGAAAGCATCCAAGGCATACTACAGACGGAACCTATAAAAAATTGTAAGTACAATCCTACTTCTATACAAAGATGGGTCAGATGACCCAGTCAGTAATTTTGAACCCTAGTATCTATTATTTAAGGATTATACAAGACAATAAAACACCAGCAGAATAAATAGTAACACACAGAGGTAAATTTGTCCTTCAGAAGGAATACTTTCATATGTAATTTTCAGGTTTTTTAAAGCAAATGGTTATCATAAATTTTGGGTAATTTCTCTCATCTGTGGCCTCAGGGTTTGGAATACTCTGTAGAATTTTTTAATTTTCTTTTTTTTAATTCTAAATAAATGTCTCAAAAATACATTTGTAGTGATTAATTGGCAACATAGGCTGATTAATAAGTTATTAGGCTGATGGTGTTTAGAAGTGCTATAACATCAAATAATCTTGCCATTTTTAAGAGGTTTAATGTTGTGCAAAATGATCTATTAGCTCTGTGTTGAAGCCTAAATTGTTTTTAATCTGAATGCAAGCAATTTTTCAGTTTGATGTGCAATACCATTAAGTACTTAAAAATACAAATTTAACAAAGTTTACATATTAGTATTATGAGAACAATGTCTCCCTAAAACCTGGGCACTTTGCCATTAAATTTAGCATCTTAACTTCTTTTTCTTCTTTTTTTGAACCTTCTTTAGACTATCGAATCAAGAAATCTCACTCTATTTTCAGAAAAGATGTTGAAAGACAGTTTGACAGAGCTATAGGCAATTTATTTTAAAGAGTGCATTCTATTAATGGGAGATTTATGCTCTATCAATACATAATTTCTACACAAATCACAAAGACTTTAATGACGTGCTGCTTCACTATTATATGCCTCAAATTTAGTTAATGATTAAGAAAGCCAGTGTCACAACCACTACCACCAACACCAGAGAACCCACAAACCCTCATTTACTTAAATTCACACAAAATGCAGAACAGGACATGAAAAATACCCTCCAGTGACACAAAACCCCCATAATTTAATATTATGTTTTCCCTGCTTGCATAAAACAAAACTTCATACTTTCAAAAGTTCTATTATAAGTTATTTTTTGCTCAAAATTTTCAGCATTTTTATACATCAGTTATATGCAGTATACTGCATTTTTGTGCAACCCTGAGAGGGCCAAAGTTTTTTGAAAGAAATATCAAAGTTTAGAAATTTCTGTACAACAAATTAATGGAAAACTGGACAGTCTTCAGATGACATTTTCTTGTGAAGTTGCTAATCTCATCCCTTCAACACTAGGTATAGTGTCTGATAATCTCATTCCTTTAAGATTATCTCAGAAACTTAATTAAATTTTTTTAAAGTATTTAAAATCTATTTTAAACAGATGTATGTGACTATAGAATAAGAAAAATACCTGAATTAAATACAATAATTAAACAACAGGCATAATACATGAAACATAATCTATTTTTTGGAGTTAATCAGTATTTTTTTTCCTTAAAATAATAACATAGCAGAATCAGAATAGATTTATGTGTCTTCATAAGAATTTCTGTTGCAATTGAGATATTTCACAGTGCATTTTATGAGAATTTCCCCCCCTCCCACCTCATGAAGAAAAAAAATGCCTGTTGCATAATAAATTTAGATCCAATTATGTTCTCATGATACATTTTTGTAAAATAAATTGATAGTGATAGATGTATACTTAAAAAACACCAGGAGCTCATCATTTTACATACACAGAACAGCTTGATGTTGTGAACTGACAGAGAATGCACAATAGTTCTTCCTCTCATAGTATATCCATTTATTTTATACTGGTGAGTGTTCTTCTAGACAGTTCAATCATTTTCAAGATGAATGTGTTGTTAGAAAAGGAATGCTTCATAAAGGTCCCCACAGTATTTTTCTATAGTGTTTCTGACAATCCAAAGCAAAACCATACATACAAATACACAAACCCAAAACTAAATAAACAAACAAACAAACAAGAAAGGGGAAAAAAAAAAAAAAGCAAACAAAAGCAAAACAAGACCCAAGCCAATTAAAAATCACACGCACACAAACCCCCCAAAACTAACAAAAAAACCCCCAACCTCTCACAAAGGCAGAATATGGTAAACTGAGACAGGAAGAGAGGTAAAAGAGTTTATGTCAACCTTTTTAGAAAAAAGCATGCTGCAACAGTAATGCAGGGTCTGAATGTAAAACTTTTCTTCTGACCAAACCTCAAAATTTCCAGTTCTAGCTATACCTGTCTTGATTTAGTGGTGTTGTTGAGGATTTAATCTTGTGTCAGAGGCCAAAACTTAGCCCACAGATAATTTCATATTTTGGGGAAATTCAAACTTTCAGAGAAATTCTTATTTTGTTCAGTAGAGCTGACCAGCTGTCTGAGTTTAAATGAGACACAGGTGTTTTGCTGGGAATAAATTATGAGGAAGACCCAAAACTCCTCCCTCTAAGCAATTACAAATCCAAAATTAAGAGACGCCAACTGAGGAACAGTGTGGAAAAGGGAAAATTAAATTATAACAAGGTAAGAATAACAGCCCTTTATTAAAAGCTATATATGTATTGGCAGAAACAATGAAAGAACACAAGTAAAACACCCAAACAATAATTCTATACCCAGAAACAATCCCCTTCAAGACAAACAAATAAATCAACAGTGAAAACAGTTCAATTTTCACCCTTTGGGGCAATTACAGCCACAGTCAGCAGGAGGCGCTATTGAACCGCTGGAGATGTGGAGCCTGCAGTTGTTTGAGTCAGTTGGCAGGGGATGCTATTGGGTCACTGGTAGTCACTGCGTGGGGCTTCCCCAGTGCTGCAGATGAGTTGAACAAATGGACGTCCTCCCCCCCCTCACCGAAAGGGGGGAAGTGGAGGGGAAGGGAAAACACTGTTCCCAAACACTGGAGAACTCACTCTTTCCCGCTGGCTGAGATGCAGGTGGTGTAGGTTTTTGTCCCTCTCTGGTCGAAATCCAAGCAAAAAACTCCAAACTGCAGCACAGGTACTAAGAGCGGTAGTTCCAACAGCAGTCCTGACAGCAGTCCGGGCAGCAGTCCGACAGCTCTGATTACCTCCCATCCCTTCCTGGCATCCAACTCCTCCCCCCGTTTCCCTGGAGACAAGGTGAGGCAATTAACATGGGAATGCAGCCTTACTGGTGCTTTTCTTCTGTGACACTTAGTTGCCTGGATACAGTCACCTTGGCCAATTCCCCCTCCCTCCAACACAGTGGGCAGGGGAAAAGGGAAATTCTAGCGTAGCTCCAAGAACAAAATAAATCATGACATCCAGGCAAAAGCTGGACTCAGTGACTTCTCTCATAAATCTTTGGCTCCTTCAGACAAAACCAAATATCCACCTTTAAATAATTTTTCTGAATTGTGTCCATTGTGCTTTCAGTTCCTACTCCTTCTGTCAATGGAAAAAAGCTATGTGATCTCATTTGAATCCTACTGGGTAAAATAAGTTCTAATAATTTAACCTACCAATGAAAGGGCCTTAAGCTAATCCTGATCAATCTTCTAAAGCAGATTAGAACTCACTCATGTGATATTTCAATCGGCATTTACACAAGAGTAATGAGCAGGAAGTCAAAGTAAGGAAGTAGAGCATCTTTTCTGACACAGAGACAGAAGAAGACACATCTATGATTTTAGAAGTCCCCTCGATTGTACACAAATTAAGGTCAAGAGTAGCACTCCAGTAAATTTTCAGTGATGAAGCAGCATCCCAACAGCTTTATTTGATGACTCATGCTGTGCACAAATCAAAGAGCAACATTAAACTTGTAGTGTTTCTAAGCTGGAAACTACATGTTATTCATGCATAAATATCTCTTTGAATAAACCTTGCTATAGTTCACAACGAATGAGAGACAGATATTGGGTGTTTGCGCATGGCTAACAGCACTACACTTGAGTGCTTGTTGGCTGTAGATTCATTTTTCAGAGCTGTTTAAAAGCCACATCCATTTCGTGCAAGTCCAATAGTGCTAATCATTGGTTTTAGTTGAAGCTGAGCACACAAACAACTTTTCCATTACTTAAAAAAAAAAAAAAAAGCTCTTCAAATGGAAAACTTTTGCTTTAATGTCCCTTAGAGTAGTTTAGTTAAAAGAACTTGCAACGATATGTTGCAAAAACCATTCTTCTTGAATTTTTTTGAGCTTCAGTTTTCAGCACTTTCTTCAGTGTTACAGAGTTGATGCATATCTTAGCTCGGCCTTCCCTAGTACTTGGCATGTGAAACTCCTAATAGATGGACAAAACAAATTTTTAAGAAGACACTTTTCTTTATTATAAACCATCATCAAAGAGCACATATGTCCTGGGTTACACAAAATTTCTGGTATCCACCTTTTCTTTTTTTTCTCCAAATATGCCTTTTTGGCTTTTTGGTGTTTTGCCTTCTTTAAAAAGACTGAACTGCTAGTGATTAATGACTCAATCATTCAACCACCTGCAGTTACTGCCCAGGTGCTGTAAGAGACTGGACTATCAGTGCTGATGGCTCAATCAGCAGCTGCTTTGCTGA
>JAWMRA010000078.1:71555555-71580203 GCA_035584735.1 Pseudotriccus pelzelni
TGCTGCCGCTGGCGCTGGCCGTGGTGTGCGCGGCGCGCAGGTGAGCGCCGCCGGCATGCGGAGGGAGGGAGGGACGGAGGGAGGGAGGGAGGGAGGGAGGGAGGGAGGCAGGTGCGGGGCGCCCCGGCGGCCTCCCTAACCCAGCCTGTGCTCCTTCCCGCAGCGCCGACGGGCCCAGCAACATGTCCTACGTGAAAGAGACGGTGGACAGGCTGCTCCAGGGCTACGACATCCGCCTCCGCCCCGACTTCGGAGGTGAGGCGCCCGCGCCCCCCCAGCCCGCGCCCCGGCCCCCCGCAGGTGCGCTAACGCCGCCTCCCGCTCCCCCCGCAGGTCCGCCCGTGGACGTGGGCATGCGGATAGAGATCGCCAGCATCGACGTGGTCTCGGAAGTCAACATGGTGAGTGACCCGCGGGCCGGGG
Organism: Pseudotriccus pelzelni; assembly: GCA_035584735.1. Classification (NCBI taxonomy): domain Eukaryota; kingdom Metazoa; phylum Chordata; class Aves; order Passeriformes; family Tyrannidae; genus Pseudotriccus; species Pseudotriccus pelzelni. The sequence goes on from JAWMRA010000078.1 coordinate 71,555,979, forward strand.
CGGTGCAGCCCGGGCGCCGTCCCGCCGGGGCGGGGGCAGCCAGAGCCCCGGGGCCGGGAGCCCGGCTGCCTACCGGGCCACGGCAAGTGCTACAAAATAGCCAAGGATGTTACAGTTGCTAGGAAGGGTTATTTTGCATTTTTGAGATAACGTTGGCACACCTGCGGTGGCACTTCGGAAGGGCCCCCTGCCTTGGTCAGAATACTTGCTGCAGGTTTGAGGCTGTGGGTCCCGCCTTGCCCTGGTTTGCCCTTTGCGTAGTCAACAGCTGTCTTCGGAAATGTTGGAGTTTCTCGAGCTGTAGCACCGGTGGCCAGATGTGCGTGTTTTCATGTTAAATTATTCAAAGAGTTAGACACTTCACTTTGCAAGCTAGTGGCCTTGAGGAAAAGGTGCAAAGGAAAAATAAAAAGGATCTTCTAGAAAACGCTCTTGTAGAAGGGAAAGAATAACGACGTTGCTGAATAAGTACAAAGGACATTTCTAGCTATCAAAATCAGAAAAGTCTCGTAGCTACAGGTGTGAAATATACTACATTTGATTTCAGATCTACTGCAAGAAGAAATGCTAATTGACATGCAGGCTTAAAGAGCAAACGTGTCTGTTTAGTGCCTGCCTTGTTTGACAGCCCTTTCCCAGAAGAAAACGAAAAATCAGTTGTAAGTTTAAACATTATACAAAATCATGTTGAATTAGTCTGCACCATGGGCATTTTGCTCTCAGTCTCTTATGTTTGATCTCATATGAAAATCTTTCTCATATGAAAATGTTTTATGTACATAGGGGAATACCTACTTAGTTAAAAGAAGCGAGAAATCTTACATTTCCATCCTGATCAGCAGTTTATTTTATTGGGTGATAATTTGCCCATGCAAAGTAATTTACTCAAGAGTGGGAATTTCTTCCTTGATGTATTAGTTAATAGCTGTCATTAAAGCAATATCTTCAGGGATTGTTTTCATTTTCATATTTAGTTTTATTCTGTTATTTGTTTTATATACACAGCTTATGTTTGTTTGTAACTGTTATATTTGCTTATGAATATGCATGGTGAGTGGGGAGGCAAGGAGTGTTGTCACATAGTGTGTAGCACACCAGGTTCTGCAGACTGCTAATGTCACTCAGAGAAAATTTTGCAAGTTTCAGCTCCTGGAGTTCTTGTTGCTGTATTGTACTTTCAGGGGGGAACATGGTATAGACAGTGCAGATGAGGCAGAGAAATCAGAACATAGACCTTTATCAAAATTGTTAAAGAACAAATATACTCCAACTCCAAACTATCTCCACCACCCTGTTATGGGATTGCTGTTTCTACAAAGCAGTACACCTGGGAAAAGCCAAACAACAAAATACCTGTCCTGAAAGGTCCAGAGTTTGTGAAGTTTCAACACCTGAAATATTTTTAATCTGTGGATGTGTTAGTTTCCAATGGCAATCTCACAGAGCATTAATTGCATCAGTTGGCAGCATTTCTTAGTTGCATGCTAGATCCATCAAAGCTTTCTTCTCCTTTCTAACACTTGCACAGCCCCTGGGAAACTGTGATTTGAACCTTCTGATTTTTGATTGGGGGAAGTTACATACCAGATGGATTCTTCGACTAATCTCTGTGTGCTAAGGGGGCAGCTTGATTAAAACTGGTCAAAAAGTGGGAAAATGTTTTCATTTCTTAAAATGCTGCATCTCACAGCAGAAGGAATCAACTATTCCCAGTTATAGCCAATAGCCCGTTACTTAAGGCAAAACAGACGAAAAATAGTCTGCATTCTGAATCAATCTGAAAGGGCTTGCCCATATCACAGGTGCTACCTCTACATACCCATGAGTAGAGTGTTCTTTGTTGTAAGGTCTTTGTTGTGTTGGTAGAGACTGTCTGCCTGGTTTTGGACAGTGACCAATTATTTCACCCGTCATTAAAAAACGAGGGAATCAACATCTTGGCTTAAGCAAAGTTTTTCTACCTAGTAAAATAATGCTGTTTTCTAGTACTTTTTTTTTTTTCGGAGCCATCACAGCCTTGGGATGCTTAATGTTGCATCACATGTGAATTGTTTGCCTTCTCTTCTTTGAAAATCTTATAGATTTTTCTGGTTTTAATTTGTTTAGTAAGAGCTACCGTTCCGCAGCTTCAGACCCAGAAATGTTTTTCTGAAGTTCCTATTTTATAGCTTCTTTTGGCTATAGGGCAGTTTTCTTACTGAAGGAAACCAGTAACATGAGCGGGAAAGCAACACCCTCGTCATGTGAGGTCCTCCTGGCAAGAGAGTCTAATTGGATTCTACCAGAATTCAGTCAGTCTCACTTTAGCAGTATTGGAGGGAGTTGTCTTATCCCTTGGCTTTCCTCAGGAACATGAAACCTTATACCAAGAATGGTAGAGACAGCTACTCCAAATCATGGTACCCACAGGGTTAAATTTTATATTCCAGTCTCAATGCCTAAATAAGAGTAAAAATTAATATATATATATATAGGCTATGAAGGAGATATTCTCCTTTGGTGCTTTAGCTGAGACTTTGTCATGGCTGTAGGCTGTCTGCCAAGTGAACAAGCTGATTTGTATGTCCAAATAAATCCAGTCCTCAGGTAAAAAGTTGAAATATAGACAAGAGAGTTATTTTGAATTCTCTGAACGCCAGTAGTAATAACTGTCTGTTCAAGCAGCTTGTCTGGTTGTAGTGGCTTTTTCTAGTATACTAAACTATTGTGAAATACTTTAGTAATACTTAACTAATGAATTGAGACTAGCACAGTCTTGAAGTCAACAAGTTCTGTTATTTCTCCCTGAGTACTTGGTCCTTATCTGTTCAGCTCTTTAAACAGCATTGTTTTATATCTGCTTGGTAGTTCAATAATACTGTGGTGAGCTGCCATTGTTACTTTTGCAGAAGGATTATTTGAAGCATTCATTCTTACGACCCTCCCATTTGACATCAGATATGTTGTCTTATGTTGATTTTTACAGGACATAAGCTGAAGAGCTTGTCGAACAATGAACAAATAGGAGAAGTAGAATGTAAAAGTCCCAGGGACCATTGCCCAGTTTCTCCCTAAAATACTCGAAGTTTTAGTGTTTTGATCAGATTTGCACATCCTTGCTACAGTAACTGGAAGCATTCTCTTCCAAAGGTACCAGGTGACCCTTCCTTTTGTCTCAGTTAATGATTGTTCGGTTAACTTTCATCCATGACCGAGTTCCTTTAGAAGTATATCCAACATATACATTAATATAAAGATTTCATTAAGAACCATGCTATGACTAAATCTATTATGCTGCTGTGATGTCTCGTTTACTCTAATACCTTTACATGGTTAACAGAAGGTTACTGCCAAGCTTTAGGGTATGCAAATAAGTAACATATTGGTGTATCTACAAGGAAACAGTCAAGAAGTAGCTAGACTAGGAAAAAAAAAATCATGTGGTTCATGACTTGATTTTTTCTAAAATGTATTCCTTACTGAAGAAAAGGTGTTAAAACCTTTTTAATAGGCAAAAGATAGCTGTAGATATTTTAAAGTTTTAAAAAAATACGTATGATAAATTATTGTTTTTAAAGCAGTTAAAAGAGACACCAAGAAGCAGGAAAAAAAAAAAAGCCCTTTATTTTATATTGGGAACACTAACGTACCATACTGATGTTGCTGTAGTTTCTGTGATTGCAGACTGAAGGTTTTGTGTCCCAGCAAAAATACGTTAAAGAAAACACAGAAAGAATGTTCAGTTCTCTAGCTTCTCTAGACTTGTACTTAAGGCTCTTACATTTATAACTAGTTAACACACTCCAGAGGAAGTATTTCCCTTAATGTTAATAAACATATATATGTATATATATGTTTATATATGCATATATATATATATACATGTGTGTATATATATACATATGTGTATATATATACATATATATATACATATACATGTGTGTATATATATACATATACATGTGTGTATATATATACATATACATGTGTGTGTATATATATATATATATACAAGCAGAATTTTTTCAAATTTGCCTGTAAATCCAGAGCAAGGACATGGAATCCTCCAGGGCCTAGAAGATCAGAAGGCCTTTGCCTTACTTTAGAGCTGATACCAGCCAGGTGGCTGCGGGGTCCTATACTAATAGATGTTTAGTCAAGATAAGCTAAATCTCTGAGTTTAAACACTGGGTTGAGTTGGCACTAAGGCACTGAAAGTTTGACCATTAATCCTGGCAGGCCAGTGCTCATGCATTAGACCCCAGTTTTAAGAATGGTAGAAAGACTTTCACGTATGGATGCAGGTTATCTTAAGACACTTTTTGCAGATTGAGAAAGACTAAGTTTACAGACACAGCCAGAGTTTCACAGGACTTGTACCTTCTCCCTGTCTTGATTAAGTATCTTGAGAGTTAGCATAGTGGCCATCGTGAATCTCAATGTAGGAAACAAACTCTACAATAGGGAACCAAACTTGCATTATGAACTCCATCTCATGGCTCTTTGAATCAGAGCATCCAAGTCTCATTGTTTGTGATCTTAAGTCTGGTTCATATAAAACTAAAAAGTCAAAAACTCCTTCGGTTGGTTCAGCCAATGTGGCAACACAAGTGATCAGGGTAGTCATAGTGACCATAAGTGCTCCTTGGTCTAAATATATTTACCTGAAGATGTTCATACAGATTAAACTGTTTGTTGGGTTTTTTTAAAGACATAAAGCTCAGTAATTACTAATTAAAATTTGCCTAGCTGTAGGGCAAAAGAAGTAGTACTTTTCTGTTATATAGCATATATCCTAAAGAACGTGAAGGACATGCAAGAGCACTTTTAAATGAATATTAATAAGAATGTTCTGCAAATGATTTTATTTTTTTCGGCAAATGTGGAAAAACTGATCAGTTAATAATACATAAAGGTCAGATCATTTCGTCACTGCCTATTCCAAACAGGAGTAATTCTATTAAAGAGTGAAACATGGAATGAATATAGAAATTGGCAGCCTGAGGTTAAATGACTGGGTCACTGTTACTGGAAGTTTTGTTGGGTCATTTTTCATTGACAATAATAAGATGTTCTTCAAAAAAATTGACAAGTAGGCAAAAAGTATAAAGCAGTAATGTAAATGTTGTTTTCTATGATGCAGAAGCTGGATATATCTTAATATTTCAAAGTTAAATGAACTTGAGACCAGCTTCAGGGTTGATAGAAGCTGTATTCCAGTTTTCTTTTTAGCCTGACTGGCATATTAATTCCCTGATTTCAAGGTTTAAAAAAAGTATGAATGCCCTTTAGAGAAGATGTAATTCTTTTATCTAGTTTTAAACTCACAGTTCACTGCAAGGGCAACTCTCCTGACTCCTAAAATTGTTTCTCTTTCTAGCCACTGCAGGTGGCTTATCCTCACTTTTCAGCTTTTCTCAAGAGCTGATAAGCTCAGTTCTGACCTGTGTGCTTCATCTTTTTGCCCAGATTTAACACCTGACACCGCAGGGCATCCTGACATTCCTGTAGTCTAGCCAGATAATAACACTTGTTCAGAGTTTACATTTCTGAAGACAAGAAATAAAGTGGTCACACCTCCCATTTGTTCAAAAAGTATTCTAAGAATTTTTCTGAGCATGGAGTAAACAAACAAACAAAACCCAAACCAACTTAAAGTTTGAACTGTGGTGGTATTACTGTGATGAACTGTCAAAAATCTCTTCCACTGGAGTAAGCATGTGACCATCTGCAAAGGAAGGGATCACACATTTTCTTAATTGTGCCCCAAAACACTTCTCGTGCCAGGTCTACAGTTAATCAATTGTATCACAGTGGTGCCTATGGAATTACCTGGAATTATGGAGTGACACCCTCCTCCTATTTAGTGGAAGCTTTAGCCCTCAGTTTGGGTTGTCTAGGGTTTAACTAAATTAGTTACTTGCAATGAGATAGGCCTTGTAGTTGTGTGGATGAGAAAATGCAAGGTTTTCTCCAGTACTGCCTATTTTGTGCACCCACGTCAAATATCATGGCTGTGCTATGACCACTGGAAATGTCCAGGTTGTGATCTGTTAGTGTGCACAGATCCCACAGTTCAGTGGCACAAACCTTTTTAAACATTCAGGGTCCCAAATGATTCTTTAATAATGGAACAGCCAACGATTAACACAAAAGACCCATTCCCCAAAATTAACTGCTTTCTAAAAAAAAAGAAAAATAAATCCATAAAAATTAAATTTTAAGTTCTGTCAGGAAGATGAAAGACATCTCTGTGTGCAGGACAGGACAGGGGCTTAATTAAAAGCTTCTTTTTTTATTTTCCACAATTGCATTGCCCCTTTACTTCTGCTTTTGGACAGAGTCTTCCAAACTAAGCATTTTTCTCCATGAGGAAATTTAAGGGATAAATTTCAAACATCTGCAAAACTTAGTGATTTATTTTTTTAATCAGCTTTACTTTGTACTCTATTCCCTGAAAAGTTTCTTAAGTCTTCTAGGCTGTATTAATAAATTATCTGCCAACTGCAGTTCAGTACAGACCTGGAGCTGAAGCTGTGCAACCGAGAAAGAGAACATTCACAGCACCAGTTCACCGTGAGGTGGGAAAAGATACCAGCCTCAGTGGAGGAACAGTAACAAGCTCCAAAGCTGTTACCAGAAAGACTTGTTCCTGTTCACAGGATGCCAAGTGCTCTGACAACAGCTGAAACTGTTAAATCAAACCCAAAGATTGCCTTCATTCAGAAGTATCCCCAGCTGATGTGTTTTGTTGATCGTTGTGTTCCAAACAGCTGCTGCTTGGAAAAGTTCTCTAGGGTGTCTCATCTCCCATTCATGTCAAGTGTGCTGTACTTCAAAGCATTCGTAAAGACTGAAAAAACAGTTAAGGCCTTCTAGCCGTGATGAAAAAGTCCAAGATGGCTATCAGAAAGATTTTAGATTTTAATGCTCTTTGAGACTTCTTTTTTGCTACTAGAAAGAGAATTCAAGATCTCAAGGCATGTATTTTCATGCTTGTAAAATTCCCTTTCTCGCACATGCCAAAAAAAAAAAATGCTTGTAACTCTGTGTCTCAGTTTAAATGAGACACAGGTGTTTTTCTGGGAATGAATTATGAGGAAGACCCAAAACTCCTCCCTCTAAGCAATTACAAATCTGAAATTAAGAGACTCCAATTGAGGAACAGTGTGGGAAAGGGAAAATTGAATTATAGCAAGGCAGGAGTAACAGCCCTTTATTAAAAGGTATATATGTATTGACAGAAACAATGAAAGGACACAAGTAAAACACCCAAACATCCTATACTAGAAACAATCCCCTTCAAGACAAATGAATAAACCCAACAGCAAAAACAATTCAATTTTCACCCTTTGGGGCAATTATAGCCACAGTCAGCAGGAGGTGCTGTTGAACTGCTGGAGGTGTGGAGCCTGCAGTTGTTTGAGTCAGTCAGCAGGGGGCGCTGTTGGATCACTGGCAGTCACCACATGGAGCCTTCCCAGTGCTGGGGACGAGTTGAACAAATGGATGTCTTCCGCCCGCCACCAGAAGGGGAAAAACACAGCTCCCAAACACCGGAGAACTCACTCTTTCCTGCTGGCTGAGATGCACGGTGATGTGGTCTTTTCATCTCTCTCTGATGGAAATCCAAGCAAAAAAAAAAAAACAACTCCAAACTGCAGCACAGCTACAATGAGCGGCAGTCCCTACAGCAGTCCAGGCAGCCGTCTGGGCAGCAGTCTGAGCTCCAGTTACCTCCCACCCCCCTCCTGGCGTCCAACTCCTCCCCCCATTTCCCTGGAGACAAGGTGAGGCAATAAACATGGTAATGCAGCCTTACTAGCTTTTTTCTTCTGGGACACTTAGTTGCCTAGATACAGTCACCTTGGCCAATTTCCCCTTCCTCCAACACAGTGGGCAGGGGGAAAGGGAAATTCCAGCATAGCTCCAAAAACAAACAAAGCCATGAATCAACTTCTTGAAGGTGCAAGGAAACAGTGTAGCTTCTCTAGAGATAACATGGCAACTCAGTCTACATGATGAGGTCCTTAACTTTGCTCTAAGATTTCATGTCTTTTTGAGTTCCAGCTCCTACATAAGTTTCTAAATATGCTTTGCTACTGCACTGAGTAATAATCAATTTACATTTTTTAAAAAAAATCTGTATTCCAGAGTGCATTTTGCATCAAAGAATTTGTCTGCAATGCTCAGATGTTTGGATCGACTGGTTTAATTATAGAATTTTTATTGCATTCATACAGTGGCAGAATTTAAACCTTTTTTAATTCACAGCGTTAACAGTCCTTATATAAAGAAAGTTCAGGAAGCAACAGGATTTCCTGAAAGAGTAGTTTACATTGCTATTTCACATTTGTCTAAATAGATTTAGTTCTTATACATATAAGAAAAATGAGGCAGGGAGAGATGAAGTAATTACTTAAATTAACAAAGCAGTAAACTAGATCAATATTGACTTGATTACCTGTAAAAGGGTGGCTTTGTTCCCCTTCACTTTCATAGTTTAAGTGAGACCATGATGGTCTATTTTGCCTTGCAGATTTCAGAAAACGCATCCATTTCTTTAAAATGCAATTTATGTCACTGTTTGATTGCTGTCATTTCTGGTTCGTGCACTGACTGGTTTATCTCACTTAGTGTTGTTAAAAAGGCCCCATAGATACCTATTTGGGGAAAAAAAATAAAAAAAGGTACTTTCACTGTTGCTGTGGGGAACGGAAAATATGTTTGTTTGTGTGACTCAAAACATGTACATGCCTGTGTGTTTTAGTCATCTTCCCCTGCATTCCTAAGTATTTCATCCTGCATTACTTCTAGGAGTTAATTGAAAGGATAGTGTTAGGTAACAATATAATGTTAAAATAAATAAACACTGACCAGGTTCCTTAGAAAAGAATAGTAAAGTTTCTGGTTTGATATATTCTAGCTGCCTCCAAGTAGTTGGCAGCCTGGAGTGTTGTTTGGCCAGTGCTGATACTGAACCTACTAAAAGACTCATGGATAAGCACATTCTAGCTGGTTTCCTTTTATGGAGATAGAGATTGATACAGAGAGTGGAATTATGCTGAGATGAGAATATATGCAGCCAAATGTCTGGTTGTGCTAATTGGCTGTCCTTAGTAATGTGTTGAGGGTTGTTTTGGTCTCTCTCTCTCACATACATAAAGAGACCAGAGAATCGATCCATTTGTTGGAGAGTTTGCCAGGTCTTTTAGTTTAGGGAAAGAAGTTGCATAGCATTCACCTGGTAAACATGGTCTTTATAGCAATTAAAATATATTAAAATGCAATTAAAAATTAAAACTGAGGTTTTCCTTCATGAAAAAACATTGATGCAACCTAACATAAGGTAGCAATGGTAAAGTATAATTCCTGCTATGCTTATATATTTCTTTTGTCTATTACTGCCACATATTTGTGAATATCTTTATGAAAGAGAAGATAGGAGGAGGAAACTGACAGTTACTGTAAGTCTCTAACAAATTATTAGCCTCCAGGAACTATGTGATGTTACTGAAGCTTTCTGTAGGTTCTACACAAACTAACAGAGATTGCTTTTCTACCCAACAGCTTTCTTGCTTGACTAATCATAGTTCTGAATTGCAGAAAGGCAAAAAGGTCAAAATCTGTCTTTGCTTACACAAAGTTAATTTCAGTGAAGTCCATTAAATGAAAAGAGATGTTTCATATCCAGAGGGGTAGATGAGGGGACAATTTTTCCTCTTGCATTTATTGTTCCCCTGTAGAAATCAGCTGAAAGATTAAATTACCTAGAAAACATTATTTGTAGAGAATTCTTTGGCACAAATGTGGTAAGTTTTATTTGAAGTAAGAGGAAGCATTTGATTGTGACTGTTATAAACATTGTTGTTTACTAATTTAATTATTGATCTTATGTTCTTAAGAGTCTTTGCAAATACAATTGTTATCAAAGAGAATTAAGCTTACTAGACCCCTGCCTTCAGTAGCAGTGCATTAGAGGACTAGAACACTTGTAAAATCTGATTAGACTATATATGGACTGCTCATGGAACAGTTTCAAATCAGCAGTTTTCTGAATTTAAATTTATTTTCAATGTAAATAATTTTTACATTTCTAAATTTAAACCATTTTTAAAAACCTTTTTAATAATTAACAAAATAATTCACAGAAATGTAAATGTTACTTGTAGAAAAACTGTAAATCCTTGAAGTTCAAACAACAGTTTTTTTACTTATATTCCCTCTTCTGCCCTCCAAAGAAATAAGTTGAACCTCAAAATCACAAAGAAAGAATGCTAAAGAGGCATAAGGACTTTTTCAGTATTGCAATTACATGGGTGTATTCTGTATATTATTTCAACAGTAGTAGCAATAAACTGAACTAAAATTTTTTTTCTAACTCTATTTTATATTCTTAAAATACAAATAATAAGATATTGCAAAGCAATTACTTACATTTAAGAAACGGCTACAGGACACTTACCTACAGGCTATCAGTAACTATTTCTTTTTATACATACTCTTATTACATAATGGCACAGTGATAGTTTTCATTTACCAAATTAATTGAAAATATGGATAATGTAATCCTGAAATGAGCTGTGGTTGTGATTTGCCAGGGAAGGTTTAGGTTAGATGTTAGGATGAAACTCTTTACAGAGTGGGTAATTAGGCGTTGGAATGGGCTGCCCAGGGAGGTGGTGGATTCTCCGTCCCTGGAGGTATTTAAGAAGAGACTGGATGTGCCACTTAGTGCCATGGTCTAGTAACTGTGGTGCTAGTGGATCAAGGGTTGGACTTGATGATCTCAGAGGTCCTTTCCAACCCATCTGATTCTATGATTCTATGATTTTTATTTATTGATTTATTACAAAACAAGGTACCCATTCTGTTAAGGAAAATCATGAAAAGAGAAGATTGTGAAGTGCATATGGGTCATTTACCGCCACCACCTCCATCTCTTAGAACGTTTCCATCAACGCTGCCTCTGTACAATCCTGAATATCACATATGAACAGTGTACAAATGACATTATTCATAAAGTAAAATCAGCCATGATTGTACTTATGAAAACAGTCATCTGTTCCAGTATTATTACAATATTCTTAAAGCACAGATTTTCTCATTATGACCAGGAAATAAAGAACCGACTTTATTTTCATCTCTTTCCTCACCTAATAATAGAAAATGGTTACCTCTAGGGTATTTCGCACCCTACATATTCTTAAAGCCATTAAAGAATTATACTTTTCATTAAAAAAACCCAAAGCAAACCAAAAACTTAAAACAAAACATCTCTAATTTCACAAATCCCAAAGTATAGAGAAAGGATACAAGTTACTAATCTGGTTTAATACAGAATTAAATAAATGTACATAAGTAGTAAGGGAGTTAAGGTTGGCTCAACAAACAATATTGAGTAAATTTAGGTCTTTGTTAACATCTCTTTTCACCTCAGTGGAGCACAGATTCGGTGTCTTCTTTGTCTTTTCATCTCACAATTTTTTGGTCAACTTCCTACATTTTTAAGCGTACCTCATTTTTTTTATACTTCTTTCTGGCAATGTTTATGCCACTGCTTTACAAATGCAAGGCCATCATGCTTTCTCTTAACATTCAGTGTAATATTTGACAATCAAAATAAAGAATGACTGAAAGTACTTAAATAAATCATTATTGAATCTTTTGTGTTCCTATATCACCATTTACACCTTTGGCATGAAATTAGGCCTTGGATGTGAAATACAGTTCAGGTACTTTGCTTAACTAATAACTGTTGGAGTCTAAGTGAAAGAATTATATTGGATCTAATAAGCCAGGAACTAATGGCTTGCAGCACTTATATTAAAATACCACACATCTTCATAATTGTGGATTTCCTCATTCTTTCAGAAACAGTTTCTTCTCTAGAGCATATTGAATAGTATCACATAACTAACCTGAATAAATGCATGCAATGGACTTTTATGAGGGCTTTTTTATTATTATGAGGTTCCTTTTATTGCTTTCTTCCTCTCTCTTCTTTCAACCATAGTCTATTTGCCAGCTCCAGGTACAGAATTTTATACAACACTCAGGGAGTGCTGAGTTACTATGAATTCTGATTAACCAAAGGGGTCAACTTTCATTACAAACTGCATAAAACTCAGTCCATTAAATTGTCCATTTTGAGCTTGCAGTAATGGGTATGATTTTGATTATATTAATTAGTGCACCTTCAGCGTTGCCAAACTAAATGCTTATCGTAAGGAATACAGAGGTTTTTTCTTCTGGTATAGAACTGGTTTATAGGAAAGAAAGAGTAGTTTTATTAGGTTAACTGAAATATAATAGATGAAAAAATTAAGTCATTGCAACAGATAAATTATTTTATCAAAGAAGTAATCATATGATATCAATTACAGTTTAAAAATAATCCTAACATTATTTTTAAAATTTCATTTTTAAATTGGAAACATAGGATTTTATGACCTTTGGTCACAGAATTCCATTTAACTATTCATAACACAAAGCCCCAAAAAATTTGCTCATATCTTCAATGACTCCTCTAAATCCCCAGAAAGTTACTGGTTTCCTAAACCCTACTGTAGTCTAAAACAGTTTTCATTTCTACTTCAGCAGCTGATAGAATGAAACATATATCAGCAGACCCAGCCACTGTTCTATCCAGTTTGATATTCCACACAATATGATTAATCTTTGTATTTTGGAGAACATAAAAATATAGGTTCTTTATATCCCTCAGTTCATCCAGTCAAAGATAAAATCAGATCAAGAGGAGGGTAGAAATAACAGATCTTCACAGACAGACAGTCCTCTGCATGGGACCACTAATGGATCAGATGAGGGCTGAGTAAGCTCCAGTGGGAAACGGAATTCTAATTCATTCCCAGAACATGGAACCCAGAGAGCAAGCTATTTCAGTTGGTGAATCTGAGCATTAGAAGTGAACTACATCTCAGAAACCCTGCACTAGGAGCCACATTTCCCAAAAGGAACAAAAGTTTGTGGGGGTTTTTTTTGATAACAGCAGCAATCTCACCAGTCATATATTCTAGATGTCTGTTGGTCAGAGGCAGAAATGTGGCCTCACCTCCCTTCTAGGAAGGTGCAAGAATCCAACAGCCAAAAGCTGAATGAACCAACGCTACTAATATTCTCAGTAATATATCTGACACCAGTCTAACTCTGTTATTTCTGAGCCTCCCATGTCTCCTAAGCTAAACAACATCAGCTTGGAACATTAAGGACTTGCAAATTTTAGCTTTCCACAGAGCTCATCCTTCCTTCCCTGACCTTCTCATGTCTAAGACATGTACACAACATGATGGAATAAGATAAGGGAACTTGAAACTGCATCATCTAAGTTTTAATGAGTTGTCCCTATCCTTTAAGGTTCTTGGTATTACTTTCTGTCCTTGCTAAGGAGATAAAGGTCCATATACAGATGCTGAAGAGGTATTGCAGAAAAGACACATGCCCCTCCCATCTGCTCTCTTCACCCTCAACACCTTTTCTACCTGGGAACAACAGTTCCCCTTCTTCCATCAGAAATATCATTCAGTTATGTCACTGCTTAGGTCAGGTGGATAGCTACCAAGAAAGACTACATAATCCATAGGAACTGAAACTCCTTTAGAGACTGGTTCAGAGCAGGTATTATCTTGAGTACTCAGGTCCCTCATATCAGAAAGCTAACTCCCTCTGAATATGTGGCAACATAGCCTCCTACATCATCACTCTTTTTTCCCCCTGCCGTTCCTTCCATTCTTGAGTTGATGCAATCAGCAAATCATGACTCTGTGTGGGAGTGAGGTGGAGGGTGACACTACTAATGGTTTTGTATTACCATTTTCACAGAATAAAACCAAACCAAATAATAACCCTGGAAACAGAACTTTCTCTCTGGAAAGAATATAAATTTGTACATTGGTTTGCATTACTGCCTACTATAACAGCAAAGTTCATAATGTAATTATTTTCTTTTTTTTTTTTCTGTTCTACTGATTTCTGATTATATCTGCCCCAGCAAAAAGTTGCCAAGTGAGCAACACAGGACTGATACAGAGAACAGTAGTGCAAGCTTGCTATGCAGTATCCCAAAGCAGCACTTGTAACATTTAAAGGACTCAGGACTTGAAAACAGAATGAGAAAAAAGGGAAAGTAAATAGCTGCACAGCTGGACTGCCATTACCTGAACACACTACACTGAGCAGCAGTCATAAGTGCCCCAATACACATTAGGATATTTAGTCCCCAGAATGGAAGAGTCTAGATCTTCCTATTCCTCGTTATTCCTATTCAATCTCTTTGATAATAAAGTCATGCCAGAGAGTAGTACATGGGGGTTTAGATTCCAAGACTGGCCTCTGTGTTAAAAGCAGTCATAAAGACATTTGAGAGACAGCAATTCCAATTCTAAAACTGTTCACCATGTTTCAAAACATTTACTGATTTTAACATACTAGTACAGAAAAGACCGATATTTTGTATGTTACCAAGACATATACCAAGAAAACCCCACAAAAGTAGCATCAGATCAGAAGGATACAGACCAAAATGGTTTATAACTTTATTCAAAGAAAGAATTGTACATCATACAAAATATCTGAATACAAGATAATTTATTTACTTGTTTTTCACAACAAATATTTTTAAGAAAGGTATTTATTTAAGATTAAACAAAATCAGTTGTCACAATTTCCCAGAGAATGAACATTGTTAGGTGATTTTATATTAAACCCTATCAATTTAATAATAGAAAGCAAGTGTACCTTTTTCTGAACAAGATATAGGCTTTACTTGATTTATTGCCACAAGGCTTACTACAATCTGATGTTCTTTTATAAAATTCTGAGAGTGAAAATATCTCTCTGTAAAGTGATGCAACTCCAGTAAAACTAAACTACTGTTGCACATCTCTATTTGCATCAACAAAAACCAGAATGTCCAGAGTGTTTGTAGGTTGGTGTAATATGGGCACTTGGAAAGATATATAGCCATATAGAAAGTAAAGCTAGAAAAAATATTTACCCTTGCTAAAGCTGGAGCTGTTATTGTTGTTGTAGAACACATTTGCATAGTCATTAGTAGAGGTGATACAATAATTATAACAATTGCATAAAAAAACCTTCTTTGATATGATTTTCCAAAGGCAATTTTATGTTGATATCAAGAATCTGTGGAGGTCTGTTTGATTTCAAACATGCTAGTATTCAGTATTAATAGCAATATCACAGGCCAGTAGCTTTTACTCAAATCAAGTGTATATTTTCTTTCAAAGGTCTGTTCCATAGAGCATTTTGAAGATTTCATGCTTTGATAGAACATAAAACACAAAATGTATGCCCCATCCAGCTGACATCTCATTTTTTTATTTTAGAAGAAAACCTCAATTCTGACCTATAAAAATGTCCCTTATTTATTACTCCTGTGGTATGAAAGAAACAAAAGGCTACCTTTCACAGTAGTGATGATACCAAGCACTATAGAAGTTTTATCACATCACAATAGTAAACCAAGTGGGAATAGAAGTTTGGATTAAAAAGAAATATTTTTCCATTTTCACTTACACGGACAAGAAAATAAAAAATATTATTGTTGCATTTTGCTTCTGATTTTACATGCTCATCACTTGATCACTTATAGCTTCAATAATCTGTCATTCTTGTGTATTTCCAACAGAATCAAACATAGTATTTTCTTTTGTCAAACACGGATGTGAAATGAATAACCGCACTTGAATTTTTTTTCCAGCTCTTATACTAAAAGGACTTTAATATCTTCTGAGTTAAATGGATATATATTAATGTATATAAATAATTTAAATGGAACAAAATATTACATGTCTGAATCAGGTCAGAATCCATCTAAGCAATTCAACAACAAAACCAAATGCTCAAAAAGCCTTATACTCATATGCAGCAGTCCATGCCTTACTCTGACAGTGAAAATAAATTACCAAACTGCAAAAGGAAAAAACAGATGTATTTAAAAGACAAATAGCTGTTCTCTCTGAAATTCAAAGTAGTGTGAAATGAAGAAGTCACAGCAGATTAAAAAACAAATGGGAAGCAGAAATTCAGATTTCCATCAAAGATAAAGTTCTAAGAGAATTGTTCTGCTGTGCTCTTTCAAGCTCTTGACACCCTTGCCTCACAGCAGATGAAAGAATTGCAAAGGTTGACTTCTGGAACACTGCAGCAAGGAACAGACAAAACAAGGTTGTCATTGTCCCCCAAGGACAGGGGGTTGAAGGAAACTGCCATAGTTAAGTAATGTTTAAAGGCAGTGCCATTACTTGGAAGACTGGAGTCATGAGTAAATGCTCTAGCTTCCCTCTATTTCACTACCGAACAGTGAAGGCCACTTCTGAAATATTTGTGCATCTGAAGTCAGTTCACTGTAGCTGTAATACACTCTTTTCCATCTTTGGCCTCAAAACAGGCTGGATGCACACTTTCATCTTAGTCTATGGCTCCATGCTATACTTCCAAAGAAATTCCATGTGGTAGACTGGAAACGGCACATGGATCACATAAGCATTTGTTCAGATGATATTTGAAGGAATGACAAATTAAAAAAAAAAAAGCCTTGTTTTTAGAGAGAACAACAGAATCCTCAGCTGAACACCTTTTAGGTTTTGCTGAGGAGCCAGCTCACTATCATGTTGAAGAGTGACAATACAACGCTGAGCCAAGAAGCCCTGAAGCTTTACCAGGAGAACAATAAAGCTGCCACACATTTATCTCGAAAGGATTCTTGGAAATCTTCTCAACGTCTGAAAGCCTATCATAAATTCTGTGTAACATTTTCATCAGAGATTTCCTAAACTGTTCTCTAAGAGATAGCTAATAGAATGACAGCAGTGAATTGTCATAAAAGTCTTGGAGAATTAATCACATCACTGCAAATTAGCCTCCTTTAGTTATTTATTCAGAACTAACCTTTAACCAACAGACTGACATTCCTAAGCCTGGTGGTGATTATTTCTTCATCTGGTGAATCCTGCTAAACTACTAACACTCTCTCAGTACATCACTCAACTTTGGTTTTAGGATTCCTTTAAATGTTGCTCCTGAAACTTTTTACTTTATAACGACCACTATCAAAATTTGTCGTAAAAAATAGTACTTATTTATCCAAACATAATAATTCACTTTTTTTTTTTGACATACTATACTTTTCTTCTGACACTTTTTTCTATCCTCCTTCTAAGCTCCCTTCTCCTGCTTTGCTGACGCAAATCTAAGACCATTTGAAATGCCTCCCTCTGTTTTAGCTGCCTGAGTAGTTCCCAAACAAAAGATTTAATTTAAAAGCAGAGAAGGAGATGTGGATGTCAGTTTATGTCTTTAAAGTCTCATATGTGCATACATACACACACACACACACACACACGAAGGAGCAGAGAGGCATGGTGCCAGGCAGGGGAACTCAAATAACCCCTCTGAGAAATGAACTCTGGGGTTTCCCACAGCTGTTCCAGACGAGTCTTAGCCCCCATATCAAGACAGGACACGTTACCACCATGAACCAATACGGCAGCTCTGGAGATTGCCTTTCTAACTGAGGGGGGTTGAGGGAACAAGTTAATCCAGCAGCAGCTGCATTCAGTTAATTAGGATCAAAAAAGAGTGTTTTGGCCTTGACTGGTGTTTTGATAAAGAGAGTACTGTGTTCTCAAAGCGAACACCACTTTGAACGGTCTGCATGATAGCATGTGTTTTTTTCTTGTGGCTGAACGCAGCCACCACATGATGCCAGATGAATGTGTGGGATGAATGTGTTTAGGATGATCCTGGGAATTTCAGTTAACTAAAAGACAAACACCAGATGCTGTTTACAAAGGAACTCTAATAAAAGGGGAACGCCAGAAAGATTGGCGGACAAGTCCCAAAATCTAACTCAGTGTGTGCAGCCTCAGGTTTTCGTTCCTTCAGCACCCATTGGGGATCACCATCCAGAAATATGGGGCACATTATGGGATGCAGGAGAAGAGCTTTTTGGGTTTGCACAGGACATTTCCAAAGGTGGAAAACAGGAGGGGACAAGGTGGACTGGGGAGGAACAAGGATGAAAAAAATAAAGAAATAAGAGGATAAAAGGAACTGATCCTGGGCAAACAGGTGGCTTATCAGTACACATCTGGCCATACTATGTTGTCAACTCAGTCTTCCATGCACTCTTATTAAATTCTGTTTCCAGCTCATGTGTTTATGGGAGCCTGAGTGTCAGCAACTAGAATGAGTGTGAATGTGAAAGAATAAGAGTTCTGTACCAGGAGCTGAAGTGGGGAGGGGGCCTCAGTGGTCCATTTGCACAGATATTGACACTAGGAAGATTTGGGGAAGCCTATGGGCAGGTTGAGTGTCTGAGCCCAGCTGCTGGAGGGATCCATGCATGTGTGTATGTGCACCTGTCTTTCCCACTAATGAACCTTTCTCATAATCATTCATTGGGTGGAAGGGGATGAGACCATTGGTGGCATTTGAGCTAGTGTGGGTGCTGAGTGTACCTGGGGCACACACATATATATATAAATACACTTAATTCATGTCAATTGGGAAAACAGATACTGTTATAGCCTACATTTCTCCTTCTCTCTTCATTTCTCCCTCAACAACAAGGACTTGATTCACAGTTTGAGGGAGATGGCAAGGGTCACTGAGCAATCAGTTTACTCTATTTTTCCCAGACTTTGTGATGGAACTCAGGCCAGTGTTTAATTACGGCACTTTCAAGCTGAAGATGGCTCCTGCTGCTAATCAGAGCATGGTAAATGTACTATGCATATACATTAATAGAATCTGCATTTGTGCACATATGTATCTAATTCAAGACAGATAACTACCCTTGGGAAGAAAGACATATTACAAAGATACTCTGAATATACAGATACATGAACACATATAAAATAAATGGCTTCTGTTTAAGTTCTGTAGTTGAAAATAACACATTAATACAAAAAGGTAGTTACTTATGAAAGACTTAAGACAATATTTCAACCTCCATTGTCAGGATGTCGAATATTTACTTGTGTCTATATATCCCTGAACACCTAATTAACTTAATGTTTCCTTTTTGCTCAGTATGGTAACCTTTCTACTAGAAGTGAAGAGGTATTATATCTCTAAGGCAACTGGTCTTATCGGACAATAAGGAAAAAAATAGCAGGCATTTATTACTGACTGTATTTTAATGATTTTAAAATGCCTTTCTCAGACAGTTAAACTGTGTATATTATGAAGTGAAAAATAGTAATTAAAATATTGAATTTCCATTCTGGATGACATTCTAGAATTTTAAAACATTTTGGTTGTAAGAAAAACTGTGACAGAATTTCTTGTAAAAGGAAGATTTATTTCAAGGGAAAAAAACCCATATGCATTCTGATTTAGCTTTTCGAAGAATTAAACAAAGCCTGACCCAGCTGGGACCCAGTAGTCTGCTTCTAGCTGTGGTTAAAGCCTAGCAAACTATTGAAGAAGAAACAAAGGAATGTTTATATTCTTAAGAACATTGTTTCATGATATTACAACTGAGATTCCTTTGTACTGGATCATACCACAGGGGCACCAGTTTCAGTATTCAACTTCTGACAGCTGGTATCTAACTCTTTAGAGAAAGAGGAACAAACATAATTCTCCTAATTATCTGAATCATTATTCTTCTCACTTCATAAACTACATCTGCCTCCCGGGTCTGTTTTATACTGATCTCAGTTTCTACCAGTTGTCTGCAAACCAGTACCAAACTCTTGTCCTTTTCTTCAGATCTTGTTCCTCCTCTTTATTTGAGAACCAAACATAACAGGTAATCATATTTAATGCTGCAACCATGCCAGGTTTATATGTATTCATCACTAACACATCCCTTTGGATGTCAGCCAATAATCCTTATATATTCCTTTAAAATTCTGACTTCAATATCTTTTAGAAGTCTCATATTTCTACCTATTGCTAAATTTGCTTACAAGCTTCAAACTCTAAGGATCAGCTCTCTGCTGCATTGTAAATATTACTAATTGAACAGAATATCCTTGTTAAAAAGAAAAAAGGCACATACATTGCTATCCCTAGATTTATTTTAAATTTTTAGTTTTCTTTTGAATGTAAGTTCTTAAAAGCATCAAACATCTTACTTCTTTATTGTTGCCACTACTGCTGCAGCACTACTTGCCTAATCCCTCACTAAGATTACACAGCTTCTGGGTAGCATTCTGTGTGCTTTCAGTGGAGGGAAGCAATATCTGGTACACTTGTTAGTACCATAAAATCATTCATGGTAGCTTGCAACAATGTGGTTATGTCCTAAAACTGTACTTAGAGTTGCTCAAAAGAAACCTCAAACAAAACCAGATATGAAATGGAAGCTTTTAGAGCAAAGACTGTCTCTTAGTCTGAGTTTGTACAGCGTCTGGCAGAGTATAACTTTGCTCTTGCCAATCCAAAGCTCCTTCTGTACTCCTCATGACTAATGTGGATTAGAATATATTTAAAAAAATTACCCAAAACATTTAAAATTTTACTTTTACATTCTGTTGATTAATCTGTTACTAAGCAGATAAGCAATATGTTACTCTCTTTACCTACACTTTTAATCATCTGTCACACACTCTAAAAAGTGATTGGTTAGTACCAATTTCTGAATGAAAAAGAAGATATTAGCTAAATCTAACAGAAATTAATAAAATAATATTTTTAATCAATATCTCATCTCAGGATCTCAAACGCATTGTAAGAACTGGGGCAAGATTTAGTAGAGAAAATTAATACTACGATTTTTCGACAATACCACTGAGAATATAAAGAGGATATAAAATATTTTACAAAACATTAAGAGATCAGGTAAGCAAAAGGATTTGGCCAAATAAGGAGAGCAGAAATACTGACTAATTTAAAATTTGGTAGCTAAACACTGAATGCTAATAAGAGTATATGCTGGGCCTATTTTGAACTGACAAAAATTCAAAGTGTTTTACAGATTAACTATCTTTCCCTGGAATGAGTATAAAATGTCATGTGTAAAGCCTATATGATTAATGTGGTGTAAGAAGAATCCCTCAGTTTGTATATCAAATTATCATAACCAGCAGTGGTTTTGATTTACACTGTGGATATTGCAAGTGATGAAAAAAATACAGTAATTACAATGGCTGCACATGTAATTAATAATTATAGTGTATTCTTCTTATGGTATTGTTACTGCTAGCAATAGAAGCAATAGTTTAAACTTCTCATAGCCTTTCACTGACTCCTGAATATAGTTAAAAGGAATCCTTCATGTAAGTTATCAGACTATCTATCAGATGGGTAAACTTAGGAAGAAATTCAAAATTCCTCACCAGAATGAAAAATCATACATGTTCAGAAAAAAAAACAAAAAAACAAACAAACAAAACAACAAACAACAATACCCCTAAAGTAAGTATGTTTCATTCTTTCCAATAAGATTGAACAGAGCAGTAGAAGGTCCTCATCCCAGCCCTGGTTACTGCTAGACACAGACATTCCAGGCAGGGAACACCGGGTTGCCTCACCACCTTTGTTCCCCAACAGGACACAGAAAAAATGGTGTGTGTGCACACTGGAATCCTCAGCAATCACACAGCCTCCTCAAAGCTGCATCTGGCTTGTGTACTCTACAAATTATTGTAGATTCAGATTTATTCAGATTATTTTATTATTTTTAATATTTACCAAGAGTTAGACTTAATTCTGCATTAGATTTACTTACTTAGACTAGTTTTTAAAGTGTTTCAGATCCTTACTTCTCCTTCAGTCAGGTAGTTGTACCCTTGAGATATCAGCTCTGCTGGTACTCATGGCAGACCAGACAAGAAATTTTTATTCCCTATTCTGACCATTTTATGTAAACAGACTTATCTACCTCAAATAGGACTGCATCCAAATTCATGTGTTTTACATTTTAGTATCTGTGAAAGAACCATACGTTGTTGGATAACATCAAGAACAAGATTTTAAATAGATTTAAGTATTTAACGGTTGAGAAAGATGAGTACTGGAATCACTAGAAAGTACAAAAAAATGCATATATTTAACTTTTGTTGATTTAATTGGGAACCGAGTTGCAAGATCTTCTGGAAAACCTATTAAGCAAATAACTGTTTTAATGAAAATACTGTGGCTATTATCATCTAGCAATTTTCCTACAAATGTCTTTTGAAAATATTTTATCTGAACACTTGCGGTGTTCAACAGATATAAAGGACTTTTTTCACCATCAGCTTTTTAAATTAACAGTGTCAACTCAGAGGATCGTTTTTGGTTGTTACCTCTGTATTTGGTACCGATGGCATTGCTGTTGATTCCAATCACATATAGTCACAAATAAAGGTTTGCTCCTTTATTTAACTACAGAAACATTAATATCATCCTAGGACATTCAGATCACAACTGATAGATCCTTTATTCTTTATTCCAATCTGTTTTACTGGTGTGTGCTACTTCCAGTACGGCTTAAAAAGTAACTGCTATGATTCCAGGAGCCAGCTTTATTCTACTCTGGATAACAGAGAACAGCATCCAATATGTAACAGCTTTTACAAAGACTTATCTTGCAATTAACATCACAGAAATGGGTCCTCTTATTGGTCACACCATTCCAAACCTCTCATTTTTTAAAATTATTTAGATATTTTTATAAATAATGTACTAAGATTACAAATTTCACTGTATAACTGTGCTGGAAACATGGGTGAAACATGCAAAATTGATTTCCAAAGTATAGCAAAGAATTTGCTCGTGAATGCATTTGTTCCTCAGAGAATGAAAAGGAGGGAGAGAAGAACTTGGTTCATTAAGTTGTCTTGCAAGCAAAAGCAGAAATCTCTGCTAAAATTACAATCAACCTGATGGCTAGATACACCAAGAGAAAGGTAGAATTAGATGTTCATTTCACTTTAAGTTTCATAGACGCTTTTAAGAAGAATAGTGTTTAAGACAGTATCCTTAAAACATAGCTTTGATCTGAAATATGAATAGAGAAATATTGGATGAGATCAGTTAAAATATGTACCACTGTACTACTATTTCTTAATCTACCTTTCTGTTTATGTTTGAGTGTTTGCTATTACAATGTGGAGAAAGTTCTTTGAAGGCAAGAAACAAAAAAATAAAAGGATATTATTGGTCACTTTTTTAATGTTTAGCAACAAAAACACAAAGCACAAATACACCATCAGATTTGACTTGTCTTCCAGATCTGATGCTGAGGATATGAAAGGGAAGTAAAACTGTAAAATCTTTTATCTATTTTATATGTAACTTCCATTTTTTCTGCTCCGTATTTTTGCTTATTCTTGAAGATTGAGACTTCAGTTTACACATTCACTATTCCATTGAAAAATGCCTCTTAGGGGTCAAGATAGATTACCATAATCATGGCTGAAATGGTACATAGAACTTTAGATGAAATTGCAGTAACTAAATATATGACTCTGTCTAAGCTCATTTGGTGCTATAATTAGAATTTAGCAGGGTTTACTCTTACGCTCTTTTTTTTTTTTTATTACACCAACACAGCAGTGTCAGTGTAATTAAGTAATTACTTAATGACCGCAGAGTCGGTTCAAATGAATCTATTCCCTGTAGATTCCACAATGAATTGAGGAATCTGTTGATGGAGGGGTTCAGGGTACACATGCTTACGACCTATAAGATCTTGCAAGATGTCCAATTTATTAAAAGAGTTCTGACCTTTTATAGTTTCTCCATACAAGGTCCCATGACCAATTGCACATAATTGGTTACAAGCTACTATCCAAATGTAAACATACATTACAAATACACTTTTAATTGGTTTATAACAGGTATTTAGTCAGAATGAGACAATCATTTACTTTATCAAACCCCACCTTCTTCTTGGCAATTACAATTTACAATGTCTATAAAGCTATATTAAAGCAAAGTTTATAAAACTACAGAACACAATATAAATTGCTCATGTATCCATCATGTTCCTTCCACAGTGGTGTTCGCCTCTATTCCTACAGTAGCAGGGATGAATGAGGAGAGGAGTAGGAAAACCCATCTGATCAACAGGTGGCTAAAGGATTGGTGCCACCGGCAGAATTTTGGATTTTTTAACCATGGGGCAAATTCCATGGCACCTTGTCTCCTCAAATAAGATGGGCTTCATCTATCTAGCAAGGGTAAAAGGACTTGTGCTGGTTTAAAAGTTAACCAGCAGGGGAATTGAACTCAACTCAAAAGAGAGATTATAAATCAGAATAACAATTT
>JAWMRA010000078.1:71582451-71596157 GCA_035584735.1 Pseudotriccus pelzelni
CTGTGCAGTGCACTAACCTTGACAGAACAAAGACATTTTTTCAAACATAGAAGAATTGTTTTCAATTTTTTTTGTGCATTACATATAAATAGGTTTGTTTCACAGCAGGGATATATGGGGCTTACGAGTTTTAGGAGTACTTCTGCTATTATTTTATTTCCTAAACAAATGAATTTATTCTAATAAATGGTTAATCAGTGATTCCCTTTCCTTCATTTTATTTAATGGAAACACAGAATCACTGTATCACAGATTCGTAGAATGGTTTGGGTTAGAAGGGACTTTCAAAGATAATTTAGGCCAAAACACCTTGCAAAAGTCAGGGACACTAGATCAGGTTATTAAAAGCACTGTCAAAACTGTCCTTGAACATTTCCAGTGATCCACAGCTTCCCTGGGCAACCTGTTCCAGTATCTTACCACTTTCAAATTTTCTTACTTATGTCCAATCTAAGCCTATCCTCTTTTAGTTTAAAGATGTTGTCCCTTGTCCTGTCACTACAGGCCTTGGTAAAAAGTCTTTCTTGTCTTGTTGATAAGCCCACTTTATATATTGAAAAGACATAACAGTAAGTATATGTAGTTCATATTTGTAAAAGGTTTGGGAAAGGCTTCTGTGTCACTACAATATCAATCAATACCAATCGAAATACTTCTCAGTTGGAATATAATTTGCTTTTTTGAACACTGAGAAGTCAACAGGAAGCATTCGTTTACTCTGTAATGCAAAGTGAAGAAAGGAACACAGAGAAGGCAATTACAGAATTTTAGATTGCTTTCATATCCAGAACCTACTTCTACAAAAAAATAGAGATAAATTGCCAGTGTTTTTATCTTGGAAAAATATCATGAAAACCACCGTGTCATAGTCTTCTGTTCTCACACTTTACGTCAGGTTTTTATCTGATATGACAGATATATTTGTCTCTAATTTTTGTTCTTTTTTTTTTGTGTGTGGGGTTGCCATTCATCACCAAATTTTTCATAGGCTTGTACTTAAAACAGACTAGGATTCGTTTTTTGATCAGGATGACTGGTTTTGCAACGAGTTTGGCAATAGTGTAATATTATCTATAAGTCTCAGGAGTATTGGTTTATCTGGAGCTGATAGTCAAAACCTTTGCTTCATTGAAGATACAAGTAGGTGTCAACATGCTGTTTTGAGAAAATAATGAGTATGATTATTTTTTATTCTTTTAAGAGAGGATGTTTGGAGAATGTGCAAGTTCATCACTGGTTAAATTGGCTGAATCAGACTGGTTTATCTATCCAGAAGCTTTAAATTCTGCACCAAAGTTTTCCTGGACACTGTGAAGAAAACTTATTTTTTTTGTTCATGAATTCTTGATCAGAAAACTTAGTGTGGGTCACCGACAGATTGGCAAGCTGAACTTCATAAAGAGAAGGCCTTTTTTAATGTAATGGGAATTCAGTTTCCTGTCAAGTCAGAGA
This sequence comes from Pseudotriccus pelzelni, assembly GCA_035584735.1. Classification (NCBI taxonomy): domain Eukaryota; kingdom Metazoa; phylum Chordata; class Aves; order Passeriformes; family Tyrannidae; genus Pseudotriccus; species Pseudotriccus pelzelni. The sequence goes on from JAWMRA010000078.1 coordinate 71,583,904, forward strand.
AATAACTCATAGTGCATAAGCTAAACCTGTGCATGTCCCTGCAGAATTTGGACCTAACATTATGAGAGAAGGATGAAATTGTACCATATATTAAACAGTATCATGCTCTTCTGACATGCTATAAAGTTTCTGTTTTCCTCAAAAACAGGAAAATGCTTGGAGAATGTGATTCTGTGTTTTACTAATGTACAATCTGAGCTCACAGCAATTTAGGAGAAAGTGGAAAATAGCATAATTCTCAGCATTTTGACAGGACTTGTTTAGTTCATTTCTGCACATTTTGAAAAGGAAAATTAGGTTTCCATTTGAAATTGTCTTTGACACAGTTTCCATGACTGACATCTACAGTCAATGCTTCTGTATATGTTTAGCAATACTGTAGCAGAACTATTTCTGCATAGTCCAATTTCCCTGACCATCCAGGTCCTGAAAGCTCTCTATGGCCCCCTCAGATAGGGCTGTCCTAGGTCTGTTTATAGCTGAATTAGAAATATATTTTTTAATTTCTATAATTTGTTATTGTAATTTAACTGCCCTATTTTTAGCACCTGAAATATGCTTGCAATATACAGTAATGCAAATAATGTAGTAAGTAAAGGCCAGGGTGATGTGTCAAATGGCTTCTTTTTCTGTCTGTTCTTCTGTTAAGACAAACATAATTAATAATAACTTTTTTCATATACATAGGTGCATTTATACTTACAGGCAAGACCACTTGTGCAACAAAATATTCTGCTACAAGGTGAAAGTCATTTTCAGGACACTTAATTAATGTTATTATACTAAAGGAAACAAACATTCATGTTGCATTTAACTAATCACATTATCCTTTAAAAGTACTTGAAAATTTCAGCAGCTGCTTATGGAAAAATGTCAGTTCTTTGCTAGCTTAGAGTCTATTCATGCTTTTGAGTCTCATATTCAGACTTCTTTGTGGTGGAAGGACACTATGTAACTTAGTGTGTTACAAAAACAATTCAAGGAACACTAATATCAAGTGGTCAGGGACCGGGATTTCTGATTCATGGGAAACTTTAATTTATCAGTGTCTTTGATCTGACTTTTTTTTTCTATGAATCTAATGACAACAGAGCTAACTATCAATTACCTACTGTCAAAATTTGTTTTACCTTGACAAATTGTATTATGCAGGTACATGACAAGCTGGTACTTTTTCACAAATAATGAGAAGGACCAAATTTTGCAAAAGAAAGGGGGAAAAATGAAATTGTGTTAGAAAATTTAAAAAAAATAGTGTCCTGATTTGAGAAAAAGCAATAGAAAACTGAATAAAAATATCTAAGTTCCTCAAAGAAACATACAGCCAACTAGTCAAACAGCTACTGGTCATAGTTTTTTGTTATTTTTCACTAGAGATGTCAAATGTTGGTAAAGGACAAAGAACACAGACATGAAGGAATCACAGAAGGTATATTTGACCAGCATCTGTGGAGTATTAAGGAAATAACTGGTTTAGAATAACAGACTGTCAGTCTTTGGGATATCTCTCTAAATAGTAGAAAGGGGGGGAAATATGATTGTTGTTGAAAGTAAAAATCATAAAATGTTTTGAAAACTGGCTGCAATAAGTACTACTCCAGTGGTCAATGTAATATTGATGTGCAACATGCAGAAAAGCTACAGTTCATCTGACAAGCTAATCTGGCAACAATGTAAATAAGAAATTGAAGATAAATATGTTTGGATTTTTGTTTTGTTGTTATTTTATCAGGCAGCAAGCAGAAGTAGTGCTGTAACTGTCACATAAGAAATTAAATAATTCAATCTATTATGCTTTGCATATGTAATGATTTACTTCAGGTGAAATTCCAGAAAATAGGGGATAGAATAACTGTTTTATGCTCATTGCCATAAAAATTATAACTAAAATGTTAGGTTGTTTTACCTTAACATTATTGCAACTATTAGTTAGAAATGTATGTCAATAAATTCATTGGAAACCTCTTAAGTAATAGCTTTATAAGACTTGCAAGTCTCTCTCTGCAGGATGTCAGGTACCCTCCTGTTAGTAAAGAAAACAAACTAGTTTGAACCATCCATCTTCATCTGAAAGGTAGCAAACACAGATCTTTCTTGTAAGACAGTAGTTGCTGGATTTGTCAAATGTGTAAATATAAATGAGAAATTGTTAATCAAGCCTAGAATATTTCCTTTTTATTCTGCAGCATACACCTGAAATTTGTCAGCTCTAATATCCCTGTCAGTAATTATGAAGCCCCACAAGGCTATTTGTTAGACACTTCATGATACGTTTTACACAATAGCAGCTTCTAGGGATATTCATATTTTGCTTCAGAAAGGTAATGATTAATTTTGCAGAGTCTCATAACAGATCCAGTACAGGAGTCCATCGTTTACGCAAGGAGATAAAGAATGAAATCTAAAAAGTAAAGAATTTTTTGTTTCCATTGCTGCACTTGAAGAAAACATCTAAGTTGAATTTTGAGGTCTATTTTGAGTCTGCTTAATGCTTAGAATTTCATTAAAATTTTATTGAACACTTCCTTATGTTTTAAATTACATCTAGGAAATTTATAGTGCATTAGGTTACTTTATGCATGGCCTACATTGTGCACAAGGGGCAATACTGCCCAGCTTTAGTGCTAATACCAAAAGAAAAAGCAGTCTTCTTTCATTATACATCCTGGGCAAAGGCCAAGTTAAAGCTTTGTTGACATTGCAATCAAGTGTAGCAACAATACAGATGCAAGCACATCACAGATCTGAGCTGTCTCTTTCCTTGAAAATCTACATTCTAGGGAAGTTCTATTATCAGAATCTTCAGTCTTTCACTCTGTTTTCCATTAACCATTTTGAAGCTGAATGGTGAACAACAGTAAGGGCAGCAAAGCAGTAACAAATGGGACTTGACAAAGATGAATTATAGACGATGCATTAGATCAGTGATTGTGTCTCTGCAAAGGACAAAAAATCACAGCCAAATGATTAATTCATTCCCTTTCATGATCTCCCATTCCTCCCTTGACAGAGGCCTAACACTGAACTGCAATATACATACAAATAGGGGCACCTCTGTGGCATTATTTGCTTTCTAGCCACTACCGTGTTGTAGTGACACGGATTTAGGGTTTTGCTTATTAAAAGAGTTCTCAAGTTTCTGGACCAAACCCACTAACTCATTGAATTGCTGTTTTCTAGAGCCATGTCTGACACAATGACTGTGATAAATAAAGCATATTTTCATCCTTCAATGAACTTCTGGGTGGTATATTCTGCACCCATTCCCTACATATCTTCCTTCCACCATTTTTTTCCCGACAAAATAAATTTTATTTATTTTATGGACAGTGGATCATCAAATTCAGTTTACTTCCCCATCACCAGAACTGCTGCCAAAACCAAGGGCTATGATTAGGCATTCCCCTTAACTTAAACTAACTTATGTTGTGACCAAGTTCTTATTTCACTGAAGTGAGATAAACATGCTCTCTGATGTTCATAGGAGGCAGTGGAGTGAAGGATATCTTAACCGTTTTGACTACCAAAAATAATTCTGCAAAATCTACCTTAGTATCATTAGACTAAATGAAAGCAAATTTTCATTTGATGTACTAATTTAAAAAGGTTAAAAAAAATTAGTCAGATACATGGCTCCAGTTTTCGAAGATAAATGCTTTAGTGACCTCAAAGATAGTACTGTCAGAAATCAAGTGAAAGGCAAAAAAACTACTAACATGGAAAAATGCTTGGGTTTAATTTTCAAAACCAAACGTTACTTGATTAACCTTAAATCACAGTCCTGTGTACTTCAGACATTCTCTTATAAGAGCATCCTTAACTCATAAAAATATTGTGAGGAAATCCATTAATAATTCTACTATAATGGACTTATTTTTGAGATTGCTGGAGATATGTCTGTATGTAAATGGAAATACAGAAGGAAATCAGGATGAAATACTACAGTTACTATAATACCTTACCCATATGGACAGTTTTATGTTGCAGTAAATATGTAGTAACCTTTATCCTCAAAAACATGAGTAATTTACTATGTCAAAAAATAAGAAATTAAAATCAGTTCATTTGCTGTGAAATAGATTTGTTTATCTATGACATGATTGGTAGTTTTCTGACCGTGTCTTGAAGAAAAAAATTTGGCCTATGATTTCTTTAGTAGGGGAAATAGTCTCCATGCTCATGTTGTCATACAAACTTGTTATAGTGATACAAAGGCAAGATATTGTAAAAGTTGTATTTGGGACAAAATTGTATCTCTGTTAAACAAAAATCTTGAAATTATCAGAGAAAATATTCAATCCTTACAAAGTATTCCAAAGTTAAGAAAGAAGGATAAATTATGGAATGCAGATGATAGAATTAAATGGCCCCTTGGAAAATAACATACCTTTTCTAGAAACCAAAGAAAAACATAATCACCATTTAAATGAACTAATCCAAAGCATATCACATGACTCAAAATAAAATTTTAACTTTCTAGAATATGTAATGAGGGTAATAGCAGCACTTTGCTGCTGTTGCTGTTTGCAGTTTTGTAAATCTAGGGGAACATGTTACATCAATTTTTATTTAGGGAGCATGGGATCATAAGGAAAAGCCTTTCAATTTCATTTGTGATTCTCCATCAAATGGCATTACTCTTTAGCAAAGTCATCTTTTCATATGTGCACTCAAGTGTAATTGTGCAAGCTAGTTCACCGGGCAGGATTTGACAGGAAAAGGAAAAGGAAAAGAGTGAGAGAGAGAAGGAAGTAGAGATATAGAGATTTAGATATATAGAGGTAAGAGAGATAATTTCATCAAATAAACATATCAAAAAGTACTAAGAAACAATTAAATAAAACCAAATATAATTAATAGCTTCAGACCTGAAATGTGATTCTTATTCCAACAAAATCTCATATGAAATTTCACAGGAGATATTACTAGAACTTCTTTATCGCTATAAAGTAAGCTCTTGTTAGTGAGCCAATATCTACTTAAAAAGAAGAATACAGTTTAATAGTTATGCATTAATTATCTTCGTATATGTTTAAGGAAGTTAATTATACTTCAGTCTTAGAAATAGCATGACAAAAAGCTAAAAAGGCTTGCCATTTGTGCAGAATATGTGTATAGGAATAATTTTAAATGTTAAGTAAAGATTTTCCCAATGGTATGTGAAACATTCTTGAATACTGGATTGTAAAAAAAAAAAGGATGTTCTCTATCTGTCATAACTGGACAAAGATGTTATTTTTAGGTTAATCAAAAATCACTACCAGCCTCATTTTCCAATTTAATTCGTGCTGTTTTCTTTCTGCTTTCCTGTATCCTGAATGTTTGTTTATCTGTAAGAGCCTTTACAGGATCTGCCTTGTTAATGCATCATGATGCTTTTTAATACTAACCTGAATTTCTAACATTTAAGCTTTCACAATGTTCACCTGAATTGAAATATCTATGACTTGGTAAGCAGTTCATGTTGAAAGACTTCAGAAAACATATTAAAATTTCCCTCCTTTATAAAATCATTCTTCAGAGCTATTTAGTGCAGATCTAAGAGGTAAATTTAACATTGAGTCTAGCATGAACATTTGTTGATATTTTCAATGAAAAATTGTTTTACACAATGAATATCTTTTCTTTAGATTTCAAGAATATATATTCAGGAAATTCAGGTCCACAGTGGAATATTTTCAACATTTGTAACCATGACTCCAAATGTTCCAAATTTAGAAGATTTAAAGGTACTACAATATCCAACATATGTATCAACCTATTTGCTGAATAAAATAGATTCACTGAGGTAACGGGCCTCTAGAAACATAATGTTTTGTTAATGTTATTAATTATTCATTATTTATCTATATCATGTTATTATCATGTAATTATATGTCATTTCAAAACATCCTAGTTCCAGAATCCAGGAGACTCTCAAATTGTGTTCTGTTTCTATAGAATCAACAACCAGCTTTACATCATCCTCCCACTGCCTCAGAAATTATACCAGTGAGTACACAGCCTGTTCCAGTCAGCTACCTAATCTGAATGACTGAATGTCCACAGTGACCAGGGTGGACTGTGGTATGTGCCTGTTCCATGAGTTAGATGCAATCTTCAAGTATCAGAATGCGTAATCTCATTATAAATTATTTTTTCTGTAATTTATAATAGGAAATTATTATTAAAAATAACAGCAACAAAACAAGAATGTTAAAAATATGAAGCTATACTCCTCACATGAAGAAACAACTCATGTTAATTCGCTATGTGATTATTACCTTCAACAGACCATCTTGTCTTTTCTGTGTCTGAGGGGAAAAAATGGCATGTTAGCAGGAGAAACTTTCTCAAGAGCTTAATATTGGCCAATAAGAAAGTAGGGGAAAAAATCATGAGCTCTTGTTGAACTGTCAGAATTACATTTATGGCAAACTGATGTTAGTTGAAAATAAAACTATTAATAAATTAATGAAGAGAGAATAGATAAAGAATAGAAGAAAACAAAAAAATTTAATACTGTATTGAATTAATTTGTACATCTAGGCATATAAAATGAAAATAATGCTGTTCACTTAGAAATTTGGCCTAAAAATAATGAAAATATATCATTTTATGCTTAGCATTCAGTGTTGATACAAGTACATAATTTACATGCAAGAACGCAGGGTCAGTTGTGTTCTAAAACCTTTCTATCCTGTTTGCCTGACATCTGAATTCTTAACTGTACAATCTTGATGTTAGTTTAGAAGATTTAAACATAAATAGAAAATATCTCACTGTATTGAGAAAGAGATATTAGACAAGTAAGACCAGTGGAACTTTCTCTAAAATACAAGTTTGACCTCTTCTCAGTTAAAATTGCACTGAAGTGATTTCTATATTTGATATCTATTTTATATTATCTAGAAATTGCTTACAGTGTTTGTAATGAGGAGTATACTTTCTCAATTTTTTATTCACTCCTGGGTTTGATTTAATATCTGCTTGGCAATTAGTGTAATGAATTTAGTGAGAAAGACTGGGAGAATAGAGCTCTTTTGGGGCAGACACCTGGCATACATCAGTTGCTATGGTGATTACCCAGATGTGCAAACAGGCAGAGGAAAAAATAATTATTCAATCTTCCCACGGTAAAAAAAAAAAAAGTAATTGATAAAGAGCAAAGTAATAGGATTCAAAGCCTGGATTTTGAAACCACAAAATAGAATGTAACATATACCCTACCTAAGAAGCGCTACGAGAGAACTGCAGGAGTTTCAGTTTGTATTGGAAGAACGAATAACCTGCAACATCTAGCACACTGGATTAACAGATGATGCCCTGCTGTGCAAGTGCCATTTCCTGCTTAGACTTGTAAAGGAGGTCCCCTGACAACATATAAGAGGAAGAAAACATTCAACTTGTCTCCTCATCCACCATAAATTCTCAGTCTTGGTCTCATAGAACAAGAAAGCAGAAAGGGAGAAGGAAGAGTTTTATTGTTTCTCTTGCTCTGCAAAGATTGTGTCTCACAGTTATGTTTTCATGTATAGTCAGATTTTAATATATGTGTTCTAGGAGCAGGTTGAACAAAAATAAATATCCCACTGCCCAATATTAAATTGCACTACTGCTTCTGCTTATGGTTCTCAGAGGCCTATTTTGCTGCTCCTATGCTCAAATCTACAGCTGTCTCATGAACTGTTACATAATTTACACAAACACACTGAAAAGAAGAAAAGGTCTTGAATATTAAACAAGACTGGTGAATCTTACTGTTTATTTCACACTGCACCAGGGCCTATGCCAACAACCTACTTCTTGGGACTAATCTAGATTTGTCACAATGGAAGGCAACATAACATTTTGCAAAGTGGGTATTGAAGCTGATTGGAACCTAATGAGGTATAGTGATAATAATTGCTTACAAAATAAATTCTGTAAAGATGACTGTTGTATTAAATGACATAGAAATAATAGCTTTAGCACTTTTTCTCCCTAGTGATTTTGAGAAAGAAGGTGTGCAGGCAGAAACAACATGAACTGTACCACAGACACGAGTGCAGAGCCAGATGGGTATCCCTATGTTAAGGAATGCCAGAAGCCACCAGGGAAGGGAAGAAAGAGAAATTGAATGACTATAGTTGAAAGTCTGTAGCTCTAAAACATCAAAACACCTCATTAACATTCCTTCCCCTGAACTCATATACCATATTTTTTTTCCTCTCTCTTTTCCCACAGCAGCTGACAGATCTCTCCTTGGTTCTCATGTTTACTTTTAATAATATGACTTGGGAAGACTCAACAAAAATTTGTGTCCTGCATGATACTTATTGTTGAAGTCACTTGTAATGGCTAATAAACACTTCAAGAGAGCAGAAACTATTGACTGCATAAACACAAAGACAGCAGATTTCTAATTTCCCATTCTTTGAAAGATGTGACTAACATGTTTCTCCATCTTGGTTCCAGCCTACAATTTTAAGCAACCTAAAGCTAAAAAAAAAAAAAAAATAAAAAAAATAAGGCACCTTACAAGTTAGTTGAATGAATGAGATTAAAGTCATGTTCCTCCTGTAAACAGATGAGGACACGTACATGAAAACAACTAACGTTAAGAAATGTGAGACCTCAAATGCATTATGTCCATTCTACTTTTACTCAGTTTTGTATTTTACTTTTCTCAGATTATTAAAGGGAGGGAGGGAGGCAGGAAGGAAGAAAAGATGGTAAACTTTATCTGTAATGTATATCTGTGAACCTTTTCTGAACACCTTTCCTTGAAAATTCCCCTTGTAAATTGCACTTCCAACAGTCAAAATGGAGGGAATTCAGGTTGAGGATGTTTCTGACCTGTAGCTTCTGTTCTCTATACAAACTTTAAATTCAAGGTTTTTCAAAGCTGGGAACTAGGGCAAACACCAAGTTGCAGCTAAAATACAAGGTAGCCAATTTTTTTTTCTAAGTTAGCAACATGACTGAATATTTAACATTCTTTCTTCATACAGGTAAAGAATGTTAAAGGTTCTTAGAGAAATTTACTGGAATGATGGTGGGAGCTCAGAAAAGCAGGAATTCAGCGTGAAATAAAAGTTAATTTCAGGGACATTGAAGTGACATTGACAAATTATTTTATGCTTGTCATCATTGTGGGAGCTGAAGAAGTGCCTCCATTTTTTTTGAAACTGTAAATTATAGATAATGGAAGACCATGACTTTTATCTTAATCCTCAATTATTGTATGTATAAAAGGGCCACCACTGAGTGCCTATATCCTGCTAAATTTGATCTGGATCTTATCTCCGCAATATATGTAATTGGTTTCTGTGCCCATTTTAAAATACTCCTACTCTGTGAATATTTTTCCCACAAGAATAGCAATTATGCATTTGATTTTAATAACTGGCATAGACCCATAAGTCTCCAGGTACTTACAAATAGTTATCTAGGAATTTTAGCTTCTTGTATGTGGGCTGAATAGAAGTATTTGAAAATCATTACTGCTCAGGGACACAAGCTCATGCATTTTCTGTCCTCAAAGGAGTAAGAAACAGCCAGGGGCAAACCTCACTTCTGTGATAGGATAAAGTTCATTGGCAGCAGAGTTAGCATGCAGGTAAGGTACCAGGTACATAGTGAGGACATGAACTCCCCAGTGTGATGTTTAGAGTCATTTCTCAAGGGTTGTCTGCTTGCAAAGACTAAGTTCATGGCAGTACTAAGGCAAAGCTAAGAGAGCTGTGTGAATCCTCAAATCCTTCTTCCCCCGCAGGTATTTGTAATGTTACTTCAATCAGAGATTTCAGTAGCAAAAGTAGCTCTACCACTTAAGCCAAAGAATATTTTATTTTCTGTTTCTCCTACTTTGTGCTGAAATAGTAACATAGAGAAGGGACTATGTCACATTCAGCTCCAGAGTTTCCCAGCACAAGATAGCACTGACCAAAAGAGATCTTATTTCTCACTATCAGAGAAGGTTTGTGTTGGTTTCAAGCCTAAAAGAATGCTATCCAGAATCTCATTCAAGGTATTTGTTCTCAAGAAAGGCTGAGGGTAAGTAGTGAACTAGGAATTGCCAGGCTATCCCACTCTATAACTACTTCAGGGGGAAATAATTTGGCTTTAGCTCAGACTTTTCATCTGAGACATACAAGGGTTAACACTTTCTTTCTGCACAATGGACTATATTACTATGTCAATCTTTCATTTGTGAGATTATCAACAAACAAATAAATAAAACCTAAAGTACTCTATGTTTTGAGGTCTAGTTGCCTTCAGATTGATAAGTCAGGGAAAGAGAAGATCACAGAATCACTGTTGAAAGGGATCTACAAAGAACATTGAATCCTACTCCTGGGCTTGCACAGGACCATCCCCAAGAGTCACACCATGTGCCTGACAGCACTGTCCAAACACTTCTTGAACTCTGTCAGGCTTGGTGCTGTGATCACTTCCCTGGGGAACCTGTTCCAGTACCCAACCACTCTCTGGGTGAAGAATCTTTTTCTAATATCCAACCTAAACCCCCACTGACACAACTTCTGGCCATTCCCTTGGATTTTGTCACTAGTCATCAGAGAGGAGAGATCAGTGCCTGTCCTTCCACTTTCCCTCACAAGGAAGGTGCAGACTGCAATAAGGCCTCCCCTCAGTCTCCTCCAGACTGAACAGACCAAGTGCCCTCAGCCACTGAGGCAGGAAACCATTGAAGAGATGGCATAAAGGAGCACAATATGCAGGAAGATGAAGTTTCCTGTAAGAAATGAAGGGGAAAACAGCAAAAGAAAAACAAAGTGATGAAAATGAAGCAGAAGGGAAACAAGGATCAGTATAAGAACAAATGAAAAGAGAAACAGAAAAAATAGCTTAACCACTTAGGAAATTAAAAGGCAGACCATCTAGGATAAAGTAATAGAAAAGCAATTACTGAATGTTTCACTATCCCTCTTTCAGATACCCTATTCTGTTTGACTTCTTAAAACAAATTCTCACTTCTGTTGTTTTAATCGAGCATCCAGTTTTCTCAATGTCTTAGTTTTCCAGCTTGTTCAGGGAGTTATTCATTAAACCAGAAAGGATATCAGGAGCAAAGGGTTATATTTAGTCATATCACAATAGAAAAGTTGCTTGAAAATCAGAGTTAGAGTTAGGATGACTTAGTCACCACTATTTGCCTATGGTGTTAACCAGAATGAAATCTACTTTCTTTTTATTTAATGAAAGAATTCTTTCCCTAGGCAAAAGAAGAGAAATCTCCTCTCTGTTATGCTAAATCTTCATCATTAGGAGCTGTTTGTATTTTAAAGAAGTCAGTCGAATCATCTTGTATTTCATCCAGGATTTTGTAACTTTTAAATTCAAAAATTATTCTGGTGATCTCCTTTCTTTGTGATATCATAGTCAAACAGCATCTTCATGCAACATCAGATCTGCACAAAGAAAAGCTATGCAAAATATCATCTTTCCTGCATAGCTGCACCAGAGCTTAGTCTTACACATAGCTTTGTAGAATATATATTTTTCATAAGGCCACAAATTGTCCTTTTAATACTTTTTGTTGTTATTTCACAAACCAGTTGTTGTCCCTAAGAAAGTTCACATTGAACTTACCTGACAAGAGTGATCTTCAGTTTTTTTAACCCCATTTGTGTTACTTTGTTTCTCTGGCTTGAACCACAATTCTGCTAATTTTCTTAGTATTCTAACTAGCCTCTTATGTTCTCCAGCAATTTCTATAGTTTGCTTTATACTTTTTTTCATCACCTTTTTCTGGTTTTTCATCTTCGGATTTTTTTTAATTTTATTTCACTTCAAATGTAGGATTTTTTTTCCTTTAAGCTTTTATTTACTTTTTTCTCAACTATTTTTCATACCATCAGATGGGGTTTTTTGTGTCTTTACACAGGTATAAGACAAGATTTTGCACTTCAAATATTCCTTGAAGGTCTCACAGAAATATCCTTAACAGCTTTCATTATAATAACTGGGTTTTAGAACATTTCCTCATTATACCTTATCTGGTAATGTTCCTTAAATGCCTTTAAAATGACATCAATTTTAATTAGGGCAACAGCATGAAATACAGCTTACACTCAGAGGCATAGTACTTGTAGTATGTATTTGCATGCCCAGAGGACACAAATGTGTTTATTGCAATTTCAGAATAAATGGACTACTCATAGAATCATAGAATCATAGAATTAACTGGGTTGGAGAGACCTCCGAGATCATCAAGTCCAACCTTTGATCCAACCCCACTGTGATTACTAGATCATGGCACTCAGTGCCAC
>JAWMRA010000078.1:71596257-71638481 GCA_035584735.1 Pseudotriccus pelzelni
CAACCTCCTCTCAGGTAGTTGTAGAGAGTGATGAGGTCTCCCCTGAGCCTCCTCTTCTCCAGGCTAAACAACCCCAGTTCCCTCAGACTCTCCTCATAGGACTTGTTCTCAAGTCCCTTCACCAGCCTCGTTGCTCCTCTCTGGACCTGCTCCAGTACCTCAGTGTCTTTCTTGTACTGAGGGGCCCAGAACTCGACACAATACTCAAGGTGTGGCCTCACCAGCGCTGAGTACAGGGGAAGGATCACTTCCCTGGTCCTTCTGGCCACACTGTTCCTGATCCAGGCCAGAATGCCACTGGCCTTCTTGGCCACCTGGGCACACTGCTGCCTGTCAATCAGACATGATGATGGAGGAGACTATCAATAGCCTAGATATTAACCAAAGCACTGTGTAACTTCCTAAAAAGTTGTTGAAACACAGGATTTAAAACTTGCTTGTCAGCATCTCAAAATGTTTAAGATCATATCAATATTTAGAAAATGTTTAATATCTTTTGACATTAATTTTAAAAGAAAGAGCAGGAATTCTCCGGTTTTAAATTGTCTAGGGCAGTCGTTTCAGCAATGACCTTTTTCAGAGTCCTTATCAATTTATATTTTCTATAACTGGTATATTACTGCACCTTTTTAAGGGATCATTACCTGCCTGAAGTGTATCATACTACATGAATTAAACTAGCTTTACTCTTTAGTAAAGAGGAAAAGGCAGAAATACTTTTGCAACTTATAAACTCTTTCTTTTAGCATTTTTTTGCAATAATATCTAAAAACACTTAAAATCTTAACTCATCTTTCCTCAGACAACATTTTTGAATATTATATCATACCAAAGAGGATGTGAGATGCAAATAAATCAAGATTTTGCAGTCAGCTGCCACACGCATGAGGCAACAGATAAACCAATATCTGCAGGCCTGTTTTCTGCTGTTTTGCTTCAGCAAGGACAACTTCCAAATGGCTGAAGCATCAGTATACATTCACCTAACTCTGCATTTCATGTACCTCTAAGAAAAAAAGCCTCACTGCCTCACTCAAAAGTTTAGTTTTTTAACACTTTTGAATTATCATATACCATTACTTGGCTAGGGGAGAAGAGGTAGAGACAGGAAAGCTCATCTAATGACATCATTCATACACCTGCATTTGACTGCTTTGACCAAGTTTCACAGTTGTTTATTATGTTTTCTTTCTATAGTGCTATGATTTTAATTTTAGCCTTTTAACTCTTTGAGGAGGGAATATAATTATATTACTTTTTTCAGTGGGTGGTATTTTGATTCTTTCCGTTTTGTCCCTTAAATTAAAAAAAAAAAAAACAAAACAAAAAACAAACCCACTCAACAAACGAACAAACAAACAAAAACCCAACAACCCCCAAACAAACAAACAACAGACAAGGAAGGGGGGAATACAACACTTCCCGTCATACAACATGTCTCTAAGATAATTCAAGACTGTTTTCCTCAATTTTGTTTAAACTGCAAGAAAACCTGAATATTTTCTTTTCCTAACAACTGTATTTACAAAACACCCACAATGCAAGTACCTTAGCAGTGTTTTTCCTAGTGCTCTGGAACTCTTGCCTATAAACTCTCTTCTGTAAAAGCATCAGATTGTCCTCCTTATTATTCTATCAGTGGCCATTTTGCTTTTAGCTTTCGCTTTCCTTTTTTTTTTTTTTTTTTAACTTAAAACCTGAACTGAGAGGCTTTTAATACTTCCTACTTAGTTTCTTTAAATAAAAAATAACGTTAAAAGTGATGCAACAGTGACATGCATTAATCATGACTAAAAGCTGTGACCATGGCTACATGAATAAAACAAATATGTTAAGGGCTTCTCTGATGCCCCTTTTCCTTCTTCTTCCTACAGACTAGATGACTGGCATTTTTTTTCTCTTCCTTATTCTAAATAGGTCACTCGGGTTTCAACTGTGGTAAAGGCTTCAGCATTTCTGGCAAGCGTGTATCTCAGCTCATTGTTTCTTTGGCTGAACTTCTACTAAAATAAGGTATTTTTCCCCTGTTTGTCACAGATATGAGTTGTAATAGAAGATCTTTGAATTAGTGACAGAAAGAATGCGGGAGGGGGAAATAACCACTGGTATATTACACGATGCCCCATGATACAGTTATAAGTAATGGCATTCTGTTTCAGTACACACTCTTAACTGCAACACACCTATGGGAAGCTGAGTCCTTTCTATATTCCTTGAAATTAAAATGAGTCTAATTGCTCCCTATGCTTCAACTCAATCATCTGACCATGCAGGAACAAATAAGATTTGGATAAGTTTAACACCATGGCAAGAGGACTGCTGCTTATATTCAATATAGAAATAATTAAAGTTTGCCAGAAGCAGGAATGCAGCATTGAAAAGCATTTCAAAGTTTTGACATGCAGCTTTGTTTCTCAACAACCATATTTGACTGTATCAAAGAAATATGAGACATAGAGGCATATAATGTCTTACCTCGAAACAATGCAAGCATGGACAGAGAATGTATTTTCCAGGCCTCTGAATTGTACCAAAGTAAAAAAATGAATCTGAATTTCCTTGTGCATGGAGAATATCATTAGCTTCTTAGCGAAAAGCACTAAGGTGCTTTTCCCCATATTGGTTGGGGGGAAGAATAATTCACAAAAGAGGCTGCCTTTCCAGCTCAGCCTTAGAGCACGTACTTTGGACCTGCCAGTTTCTGACTTTACCTAATCTGATAGCTGATACAGTTGACTTTCCTGCTCATCCAAGTGATGGAGCAGCCCCTTTTGACCAGAAATTCCCAAATATGTGCCCAATAACAGTGGTATATCAGCAAATAATTTTTATTACAGTGAATTTAAATTATCTGAGCAAACAAACAAACAAACAAACATTTCCAGAACATTCTGTCTGACTATCTGTGCAGATCCTCCCTGTAGTACTGTACACACAGTTGTTAACCTTGACAACAAACTCAAGCCTGACTGAAAAGCATAAACAAGGACAGTTTGACTGTAGCAGCACCACTATACTAATGCATAGTTACTATTTGACTGGAGTGATAAAGTCAATTTCATTTTTGCTGGGTATATTTGTTAATTTACTGATTGCATATGTGCCTTGAAAAATTGGAAACTGAAGTTTTCCACTAAGATACAAAATGCTATTAAATGAGCACTAAATGTAGAACCGTAGAATCATTTAGCTTGGAAAAGATCTTCTAGATCATTGAGTCCAGCTGTTAACCCAGCAATGCAAATTCCATCGCTAAACCATGCAATCAAGCACCACATCTACATATCTATTAAACACCTCCAGGATAGAGATTCAACCACTTCCCCAGGCAGCCCTTTCCAGTGCCTGACCACCTTTTGCAAATAAATTTTTCCAAATATCTAATTTAACCTCCCCTGGAGCAACTTGAGGTCTTTTCCTATTGTCCTGTCACTTGTTACTTAGGGAAGAGAACAGTCCCCACCTCACTACTGTCTCCTTTCAGGTACCTGTAGAGAGACATCACCCTCCTTTTCTCCAGACTAACCACTCACAGCTCCCTCAGCCACTCCTCATTCCAGACCCTTCATCAGCTTCGTTGCCCTTCTGTGGACACATTCCAGCACATCAATGTCCTTCCTGAATTGAGGTGCCCAAAACTGGACAAGGCACTTGAGGTGCAGCCTCACCAGGACTGAGTACAGGGGGACAATCACTTCCCCAGTCCAGCTGGTCACACTAGTCCTGATACAACCCAGGATGGCTTTCTTGGCCACCTGGACACACTGTTGACTCATGTTCAGCCAACTGTTGACCAGTGACCCCAGATCCTTTTTCACTGGGCAGCTTTCCATCCATTTAATTGGATATTAGGCTAGATGGGCTAGCCAAAAGAAGGAAATGTGGCACACTTACATTTGCACCCATCCTTGAGGCCTTTCCTGATAAAGGTTTGCCATCATGAGTGCTGAGTAGCTGAAATTCTCTGCAAAAGGTTTGCCATGTGGACTTTTGCTCGCTATTAACTTGAATCGGACTGTCAACAAAGCAACTTTTCCTTACAGTGAAGAACCTGTAAGGTTATTATAGATCTCCATCAAATTTGACAGATTTGAGTTACTGACCTAGAAAGGAAAATATTCATATTCCTTTACTGATTCCGAAAGCAATCCCTTTTTTTTTTTTTATTACAATTTTAATTAAATGTGATGGGGAAAGGATTTCAAGATTTGGTTCACAGCACTCCATTATGTATGTTTTTGCCTCCTTAAGCATGGCTGGTTCTTGGACTTGAGGTGTAGCAAAAGCTACCTATATTTATAAGGGCAGACACCACATGAAAGAAATAAAAATAATTACTCTTAGCTTAGACAAAAATTAAAAAAAAGGCAACGGAAAGGAGGCCTAGAATAGCAACATATATAGGAAGACAAAAGAAAAGAAGTATCAATCCAGAAAATATAGAATGAAAGCATAATCCACCTCCTAAGCTGAAGCATACTGAAGACAACTGATGACTACCTCTTACTATTTCTCTCAAAGATAATGTTGATCTTCATAACGGACAGTGAAGCTAATTATTTCTTCATATGTTTATTTAACTTTATAATATTAAATGTCTTGTTTTCTTCTTTCTTTAGTAGTTCTTAAAAAACTGAAAAATCAACTAAACTTCTGGAAAATGGGTAAAATATTTTACAGGTATTATTTGTAAATTTTCAAGCAATTATGAAAATTAAGGGGTTTTTTAGAAAAAGGGTTGTATAGTCCAATATGTTTAAATTAGACAAGTTCTTGATTATGGATTCTAAAATAGGCAAAATGTTCTTGAAAATTCATCATTAGAAGATGAGGGAAATAGAGAAGAAAAGAGAATAAAAACAAAATAGCTGTGGTCTTAGATAATACACAACCTTATTAATTAACTAGAGCTAACTAATGTTCAGCTTTTTCTTGAAATTCAAACTTTTGTAGTAGGCTAAAAATTAAGAAATAAACTTGCAATTATATGATCAATATGCTAACTGTAATAAGTTTTCTCATTCACCAAAGGTGTTAAGAGTCACCAGACTAAAGATCTTGCACCTAGGAACTGGTTATCTCCAAGCACAGACAGACCCCAACACCACTTTTGTGTTTCACTTGGATAATAATTATGCTACTGAATTATAAGAAAATATTTCAGTTTTACCCAACTTCTCTTTTTCATCTCCAGCTGTATTGAAAACGTCTTTTTTCTGATTATGATGAGACAAAACAATTCCAAAATGTACTTACTTTATGAATCAATACACAAAATGCAAGCCATTCCCACTGTACTACATTTGTATATGAAATACACTCCCACTGTATTTTTCAACTATTCACACATATATTCCAAATACAGATATCACCCTTCAACACTCTATATAGTCTTCCAGTCATGCTTAGAATTCTTCTACTGCACTGTTTTCTGTTGTTGCTGAGTGCAGGTAGTTGATGAAAGAGGTTATGCCTGTATGAATTCTCAACACTTATTTTTTTGCCATAGAACCTTGGCAAGTAAGGGATTTTTGTGTTCTAGGAAATTCCAATGATGGAAAATATTTCCAGATTTAACCAGACATTTCTTTAGTGGAATTTTTTTTTTTTTTAATATCTTAAAACATGACAGGTTGTCCTAGTTTGTTTCCTTGTTTTGTCATATTTGATAATTTAAAAATAAAACCAAACTGATTTTGAAATGATGTCTCGAAAGTCCTTATTTTTAAAACTTCATGTCAGAAAACTCAGTCTTCTGAAGAAGTTTAAACTGAACAGTGTGACCAACCCAGAAAGACAGCATTCTGAATTTAGGTGCCTCAACTGTCTTTTTTTCTGTAATCAGAGAAATGAGAGGGACACTGCCAGACTTAAATAGGATCAATCGATTACCTTAGAATGGGTTGAATCAGGCTACATTCATTACAGACAGACCCTTAATGCTCTACCGGATAATTGTTAAACTTATAGACAATAAAAAAGGTGTTCTTGAATCTGGCTTCTTCTGCCAAGTACAGGTTTGGTACAGCCTCAACCGAGATTTGTAAACTGATTCAACTTTTGTCCCCAAATTAATTTTATTTCTTCAAACAGTCCAAGACAGTTACTTAAATGTGCAATAGGTGGTATCACACACTCAGTTTGTGTGTCGTGGCATTTGTGTGCATTATGTCTGCATTCCTCTGAAAAGGTGTGTACTGAATAGAGCACTCCTGCAAAAGAGAGCAACTGCCCCTTCTGTAAGAGCAGCCGAGCATGAGTCACAGCAAAGGCATCCACACCAGTAGCTCTGGGAAAGGCAACAGTGAACAATCTCAGGGTACCTGTCACTCTGTATCTCCTATATCAGCTGTACTACTGACTCCCATCTCTGGGGCAGGCCATAGAGATGACAGAAAGAGAAACTCTGCAGAGGCCAAAAGGAACCTGGTAGAGTTTGTTCTAATTCAAAACCATTGACCTGATAAAGACACAAACTTGGAAGTAGGAATCTGCCTTCAAAGCCACAATGGGAGAATATTTTATGAATTCTTATAATTTGTTTTATCTGACCAATTACTTGCAGCTTTCTTTGTTTAAAAGTTCTGAAGCAAAAATTCTCTTATATTTTTTTCAACCTTAAGGTTTTGGAAAACTGTCTACACAGAAAAGGTCTGGACAACCCCAAAGTTTTGGCTGTCTTGTGATTGCATCACAATATACCTCCACACAATAATTTCATCGCATTTCGTTAAAGAACTAAAGTTCTGTCTAACCTGATGATCCTCTATTCGAAGTCCTATCATTTTCATGAATGAGAACAAAAATAAACTCCGACAATATAGTCTACAGAAAGTATTTATTGTCTTCATTTTTTTAATTGTCATTTTAGGAGCAGGGAAAACAAAGCTGGTAAAAACACTTAAATATAATTTAAGACCTATTGGAGTGGGTTGACCTTGGCTGGGTCCCAGGTGCCCATCAAGCCACTCCTTCCCCCCAAGAAGATGAGGGAAGAAAAAAAGAAAGAAAAAAATTTGTGGGTTGAGAAAAGTCAAAAATACAAAAGTAATATGTTGTGTCCTTGAAAGCAAAGAGATAAACCAACTGTTTTATTCTCTACTTCCTGTCAGTAAGCAATCTGACACTTCCTGGGCAGTAGGACTTCAGTATATACAGCTGTTGCTCTGGAAGGCCATCATTGTAAATAAATTCCTCCCCACTCCTTCTTTTTCTTTACTTTTATGTCTGAGCTGACATCACATGCTGTGGAATATTCCTATGATCAGTTTGGGTCAGTTGCCCTGCCTAACTTCCCTCCCAAGATTTTGCCCACCCTCAGCCTACTGTTGGTGAGCAGAATGTGTGTGAGACAGCGCTGATGTTGTGCCAGCGCTGCTCACCATTAGCCAAAACATGTGTATGCTATCAACACCTTTCTAGGTACCAATGCAAAACACAGCACTGTGAGGGCTGCTATGAGGAAAATGAACTCCATCTCAACCAGACCTTATTTAGTACAGTGGAAAGGATAGTTGAATGGTTTCTTGATTCAATCCTAACCGTAGCAGAAATGACTTCTAGGGAGAAATTAAGGAAGTCATATTTATGTTTGACTGGATTTTACAATGATTGTTGGATTGAATTATTGGAAAGAAGTAAAACTAAAAATGCTGAAGGAGAATAAGTAGGGCCAATATAAGGCCCAGTAAATGAGTTCAGGATGATTATAATGGCAATATCCTGCAATGACTTCAGAGGAGCAAGGCTGCTGTAAGCAAGTCTAGAGAACAGATGTTGCCATAGTTAATGTAGGCAATAATAAAAGCTTGCACAAATGTTTTGACTGCGTGCACAGTTGGACTGACAAGGTTTGAGAGAAACCCAGTGAAAGTATTCCCCTAGAGACAGCAGGAGTTTAAGCCTGACATTAGTGAAGTAATTGGGAGAACAGTGATGTTTTCGCTTGAGATGGAAAATGGATTAATGAAATGATTTGAAAGAGAAGATCAAGGGATTAATTTTGGCCATAATGAATTTTAAATAACAACTGGATGCAGTTATTTGTGAAAACTAGACCAAGATCCTTGACTGGATGGAAAGTGATAAATCTTTCAAAGAAAAACAGATTTTCAACTAATTTTAATATAATTCTACTACGTACTAGCCAACTAGTGAGCTGCATTTTAACTACAGCCTGGACATCAAAATAGCAGACAAGAGTATTGGAGGTGACAGCTGTAACACCACTGAGATAGTCAGACCGTGGGTTCCCAGGTACTCCACTAACAGTGAAGACAAAGAGGCAAAAAAGGGCAAAAGAAGAAAAGACCTTTCTTGCAGTGTGAGCTAGCTTTTTATCCATAGAGCATGGAATGTGTGGATTTTGGGGAGGATTTCAGGGAGTTTCAGTCAAGGGGATGTCTATAAATGGAGTATACATCCAAATATGGGTAAAGAGATACAGCAAGAACGGGGGAAAGCCATAAATTTTAACTAACAGGGCTAGTGAGCTTAGGGGGAAGGTTTACCAAGAATCATAACTACATTTTACATACAAGCAGGATATTTTCTAACAACATCCTTAACACCTTTATAACATAAAACCAGTTTCTCTGAGGTAGGAAGTTATCTGTTGCTTCAGTGGTTCAGCTCCATTCCAAAGCTACCTTTTCTTCAGTTTTCTTTTTTTTTACACATTTTTCTCCACCAGGAATAAACCTATCAGGAGGTAATTCCAACACAAGAGGTCAAGAACACCCTAAAAAAATTAATTGCAAGGCATTGTTAAAATAAGGAAGTCAATGTTATCAGTACAAGTAAATATATAACTTCTAGAACATCTATTTACACCCAGTTTGAATTATATTCAAGAGTTTCACTAATTAATTCCTCCCAACACTCTCATATGCTCAGCTATAGCCTGAAATATATTTAATATTATGCTTTAAATTTATACAAGATTACAGGTCTAAGAGGTCTGCATCTCTTTTGTAAAAAAAGTCTTTCTCTTTTTTACTGTATTTTTCTCCTTCTACACCCCACTTCCACACTTTACTAGTAGGCAGTTTATCTGTTGAAATACATTAAAAGTTTATATCTAAAATAAATATTCATAATGCAAGATTTTAATAAACTGCAGAAGACACTTTTATGGTATCACTAACAAAACAAGTGAATTTAATTAAAAAAAGAAGATGAAAGAATGTGAATTGACGAGCTTGTTTCATACAGAGTGTCATAATAGATTCAAGAGCCACCAGAGATCAAGAAATGGGAGGGATGAGAATGGAAAGGAATTTTGCTGGAGGGAATTTCACTTACTGGAATTGTAGTAAATAGGGAGAAACCCAAAAATAATACTAAGAAAAGGTTTAGGAGCCTCTGTTGTAGATAAACTGTAGAGATAAACTAGGGATTTGTGTATTTTAAAGAAATATTGGCCTGCATATATTTGCAACCATCTCTAGTTTCTCAAATTTTATGATTGCTTTAAACTCCATATCATAAAAACACAGAATCCTCCCATGGTTTGTGGGCTTTGCATCATTCTCTTTTCCTTCTCTTTCACACAGAGTAAAGAGCCGAGCATCTGATTTTGCAGTTTGGAGTTGAGCCCTTGGCTCTCAGTAAATTAACATATGATCAAACCCATTTGCACCTGTGCAAACTGGTAGTCTCTAGATCATGTTGGGTTTTTTTTCAATTGATTCTGCTAGATTTAGCCAAACTAAATTTAGTTTAGTCCAAAACTAAAGCAAAAACAAGCTGTCTAAATATTGACTCATAGTGTGTTTATTGAACACATTCAATTTTTTTCTATTTGCATCATTTGTAAACAACAATTTTTCATAAAAGAACTTTTCATGTTAATAATACTTACTTGACTTCACAACCAAAGCATGTGAAGGGTATTGACTTTCTCAAACACCAAAAAGAGATCTTTTGAAAGAAATAGTTAAGTAAGACTCACAAAGACTTTTACCCTCTGAACTTGACTACTTCATATATTTTCCTACAACCACTGATAAATTCCATAGCTTTGTCATACACCTCTGTGAGACACTGGATTATTATATTATTTGGTTAGAACCAACTGAAGCGTGTGTGTGTGTGTGTGTGTGTGTGTGTCTGGGAGGAGGGTTAGGTCAAATCTCACTGAGGTGAGGTCAGGCCATATCCCATATGGCAGCCCCTTCAGCTTCATGGGGCAGCCCTAGAGTAGCTGCTAGTAAAAAGGCAGCCTGGAAGCCCACCCATACTATGCCCCCTGGAACTCCTAATCAGCCTCTGATGGGCTACATCACCCCTCCCTCCGGCCTGGAGCCACAGTCCCCTGTGGGAGAGGTGGCCACAGGGTGCCAGAGCACATAAAAACTGCAGCACATGGTCTTCATTTTGCTCTTGGAACCTGCCACCTACTTCATGAAAGCTGGACTTCCACACGACTCTGGTAATAGTTTTTCTATTATGCTTCTCTCCATCTTTTTTCTTCTTCTCTATCTTTATTCTCCTTCTTCACTGCTTTCTTAATACTTTGAGTAACTTAAACCCTTATTTTGTTAGGTTGTGTGAGTTAGCATGTGCTAAGTCAATGCTTTCTGGAATGCCCCATTTTAGTTGTATGTTACCCTTTTAAGCCTTTACCAAGATCTCTTGTTTTCTTCCTTATTAGCAGTATAAGTTTCTCCTGAGAAAGCATGTGCTGTGTCTTCTCTTTACCTATCTCAAGGTATTGAAGAACAAAAGTTCTTCAAAACATTCAGTGGGTGAATTTTTTGGAGTCTTGTATGTTTTTAAAAGTAAAACTTATGGTTGAGGTTGTGGCTCTGGGGCCAAGGTCTTAAAACTTTCCAAATCTATAAAACTATGACTCTGTAAACAAAACAATATTTTCTTCACTGCTAAAGCAATGCCTTACAAAGACACTGGTATTTTTGCTTGAACTTAAAGATCACGGGGTGATTTGGATATCCCAAGGCAAAGTTAAGGATCATCAGCATCGACAAAACAAATAGTTTACTGTTACCATCATTAAACATCAAGATAATTATTACTGTTACAAACTGCACTCAGGTCTGTTTTATGTGTTTCTGCAAAATTTTTCTTATATAAAAGATCTGCTTATCTCACTTTAACAATCAATTTGGTTGAAAAATCAATCTTTGTACTCAGTCTCTAGTCCATGCTCTTCACACAATACATTAGTATCTATGCATTCATATCTAAGGTAATTTTATATAAACCTTATTCAGTTGCAGGATGAGCATCTCACAGCATTCTGAGAATACTTCCATTTTTGGATTGAAGCCAATGTAAAGCAAAGATTTATGCCTTCTCTCTAAATTAGAACTCATAAGCCTTAAGTATGAGACCAATAGGACATATTTATTACAGCAAATATAAGATCGTCATTCTTTTTTCTTAGCATAGGCATACAAATTCTCAATCCATTTACAATAGTGCACTTCGCAAAGAAACATCCTGAAGACTGTTTATGCTATGTCTATTTCTTTAGAAATGATCAACTACTCAAGTATTTGGTCTGGATAAATAACTTAGAGTTTCCAGAAGTTTTAAATGTGTGTCTGTTTTATATATTTCAGCTGCTAAAACACCTTCCTAGACAACCTAGTAGCTGCTTGTAAAATAAACTTGTGGAAGGAAAACCAGTAATTTCAACTTGTTGCAAACGTGAACCCCATGCAACTAACCTCTTCCTCATAAGACCACAGCAGCTGTCTTCAGATCTTTTATATTCAGAGTGATTACAGTTTAACTGTCTGTCCTGTCTTCTCTAAACTATCTTATTTTCAACTGTGAGTGACACTGTCTAGGCTGCATTGCTTGAAATAATGCACAGGATTAAAGAGGAAACAAGCTCATTTGAATAGTCAGGATAAAGCCAAATAGAGCTTAAGATCTGTGATTTATTAACAATAAAAGATATTGTATTTCCCTGATTTTTTTTCCTATTACAGACCTAGACCTATTACAGCTATAATAGTACAAGTGGTCTGCAGAATTTTTATGTACTTTTGTCCATGAACATTGAAGAAAATAGATTTTTGATCAAACCAGAAGTTTTGATGTATCAACTCCTTAGGGAAATACCTGAGTTTGCATATGAATATTGATGCGATGTCTGAGCTTCAAATGTTCTTCCCTGCTAAAGTTAGAGTCATTCAATCAGAGAACAGTTGAGAATGTGAAATGGTGGGGGTCTGTCACAGCCTGCGAATAATGAGCTTCAAACAGTTGAAGACGTCTTCAAAGCGAACACATCAAATGACTTCTAGCCTGCCATATGTTTGTATCTAGTCTTCAGTTAACAATTGCAAAATAATAAGCATCTGAATCTGCTTACATATAATTAGCAAGAATAAAAGGGCCAGATAATTTGCCAACTTCATCTATGAAGAAAGTTTTGATGGACAAAAAAGCAATAGTCATTTTACAATGAAGATTTCACTGATACATTCAGGGAATAATTCAGAGATTTTCTGAGGGATCTGGTAACATAAAATTACTGCAGCTATTTCCTATAAGACAACTAATTCTTTTAGAAAGCGCTAAAATAAAGTCATAAAGCAAACAAACAGCAAAATCCCACTTTTAATAAATCAATTATTTTTCTGTCTCAGGTTAACCATTTTAGATAAGCATAGTCTTTATTTGCCAAAGGATGCTCACTTAGACTGACTTCATAGTACTATACATTGCAGGGCAATAGTTCTGCAATGTTGTGTTCTCATCATGTTTCTAATCATCTTACAATCACATTTCTATGTATTTATCTCTCTCACCCTTGTAAATCTTTCCGTTCCTCTCCAGAAGCTTATTCCACAGCTGCCCCAGATGGACAAGTGTCAGCATATGCTGTGGTTGTGTGTGTTGCTGCTAGCCAGCAAGCATGTGCGTGCTGACAGACCTAACAGCTGGCCACACAAAACTCGTAATTACTGATTTCATGAAACTTGATGGAATTTAATCATCTTCATGACCTTTTATCCCCAGTGAATTTGGCTCAAATTGATAAGTATATTGAAAACTTCTTGAAGAAAGAACATGTGATTGCAGCACTGCCTTATTTCTAAAATATGAAATATTTCTGAAGTGGCCTCAGTGAGATGACAGCAGTTTAGAAAATTAAGGATCAAGGTCTGTTCAACATCTTTGTTGGTGACACAGAGAGTGGGATCGAGTGCACCCTCAGGAAGTTTGTTAACACCACCAAGCTGCGTGTTCCAGTCAACACACTAGACTGAAGGGATGCCACCCAGAGGTACCTTGATAGGCTTGAGAGGTGAGCTGATGCAAACCTCATGAAGTTTAGCAAAGTGAAGTAGAAGATCCTACACATGGGTAGGAGCAATCCCATGCACATCTACAGGTTGGAGAGGTGACTGAGAGTGCCCTGTGGAGAAAGACTTGGGTGTGATGGTTGGTGACAAACTCAACATGAGTCAGCAGTGGATGCTCACAGCCCAGAAAGACAAACTGAATCCTGGGCTGTACCAAAAGGACTGTGGCCAGCAGTTTGAAGGAGGTGATTCTCCCCCTCTCCTCTGCTTTTGTGAGACCCCACCTCGGGTACCACGTGCAGTTCTGGTGCCCCTAACATAGAGAAATAATACTGTTGGAGCGAGCCCAGAGGAGGACTAGAAAGCTGATAAGAGGACTGGAGTTGAGGCTGTTCAGCCTGTGGGCTCAGTTCCGTGCACACTGTGTCTCACCTAAAAAATCCAATGCGCAGGGTTGAAGGTGTAAAGATCTTCCCCGGATCTTCGTTCGCGAAGACTGGCCATTACTTACTTTACTTACTGCATGGAGGACTACAGAGAAGTTGGAAATGGACACTGTCAGGAACTGTAGTGATAGGACAAGGAATAATGGCTACAAACTGAAAGAGGGAAAATTTAGGCAGGGGGGTAGGGATTAAGTGATCTTTAAGATCCTTGCCAACCCTTAACATTCTATGATTTTGTAAGGTTATAGTAATTTTTGAGTCAGGAGACAGACATTAGCACCAACACTCAATTGAGATGCAAGGCAAATTATTTTAGTCCTTGCTACTGAGATTGAATAATCTTCTGAAAACAGATTACATAACTATCCAGAGAAAAACTGCAGGGACAAATGAGTCTAAACATAGACAAGTACCTGAAAAGACATGTCAAAATTCAAATTGTTTCAATATGAGATTAGAACTTACCATTAAACTTAGTCCATCGCTGGAACTGCTGAAAGTCAACTGCTTGAAAAATCAAGCATGACTAGGAAATTCAGTGGATAGAAGGCAAAAGGAAAAGCAGAGAGTAGCAACAGCTGATCTTCACAGAAATTTTTATAGCAAATAAAATTTTGCAAATTCAAAAGCTTTATGGAATGTTCTATTGGAGGCTTTTAGCTGAGATGTGAAAAAAAAAGAGATAAATAACAGGAAAACATCTATTAAATCAAAGTAAAATGCTCCCTAACTAAACTAGCAAAAAAAAAAAAAAGTCTGGAATGTGTACAAAACTTTGTTCAAATAATATTGAATAATGAACAAATTTGTAAAAATCAAAACCAGAAAAAACTTATAATGAAAAATTTGGTTATAACTATTGAAAAAGTCAGGTAAGAATAAATCTGATAAGAAAGACAAAAAAATCATATTCATAGTCAAAATAATTAAAATGCATATTATTATGAAAGATAATATTTTAAAGGTGAAAATTAACACATGGCATTTTTATTGAAAGTAGTTTTGCTGTATCTTTTATACTAACTCGGAATCTACTACACCAAAAGCAATGGTCACCTTAAAGCCCTTAGATTTCCCTCCTATTTCTACAATACCTCTCATTGTTACTTTTTGTGACACATTTTGAGACACAATTTGGTTCTCCAGATTCATAATTATGCTTCCCGAAATGTCAATGCAAGATGAATCTCTATCTCTTTTTCATCAGTCCTCAGAAGTTTTATGGTAAGAACTTATCTATTCATGATCTATGTTGGTCTTGACCCCCTGGGAGAAAAGCAAGCGTGGTGGCCTGGAATCAGAGACATAAAAATACAGCAAAGATGTAGTTCTCTGATCGTTTAATGTGGCTGAGAAGGAGGTATTCTTTAACACTGTCTGTTAGATATCAAAGTAAACTACGATGGAACATATTTTTCAGTAGCAAAGGAAATGTGTGCTCTAGCTGAGACAACCGCCATGCATTATTGTGACTCAGTACTTCTTTGCTGTCTCAAAAGAGTGGATAAATGCACAGGTTGTGCAATGGCCTTCAGTGAGAGAATTTTAACCACAGCACTGCTCACAGGACCCTTTAAATGTAGGTTCAAGAGGAAAAAAAGCCTTGTCCCATTATTAATTTATCAAGTTCAAAGGCTTTCCCTGCAGAGCCTACATGATGACAGAGCAAATAATATATTCTATCCAATAGGGTAAGTGAATACTGTAAGTTCACTATAAATCCAAAACAGCTTGAACACAGCACATAAAGGAAACCAAACATTTGCAATACACCTTGATTGTGAACACTAGGATCAGAAATACTCTGACTTGGTTGTGAAATGTAAAAAGGTTGAACACATAGACATGACCTCTTGTGACTTATCAGAGGGTTGAAAAGTGTTCTTATTAATGGTAACTTCAGGTCAGTATCCATATATCATATGCCTATCTATTTCATAAATTAAAGGTTATGAAAAAGAAAGATGTAGCTAAAGGTGAAAAATAATAAACTGCATTTTCACTTGTAAGGAAATCTTAGAAGATGTGCATATTTAGTAGAAGACACTGAAGACAGCTAGGCAATTTTTTATTATAGACCAGCAATCTGTATTTCCATCTTGCAAAAAAATAGGAAGTACATGAGAAAAGTGTGTATAGTAAATAAAAATATAAAATCAAACCAATGAAGTTAGTATTGGTTTCAAATTAAAAACTTATTTTAATACTCTGGAAGGCTGTCCCTCCAACATATTAAAAAATCCAAACAAATTCAATGGGAGCAAGTTCTCTGTAGTAGTTTAAATCTTCCAGATTTTCACTTTGAACTCTTTTTTTTTTTTTCTCAGGTGCAGGGAAAATCTGACAGTTTTTTGTGGCAGGTTAGCTAAATCTGGAAAAGGACATTCTGAATATACACCTTGGTGTTTGTTTTCCAAAATTTGAAAGGATTGTGTGAAATCTCTCCACTATAAGAACTGGAATAGTGCAATCAAGAAGTATAGAATACATTTTCTCTGTGTTTCAGAATTTTAAAGCCTATGGAGAAACAAGATAGCTTTTTTTCTTGTATTCCATCTCAGATCTGGATGAGTCAAAATGACTATGTTCCCTTTGGCTGTCTTTATGAAGAATCATTTCTTGTCACTTTGTATTCATAAGATAATTAAACTTAATGAATGTTTTTATCAGATATCAGAGGTGTAGGACAGCAGATCAGTGTCTGGGTCATTTGTGTAAGAAGCACTTTAATGTACAGAACAGTTAAATCAAGGATAAAATAAAATATTCATAACTTCAAAGCTAGATCCAAATTAAGTAGTCTTTTTATCATTGTTGTTTGTCACATAACAAAACAAAACCAACCAATGTTTAAGAGGAACTTGAAAACACTACTGATATTTTTTCTTTTGCTAAATTCTCCATCATGATGAATTTTTCAAACATGAATAGACCTGGCCCCTAAGCTCTTTAGGAAGAAAATTAGTTCATATTCATGAACAAAAGGGAAAGATCACATGCAAATTTGCATGAGGTAAATTCTTCTACATCATTGATATCATCAAAAAAAAATACAAACCTCCTCAGGCTTTATCTCCCAAGGTCTTCTCCTATATAGTTCATTCCTCTCAAACTTTTCTATGACTTTCATTCTTCCTGTAGTTCATGACCAATTATATTAAGTTGGTGGAACAAACATATTAATATTCTAATTGGGCTGACAGTGATGATAACAAAATAATTCTGCCTCACTTTATTTACATAATAGGTAAATATCACTAATATTAGAAGCGGTATTAATGCTTTAAAGTGCATTAAGGAAATTCAATATAAGATTCCCCATGAGTATAATATCATCTACATATCTACATACCTAAATTTACTCTGTTTTATTATTTCCAAATGACTCTTTAAAGGAATCAATTTGAACTAAATTTCAAATTCATTGAAATTGATTTACAAATATTAAACTGCAAAAAAGATCACTACTAATCCTTTAGGAAATTCAAGAGCTCTACCTTAAATGTAAGTCAGAAGACCCCATGTTATATCCTATTCTCAGGAAAAATTAAAAACAAAGCAAAAGTTCTATATAATGCTAAGATAATTTGAGAAGATAACCTTTCAATTTTCCGAGTCAGGGTGCCTAAACAGCATGGTAACTTTTCATTAAGAAAGTTCCATTTCCAGTATTTTTAGGTCTCTAACCTTGATAATCCCTTACCTTTGTCCTCATGTCTGTGGAAGACAGCATTACAGTGGCTCATTATCAGAAAGATGCGATTTGGAGAAAGTACATCAAAAGACACAGTCAGGTGCTACATCTTAGAGACTACCAATCAGTTCTGATTGCTTTTTTTTACATTAGTAATTGTACTTCAGTGGAAAATCCATAAAAAAATGTGTACAGATTGGGATAATTTAAAACTAAAATATTATGGCAATTTCAACTTATTTAGTTAATGCATATTTTAGCCCAACGAAATACACGTGTATTAAAAATGCTATGAACAAAAGACAATTCAAGTGCCCAAATAACATAATATGCTATAATGATGCAATATTCATATTTCTTTTTCCATTACCGAAACACAGTATTCCATATAGCTAGTAGTACTAGTATGTCTTAAAAATCAAACAAAAGATTTAAAATTTTCATTCTAAGCAAAACATCACATAAATAAAATGTGAACTACATCATTTAGTTACACCAAAAAGAAAATCATCGGTATTACTTGCATTTTATTTGGCAAGTAGAATTTAGCTTGATCTGTCTCTACACAGGATTAGCTGGAATCTGTACAGCAGAGTTCATGATGCACTTTATGGGCATCATGGGTACTCATGCCCAAGGTACAGTGTTAGACCTGCCTTTTATTTACATTTATTAACTTACATTTGCTCCTTTGGTAACTACTTTTCATGAAGGCACATTTCAGTGTAAGCTACAGTAAGAACAAGCCTGTAGTGCTTATTATCGTTTTTTTGCTTGTTTGTTTTTTTTGCAAAACACTGCATATATAGTATTCTAAGCTACCTGCTTTAGGCAAAAAAAATAAAACCCCAAAGTCCCATACGTCTTGGTGATCTGGAGGTTCCAAAGCTAAAGTAATAAAATAACCAGAAATCCAATTTCCTTATTTTCAATATATCATTAGTTTAAACCAGTTCATGATTATCTGAAACTTTTCTTGTAATTACAAGACTAGTCATTAAGGACATGGTTATTCCTAAGTATTATGTTTGGCATAAAAAACATTAATGAGATAAATATCTTAATTTAGCAGGAGCTCTATAAGATTATAATACCGTACTTACTTAAGGTACTTGTCATAGAATCCTAGAATATGCTGAGTTGTAAGGGACCCATCAGGATCATTGAATTCAACTTCTGGCCCTGCACAGAACAACCCAAGAATCACATCATGTGCCTAAGAGTATCATCCAAATGCTTCTTAAGCTCTGTCAGTCTTGGTGCTGTGACCACTTCCCTGAGGAGTCTGAGTGCCCAAACACCCTCTGAGTTAAAAACATTTTCCTGATACCCAACCTAAGCCTTTGCTGACTCAGCTTCATGCCATTTCCTCGAGTCCTGTCATTGGTCATGAGAGTGAAGTGATCAGTACTTGCCCCTCCACTTCCTCTTGTGATAATGTCGAAGATGGCAGTGAGGTCTCCCCTCAGTCTCCTCTTCTCCAGACTGGACAGACCAAGTGACCTCAGCCACTCCTCACACAACTGGTCCTCAAGGTCCTTCACAATATTCATTGCCCTCCTTTGGATGCTCTCTAATAACTTTATGTCTTTCTTATATTGCAGTGTCCAAAACTGGACACAATATTCAAGTTGGGGCTGTACCAGTGCAGAGCAGAGCGGGACAATCTCTTCCCTTGACCGGCTGGCGATGTTTTGCCTGATGCCCCCCAGGACACGGTTGCCCTCCTGGCTGCCAGGGCGCTGCTGATGAATATTCAATTTCTTTCACCGATTAGTACCCCCAGGTCCCTTTCTGTGGCACTGGTTTCCAGTCTCTCATTCCCCAGTCTGTATAAACATACAGGGTTGCCCCATTCCAGGTGCAAAATCCAACACTTGGCCTTGTTATAGGGCTGGTGATTGACTACCTCTCTAATTTGTTGAAGTCTCTCTGCAGGGCCTTTCTGCCTTCAAGAGAGTCAACATCTCCTCTCTATTTAGTGTCATTGGCAAACTTACTTTTAGTCCTGCGTCCAAGTTGTTAAATGAAGATTCTGAAGATTAATAGTACATTAAATAGTACCAGAAAAAAATCATTAAAAACCAAAAAATCTTTGCAAGGTTTTAGTTTACCAGTGAAAATCTTTATTACTTCACCATGGTTGAACTAATAGGAAGCCCAGTAGTTGAAAACTGAGTATTTTTACAATTCTTAAAGATCATATCAATTGCTCTTTTTTTTTCATACATCAAAATCCAAGAGGCAATTCACCAGGCAACTGAAATCATTCCACCAAGGTCAATTGCTTGTCTTCTTAAAAAAAAAAAAAATGTCATAAGGGACAAAAATCTCTTTTGAAGGTATGCTTCCAGGTCTTAAAGATGAAAAGAGTGGAAAAGGAAGTGGAAGTTTAAATAATAACTTCCACCAAGCCAGGAGTATATATTTTTTTCCAGATATCTATTCTATGGTAATAAATTATAGTTTAGTGCATAATTTATTCATGACTAGGTTTGCCCATATGTGACTGTGCACAGAGAGATTTGAGCAGGTGCAGTTTGGAGGGGTAGGATTTCTAGTCTCAGAATCAGTAGGTGTGCTGACAGAAAGTCAGATGAGTGCAAAACTGTCATCAATTATATTATCTGTGGTTCCAGAACTAGCATGGTTCCTGCCAGGTTCAGAGTTATCCTATCTACTATCCTGTATGCTGTGGACATGTCCTTAGAAGTCTAGATATGTCAGTTGTTAAGATTTTAAACATAAGCCTCATGATAGCTGCTGTTTTTCTGGAAGATCCTGAGGCATGAATTCAAAGCCCACATGAAAATCTCAGCTTGCACATGAAAAATTTTGCTTGTAATTCTTCAAACCATGGAAAAAAGCTTCAAAATTTCACTGCAAATATACCCTAAAGGGTAAGAAAGCTAAGAGAAATGCAAATTATGTAATGTTTAATGATTGTAAATCTTGAGATGCTTTTGTACTTGGGGCACTGAAAAATTCCTAAAACAAAAGAGTGGAAAAAACAGGATAGAAGCAACACAGTGGATATGCTTATTCCACATGTGTCATATCCACAGGAAATCCAGAATTTTGGGAGAATATGCAGCATTCAAAGGATGACAGATCTTTACTGCACCAAATATAGCTACTGAGGTTTGCCACATGTGCCTTTATTACACTCTACCTTTTAGAAAGTCAGTAATAAATCTAAATGTCACTATTTCCTAAGCACAGAATCTATATTTCTGCAAATTACTTTTAGCATTCATTACACCTATCTTGTACCATAACTTCATATTCTGAACTTGTCTTTTAATATAAATTTCATTGTCAGCCATTTGTTTAGTATATAGTTATATCACAGATGTATCATGAAAACAGTAAGTAGCAAATAATGCATTTAGCAATAAAATGTTTTATTGTGAGCTTTCTCAGGCTGTTTAATGTTCTTAATTTCACTAAATTCATTGGAAGCTATGTTTATCACTTTATATGATGCTCTTAACACTCAGTAGGAATGGAAACATGACAAACATGTTTTTCTGACTGGTTATACAGTGCTCTGTCCACACTCTAAAACGAGTACTTTCAAGATTTTACTTTATAAAGTCAGAACTACCCCCACAAACGCATCAGGGTCAAATAGTCTAGCAGACAAGCAACAAGGACATTAAGGAGAAACTTTAAAGAGAAAGAAAAAGTATCTTGGAAGCTTCCACCCCCACTGCCGCAGCTGTTCTATGCTGTTAATTTGAAATCTACTAAGTGCCCATTAATACAATAAGTTGTCATGGGATGCAAGAGAAACATTAAAAACATGACACTACTAAGTTCAATTTACTGAGTAGACCAAATGAGACAGGGGCAGTGTCAGGAAAAGCTTATCCTCAGGTACACACACAGTTAACTGCAACCTGCCCCTGTTATTGTTGCAGTGACCAGCATAGTTCACCCACAGGAAAACAACATTTACTCAGGGCGCTCTCAACGTCTGGTTCAGGGCAGCAACTCAGCAACAACAGACAACTTTTCAGTCCAGAGCCTTCTGTTTCTTGAAGCTAGATCAAAGCAAGACCATCATGCTCCTGTGTCAGGAGTAAAAAAGACTTTTTTTTTTTTTTACCATGCTCCTTTATAATTAAATTAAGAAATTTCCTGAAGAACCATTGACCATATTTGCTTTCCTTTTAGGGAAGAAAATTAATAACCTTACTTAATGGACCATATGTTCAGGTGAAGTAAATCTTGGTAGCATAACTGACTCTAAATATGCCTCGTTCCAGGGGCAGATATACTCTCATTTGTCAGTTTATTTTTTTCCCACCCCACCACCTCTCCTGCATTTCATATCAGTTTGGCATATAGCATTCACAAAACATTAATGGTAACTTAATGTGAAATTAAACTCTATTAGAACAATCAAATACCCTGTCCCTATTCAGAATTACTTGGTGGTTCTACCTGTCATTTTGCTTCTCAGATTCCTTAATGTACTTTACAGTCATAGCATCATCTGATTTCCTCTGAAATGTGAAAGTCTTTACAGTAATTTTTAAAAGCCTTCTCACAATTTGCTCTGTTTGGATAAGCAATTTATACTTATTAATCCCTAGCAGACACCGTCATATTCTGACAGGCCTATTCAGATAGCACCAAGAAACTAAAATTACATTTTCTTTATTTCTTTCTTGGGCCAGAAGCTGCTCTCGCTAAAAATGTGAGTGTTCCAGACTAATAATGTTGCTTTAACCTCCACTTCAAGATTTTCCTGTGCAGAAGTACTTGGGGCTACTGAAGAATGAAAAGCTGGACATGAGCCAGCAGTGTGCGCTTGCAGTCCAGAAAGCCAATCATATCCTGGGCTGGATCAAAAGAAGTGGTACCAGCAAATGCAGATTCTGCCCCTCTACTCCCCACTACATCCAGCTCTGGGGTCCTCAGCACAGGAAAAACATGGACCTGGTAGATTAGATATAAAACATAAGTTTTTTACAATTAGGGTGATGAAACACCCAGGGAGATGATTGATGTCCCATCCCTGGAAACATTCCAAGTCCTGTTGGACAGGGCTCTGAGCAACCTGATCTAGCTGAATATGGCCCAACTCATTGCAGAGAGTTCTACTAGATGACCTTTAAAGATATATTTCAGCCTGAACTAGTTTATGATTTAACGATTTACAGAAAAAAAAAAATCATCTTTTAGTGTCAACACTTTGTACATAGAGTGCCGCAATATAGCTAAGCAATTCTTCAGGATTTCTTGGGTTGCTTATGCTTTTTAAAATGCATCGCACTGAAGTACCTAGAAATATATATTATTGTGCATTTACACACAAAAAAAGAAACTGCCTAAGTTGAGGAGTGCAAGACCTTTGCCTTTGCATTTTTTGTGACCAGAGTGATGCTCCATATGGTGACCCTTCCCCATGCTCAAAAGAACTGGCATAAATTTACAGTAAACATGATTCCCACCCAGTGTATTTTCAGGGAAGAAGAGTCTTCCAGTGTATTTTAAAGATATTTATTTTTGAGAAAATATCCAAATATCAGATTGGTAGGCACCAACATGAAAAGGAAAGATGAATGTGATGCAAATTTTACATTTTCCAATGAGTATATAATATTTTTTCATTGATGCGATGGATTAAAATAAGCCATTGCAGAATTACTTTATATGCTTCTTGAAAACAAGAGAACATTTCAAAATTAATAATTAATACTTTTAATGTATAGATTTTCCCTCCTGTCTTTCACCCACTACTCCTACTTGTTTTTGCATTATTTGCAATATAACAAGGATTTCTCAATTTTATGTTTATAGTGCCACACAACTATCTTTGAGAGAATGAGTGAGGGTTGATTGTTCCTTTGCAATTTTAAAAACTGACCTGGAACTATCCTGTCCTTTCACATACTTTTAGAAACATTCTGATTATTAGTAGGCAAATTGTAAATCCTCTTTTAAAAATTGGGCTCTTTAAGAGATACTTCAAAAATAGGCTTCCAGAAGCAAAAGATTCTCAAGCCACTTCTCATATTTGAAAATGTAGGCTGCAACTCACAGGAAATAACATTAAAAGAAGCTGTTCATACACCACCTATAAAATCAATGTGTAAAAAATGGAAAATCTTATTCTGGTCAAGAATAAAAAAAAATTGTAATATCGGAAACAGTTAAACTTCCCTTCTGTATCCTGTAGTGGGAGATTATCTTATCTTTATCTGAAGGACATCTGATACATGCTGTTTTGTACTTGGACTTTGAGAAAAGGATGAGTTGAATGCAAGAGATGACAGTCTGACAAAGAATAGACACACTTGTGATGCATTGAACATGACTCATAACATGCTTCTATCTTAGAAAGTAGGATGTAAATGTAAAAGTTCTCAAGTGACAAATATTTCTTGTAATATATTTATATGAATGTTCCTCAGCTCTCTAACATCCAATTATTTTTACAGTTATTTCTGTAAAGCAAAATGCTCTCTTCACAAAGGAATTATGCCCTAGTCCAAGCATGAATTTAGTCTGCTTTTTCCTTTTTTTTTTAAGTGCGCACTTGTGTGGAATTGGCACTCTAAAATGTGGCTTAGTCATAGTGTGATTCTTCTGATGTGCAAGGATAGTAGGCAAATGACAGAAGAAAGGGAGCTAATTAGACATTATATAAAATTGCTTGTAAACGATTAAGAAATATTATTTATAGCCTAAAAATATAAGACATTTCAAAAATTTGGGTGTAATGGGAATGAAGCTCAGAGGAACTCAAATCTTACTGTATTTTAACAGAACTAATGCTGCAGTTCTTTGTATTCTGTAGTTTTTCCCCTGTTCATATCTATTTCGTACTTGTTTGAAAACTAAGCACTGAGAAATCTCTCATTAAGTGCAAAAAATGTATAGAAAGAAGACACAAATATGTACACTCTGCCCCCAGATAATTTTTTTAGGAGCATAGAAATGTGTACATACTGTTCAGGTATTAACAGTATGTGACCCCTTGCAAAAACAAAGAAAACCACAAGAGTCTATGTTAATGATAATTGGTACTTTCTGTTATCGACATTTCATGTTTTGCCTCTGAAAAGCCGGCAGAATAAACTGTTGCTTGGTCATTTTATTATCCTGAGGTAAAAGGAAGACAACCACAATACCACCTTTCGGACCTCTCAAGATTGTAAGAAATTACTTGTTACTTTTCCATATTGAATTTGTCTGCACTTTCCAGCTACCAACAGAGAGATGACCAGGACAGTGTTTCTCAGAGAGAATTCTAGCTCTTGAGTCTGCTCAAATAATCTGTCAAATGGCAAAACTGAAACCAGAAAATGGAGAAGAGTTTACCAGGATAGATCCCAAGTTTTAGGCACGGAGGTCCACTTAAACTTCAGCAAATCATGGTGTGATCATGTTCCAGGTGTGATCCATGCCAACCTACCCCTCTTTCAGTTCTTCCCCTTAGTAAGCTCTAAAGCAGCCCTTGCCTCTCCCCCTATTTTAATTTTTTGTTTGTCCATTTTGTAAGATTCTAGGTAGGCAACTAATGCACAGTATAAAAGACCCAAACTTTCAGTTTAAATATCAAAACTAGAGTTTGTAAACACCACCATTAGTGCTGATATTATATTTTAATTAGCAGGCAAAGTTAGCTCCTGAAAAGAAACCACTGTGTTTTATCTATCAGGCAGACTCATCTTGTTCCAAGTACATACTGATAACAAGAACAAATGCATTCATTATTGTTAACACAAGGAAAACTTCATTATCATGTTTTATTCTAATTCCCTCCTGTTCCTTTTCTATTATTAAAACACATACAACTCAAGGCAGAGGAATGACTTTACATCTTTATTGCCATGTGTCTTTTAAGACAGTAGTGACAAGTAAGTTTCTTTGGCTTTCAGTAAAAGGAGATGGACTTTCTTTGTAACATTTAGCTTTCTTCATTTTGGATCACAGTCTCACAGAATTAAGCACAATAAGAATTGTCCAGCCTAGGTTGTCGTGTCATTTTTTTCAGAAAGTAAAAAGTGACCCAAGGACACAAGTGCCCTAAACACTAAGTTTTTATTAAGTATAAGCATGCCCACATTTGTAAAAAAGATCACAAAGTCACAGAACTGAGAGGTTGGAAGGGACCTCTGAAGGTCTATTGGCCCAAGCGCTTCCTTAAAACGG
This sequence comes from Pseudotriccus pelzelni, assembly GCA_035584735.1. Classification (NCBI taxonomy): domain Eukaryota; kingdom Metazoa; phylum Chordata; class Aves; order Passeriformes; family Tyrannidae; genus Pseudotriccus; species Pseudotriccus pelzelni. The sequence goes on from JAWMRA010000078.1 coordinate 71,621,850, forward strand.
GGCCAACTATAGCAAGTTTCTCAGAGCTCTGTCCAGTCAGATCTCAGTAACTTCATGCATGGAGACTCCACAAACTCTCTGGCTCCCTGCTCTACTGTTTGACCACCTTCAGAGTGGAAAAGTTTTTCATTATTTCTAGTTAGAATTTTCCATGTTACAACTCATCTTTTTACTTCTTAAAGAACCCAGTTCTTTAACCAGGTCTGTTAAAAGTGTATCTATGAAGTGTCTATGCATAGGGACATAGTGGTGTCCTGGTTCTGACCAGGACAGGGTTCATTTTTGCAGTAGCCAGGAGGGATCATGGCCAGGACCTATAAGTTATTCTGTACTACCTCACATCATTACCAGGGGGCTGGAAAGGGACTCTCTTCCAAGAACGGGTTCCAACCTGGTCAAAAAGTGTAGTGAAGGAAGTGGTCCTCTGTTGCTTGTTGTCAGGGGCTTTCTATGTGAATGGTTTCTTTCTTGCACCATCTATTATTAGTATTGTTGCTGTTCATTGTCTTATTTAATTGTTCTTTCCAGTAAATTGTTCTTTACCCATGGTCTTTGCCTTTTGTGCCTCCAATTCTCCTCTCCATCCTGCCACAGGGAGGAGGGTGAGGGAAAAGTGGGGAAGTGAGAGAATGGGACATGGTCTGGAGAGCCTTGGTGGGAGCACTGAACTGGGGACTACCATTTCTAAATCACAACATGTGGCATATTACTCAGTGCAGAAATAAGCATCCTATGTCATGGCAGGATGGATAGCTTTCTTTGTTCTTTTTTTTTCCTTTTTTTTTTTTTAATTAATTACACTTCTGTTTTTTGTCAAAGTTCTTGAGGGTTTGTCCATAGTACTGTGGAGCTTTTTTCACACATATACAGACCAATGTTTTCACTGATTTTAAATTGTTTATAAGTATGTTAAAAAACCCCATTTAATCGATCTTTCACTGAATACAGGAGATGCTGCTGTATTTTCAATGCTCAATCATAGGCAGATGAGAGCCAGAAAATAATGTAAAATGTGAATAACAAGCAAAAAACATTATCCTTTATAAGAAAAATTGAGAGATTTCCTAGCATGTCTAAATATACTCAAGCACCGTATTCATCCAGTGTATTTATGTAAATAAAGAAATATTTATCTGCTATCATGTTTCCATTGCCAACCAAAACAAGAAAAAATGTTAATGGATGGATAATCATTGATAAGAAAATATATAATAATAAGGAACTAATTATCACATTCCAGATTTGAGCTTACATCTTCACATACTGACATAATATTGATAATGATTCAGAGAAAATGTACTCCATTTCACAGGGTCTCTAGCTATGCTATATTTTAGGGTAAATATTCTGTCTGGAATAATGATTTTGATTTTTAAAAGAGATTTGTAAGTGCTAATGGTTTCAAAGAGATGTAATTTTGTGCAAATAGTTTTCATAATGAAAAGGATTTTTTTTTTCTTAATGAGATTTCAAAGACTTTCTTACAACTTAGCCAGACTACAGGGTCATGGAAGAAGATTCTTCTGGCAAATTCCTCTGTCTCAAGTGTGGACAGTTTTAGGCCTTGCATTCTTCTGCAAAAGAAGACACATTGACAGTATAAACCAAGACATGTTCATAAAATACCTACATAAGGCAGTATGAATTAATACGTAGGTTAACAGTAAAATGCCTGTCTTTCCTCTCCTATAGCAATAAAAACTTAGCAGCTAGTAAACTTCCTCCTTTCTGAAGTATCCTCCTTGAAAGTCTCATAGGGATCAAACTAACCCATCTCTTCAGAAACACGCAATACTTAGCACAGATACACCTCCTCTGACAATTGGACTGAATTTGTAAAGACTAGAGGAAAAATTAGATTTTAAGGAATTTGATGAGCTCCTGTGAAGGGCAGATTGGCTATTTGCTTTAATAACCAGAGTAGTTAATCTTTGGCTTTAGGAAGACATGTATGTTTGTTGTGTTTTTTTTTACAGAATTCAGATATTATATTTTATCATCTCTTGAATTTGATATAGTATATTTCAGTCAACCTAGAAAAATAGCTTGAAAGCTCTGCTCAGGAGTAAGTGCCTGGACTTGAATTACATGGTCCCACTTAGATGGTCCTCTTTACAAAAAGCATTGCTAACTCTATTAATTGTGAAGAAAGAGTCATTTCGCTTCATTTTAGAGGCAGCTTAGCACAAGCTATTTGCAATGCCAGAAAACTAATTCTTAATACAGCAATATTTTTGCAGGAATATTCATAGAAGCAATGTTTCATAAATATGGCCCTTGTTTTTATGGAGTCATGTTTCAGAATGGAATTGCATTTTGTACTGTTAAAGAGAACTCAAGAACCATGATCTACTAATTAGGCTAGGGTGAGAATTTATCATTTGTACAGATAGCCTATTTGAACTTAGAAAAATCACTTACAATTTTTGTCCTTCAAAGTATTCACTTTGAAGAAATGCATAATAATTCATAGCTGTTCTATAAAGGTTTTGTAAACTTTAACTCATATTTGTAAAGCAGTTTTGATGTCATTGCAAGAGAAATCACTGTAATCATTGTGAAAGTGCAAAATATATTTTAGCTAAAGTACACATATTTTCACAGGACATACCTTCAAAAAACAGAGCTTGATGAAGTGAATAGGAACCACTGACATTTAATAAACCAGGAAGTGTATAGGAATATTTAGTGACAAAAACGTACTAGAGAAATCTCTGAAGCTGTTGATTTATTGCTCTGCAGAGGATATCCAACAAAATTTAAAATCAACAAATAATTGATCTGATAGAATATGTAAAATGACACTTTTCTTTTGGGGGAAGAATTGATTCAGTATTTTCCAGTACATCCATTTTAATATACTGGCATATTTTGCAATCATATTAACTAAAGTTTAAATTAAAAGTATAGTTGCACTGGAGAAAATTATGTAAGAAAAGATGACTTTTAAGTCATGAGCATAAAATCAGTCTGTTTAATGAAAGGAACTCAGATAATTCAATATTATTCTTGTTATTCCTTTTTAACCCTGTTAGCTTTATAAGGCTAACATAACTTTCTCAAACAAGACACTCAATTTTAGAAGACCCTAAGATTTTCTTCTTGGCAGTCATTATAAGTCAGGCTGCCAACAGTAAAACCTAAATAAGCTCAGGAATTTTAAAGGCATTATCAGATGTCAAGCATTCTATACTTAATTGAGCTCAAATCCTTTATAAAATTTAGACCAGCAATGTGTCCCAAACAGTAAAATATATCCCAATATTTAATTAATCCTGGATTTAAGTAGGCAAATCCACTAGATATGAAAAAAGAATTCAATAGTTTGACTGCTGTGGCCTCAAAAATATTTGATTCATTAGAGGGTTTTTTTTGGTGTTATTTTTTTTTGTTTTTCTTTTCAGTAGTTTTGTTTGTTAGTTTTTAATATGGTATTTAACTCAAGCTTAAATATTATTTCAGATTCTCTGTCTTTTATTCCAAAGCCCAAAAAAACCCATGCCTGCTTTCTCAGAAATTATATCTTCAAAGATTTTCCAAATGACAGCCTCGTTGCAGGGCTAGTGATGCATCTTCAGACAAATACAAAAAGAGAAGCAACTTCTGCCACAGAAATGCAATGTTAAGGTGAGGAGGAGTAGACATGCTGTGATATTTCTATGGTAAGGGTGAAAGAAAGAACGCTTGTTGTGTAGGAGCAGGCATAAGCATGTTTTGTCTCAGACATTCTGACTGTTGTGACAGGAAAGTTGTGATTGTAAGAGAGGGTCCTGCAGAGATGGAGCAGTGCTGTGCTGAGCCAGCTTCCTTTTCTGCCTTGAGTCTGGTGCTCAGTCATGGCCCCGCACAACCCATCCACCCTGACTCACTTGCTGAAGGGCTCAGAAGGACCAGCTGTGTATATGAGAAGAAAATGGTGTGAAAAACTACTTTACCAGGTTAACTATAAAAGGAAGGGGATTGGTCCTGCATGCTCTCTTTTTCCTCTCATGTTTTTTGTCTCACTACCCTAGCGTCAGACCATCTGCATGGAGGACTGACATGGGATCTAGGTACTAGTGGTCTTCTTTCTTCACTTTTTCCCTTTTCCACCTTTGTTTCTCTCCTGCTTTGCTTTGTCTGTATAAAGTGTGGCCATGATATTCTACCCCATACTCTGTACTGAGGTTTGTTGTGAGAAGGTTTTTAAGACGAGAGTGGATGTGGCACTTAGTGCCATGGTCTAGTAACCATGGCAGTAGGGGATCAAGGGTTGGACTTCATGATCTCAGAGGTCCTTTCCAACACGGATGATTCTATGATTCTATGATTCCATGATTAGGGGCTTGATGAAATGTAATAACTAAGGGCTTGTTATCCAGCACTTTGGAGACTAAGTAGGGTGCTGGCTGCTGGAGCTGAGACAATTGTACAATAATGCACAAGTGTTCCTGACACATGCCTGGTGTCTTTGTTCAGCCTGATGAGACTTTGTAACAGACATCCCGCCCCCCACGGAGGGGGTCATGACATGACTGAAGGTGAACAGCATTTGCCAGGGAAAGAGAATTGCTTTTATACATCTTTCCATGTAATTGAGTTTAGGCTTGTGATGTCATCTAACCACTTCTGACAAGCTGCCAAAATGGCGATGGCAAGGTCTTATAATAAATTGCTACAGAAATCATCCTTCATCTACTGAGTTCAATACCACAGCAACTTTTAGCATGAACAATATACCCCTCATATCTTTCTACAAGAAAAAACTCCACAGCTTTTGCAAAGCACAAATAGATACGAAATTGAAAGCTACAGACAAGCCACTGCCTATGAACCTTAATATTTTCTCCTTGTATTAAGACTGCACAAAAAAAATAGGAATCCTATTATTCACCTTATAAGAGAAGACAGTTATTCATGTTACATATGCCATAGGCTACTGTGCTGGTTTCAGTTAGGATCATTTTCTTCACAGTGTGGGGTTGTGTTTTGGGTTTGTGCTGAACACAGGGTTGATAATACAGAGATGTTTCTGTTATTGCTGAGCAGTGCTTACACAGAGCCAAGGCCTTTTCTGCTTTCCATACTACCATGCTGGCAAGGAAGTTAGGGGTGCATGGGATGTTGGGATGAGACACAGCCAGGCCAGGTGATCCAAACTGACCAAAGGGCTATTTCAGATGATGTGATATCATGCTCAGTAAACAAAGAGTGGAAGGGACAAGAATGAGGAAGAGAGGATGTTTGGAGTGATGGCCTTTGTCTTCACAAATAACCATTACACATGATGGGAAGTAGTGAATCAATTCTTTGTTTTGCTTTACTTGTGTGTGTGGTTTTTGCTTTCCATATTAAAATGTCTTTATACCAACCCATGAGTTTTCCAGCTTTTACCCTTACAATTCTCTCCCCAGTCCTGCTGGTGGGGGAGTTATTGAGCGTCTGTGCAGTGTTTGGTTGCCAGCTGGGGTGAAACCACGACAACTCCCCAAATAAAAGAAGTCCTAGATGGAGAATTGTGTTTGGAATTACTACCCAGTAATCAAGTAATTGCAGTGTCTACTACAGAGGCAATCTCCAGATGGAACTCTTAGCAGTAAACATCTCAAAATTCTCTCAGTCAGGGTCCAGTCCAAAGCAGGGCTGATTGTTCTTGTTTGTTCTCTTTGTTGTTCACTGATGAAGGAAATGCACCGTTTTCATCCTTGATTTTGATACTGTTGCTCATCCAGTACTAGCACATCTAAAGGAAACTACAAAGATGAAAATAAACACCTTCCAGTGATTTGGATTGCTCTTCTCAGGCTGTATAAATTTTGTTTTAAGCAAAAATACTCCTTTCAATCCAGACTGTTTATTTGAAGGAACTTTAGTACATTTTTTTATCATGGTTCTTGAAGCTGAAATATTTTCCTTATGCCTTTGAATCATACTAGAGATCGATCTTAGTTGCTACCCACCACTTCATGCCTACTCCTTGCTTCAAGTTATTTAATTAGGCAACTCACTCATACACAGAGTTGCACCTTCAAAAAAAATTAGGTTGGAGCACAGGACATAGGCTAAAATCCTGAATTTTAAAATCATGCTCACCAAAGATACCTGTTGCTAGCTAGTCTTCTTAAAATTTTGTGTAATTCAATTATTTTACTAGAAATAAACTTTTCTATTTATAACTTCTAAAATAAACACCAGAGTTATAAAAAGTGTAAGAAATTAAGGTGAGCTATCCAATCATCTATGAACACTAAAAAACTATGACTAGGGACTTTTATCATCCTTCATGCTTCTCCATTTCTACTCATTGCTAGCTGTTGCAACCTTTTTTTTACCTCAAATCCTCTTATTGTTTCCTAGGTATTCACTAAGTGTTTATTAACTCAAGTAAGATAACAACTGCTTCCACAGACAAGCAAGACATTTTCCATGTCACAAAATCACAGAATATGCTGAGCTGGAAGGGACCTACAAGGATCACAGAACTTCTGGCCCTGCACAGAATCATCCCCAGGAGTCATACCATGTGCCTGAGAGTATCATCGAAATGCTTCTTGAGCTCTGTCAGGCTTGGTGCTGTGACCACCAGCCTGGGGAGCCTGTTCCAGTGCCCAGCAGCCTGTTCCAGTGCCCAGCATGTCTATTGATTTGCTACATAAATTGCAGCATGAAGTGTACCTTTCAACTGAAACTTTTAATTTATTCTTACCTGACTTTTGGGCACGTGTGTCATGAAACACAATGAGTAGGGCTGGAGACAGTACAGAAGGGCAGTTAAAACCTTGAAAAGGACCAAGCAGTTGCCTTACAGGGAGGCACTGAAAAGGTTCAAGCTTTTCAATTTATGAATGAGAAGGCTGATGGGAGACTGAGGCTGATGAAACCCTGAGTGCAATGGAAAAAGAGCCAAACTATAACCAAATCTCAATAAAACTACTAAGAAATTGTTTTAAACTGGAAAAGTTTTTCTTAAAGCAATGAATAACTTTGGATTAGCAACTGGTTGCTGCAGGAAATAGTAAAAGTAGATGAATTTTAAAAAATTCAAGCAAATTCATGCACAATGGATCTCTTAAAAGGTACTAAATGAAATAGGCAGCTACCATAATTCAACAGTTGTGGATCCTGGGGTGCTGCAGGGAAAACGCTGCTCTGTTCATGTGGTTTAAAACAAATGAGAATCAAAGTAATCTATTGATTTACTAATGATATGTAATTAACCAACAATCACTGAACAGTCAAGATCAATCACAACAATACAACAGATAAACCACAACACTGTGTATCTATAAAATGCATCTACATTCCTTGCATTACACAGTGAGACTAGATAGAAGTTTATACTTCTCCTTAGCAGAAGAGGGAACTAATTAAAAAAAATTCAAATCTGAATGTTCTAACTAGATTTTTTAACATTTTGTTATTGAGGAATCTGTACTGTCATGAGTAATTTTTCGTCCTGGCATACCAAAAGTGCATATTGAAGCTTAAGAATCCATCTGAAAAATCAGTAATGTTCTATTTTAGGTTGGGCATTCAACTTTTTTTACCATGACATATCTTTAAAAACATAAGTAATCAACAGTTAAGACACATTTAATTCAAATTATCTCAACAAACAACTTTAAATAGACAAATTTAGCTTAGAAAATCTAAGCTATTAAAGACATTAAAAAGGCAAAGTACTTTTAAATGGTAACTGAAACTGTTTATCATCAGGTTGCAGCAAAAATATGTGCAAAAGTTAATGCATATGATATGAAATAAGTTTCAAATCTTCAAAAATATTGATCTTATCTTCCTCCAATTTTTATTTCTTTTTTAATTTTGTCACTGTGATTTAATTTGGAATTTATAGCACTAGATACTTTGCTGTATTTACAATATGAAAACAGCAAGACATAAAATTGTGTCAGCTTTTGTATCCCAAAAACAAATAAGTAAGTTATCGGATTTTTATAAAACAAAAATACACCAAAATGAGCCTTAGACCATGGAACAAGACTTGGAACTGCAAAGGGAAATTTTTTTTTCATTAGAAAATTTTGGTTAACTGGTAAAGCAATCGTGCTATGGTGTGATGAAAGTTAGAATTCACAGAAAACAATGAGTCTTTGATTTCATATCTATTAAAATTATTTACAGTGCTCCCAATGAAATCAATCAGCACCTGGCAGATTTATGTAATGAAACAACCTTCTAGGTATAAAAAAGCATCTAAATTCCAAGCTCCTGTATAAGACTTCTAATCAGATTTCATTTTTATGACTGAAAACTGCAAGTAAGAAAATCACTTGTCATAATAGTACCAATAGAGAAAGAACATAAATTCCAGTTTTCATTTCACATTTTTAATGAAGAAAATGTTTCATAACTATTATGTAAAATAATGTTCACATTAAAAGAGTCCATTAACATGGAGAAAAGATCCATAAATTGAGGACTTGCTCTACAAGCAACTCTTCCCAAGCCTTCCCAGCTCTGCTACAGATTATAGCCTATTATAAAGACCTGTCAGTCTTGCAAGTCTTTGGGTTTCAGCCACTTGCAAATAATAAAATGTTGTAAAAATGCTTTTAAAATTATATTTTTAATTTATTATACTATATTATTATATTTTTAATTTATTATTATATTTTATTATTCTTTTGGCCTACTCAAATTCCTTCCTCTCCCCTCCTTTCTCTGCTCCCCTTTCCCATCTCCTCTATAGGATTTTTTCATTGGATACAGCCAAAAAAGCTAATTTAAAGGAAAATGAGAGTGCCCATAAAACAGTGGTTACAAAAGAACACATATGTTTGTTTTAAAGTATTCATTCACCCTCCAAAACCTGAGCACCTCTCAAGCCCAGGGAGACATGTATTTTTAAAAATCCCTCTTTTTGTGAATGTTTAGAGTATCATTCCCTCCAAACCCCAAATTTATCATGTATGCTACAGAGATCACACCTTTGCATTCAAAGGGTCCAAAATACTTTCTTAAGACTTCAGCTCCAGGATGGTATTGATCGTTAACAGATTTGCTCACCAAATCAGGCTTGATTGCACCTGATGCTTATATCTCAGTTGCTTGTGACACTGTCTTCCACTTGACTATTTGTAGGTAGCTTCCCAGGACACAGGAAGGGATTTTTTGCTCATGTTGCAGTGTGGCCTGGGGGAGCTGGGGGGCGCCACGTGGGTCCTTGGGGTGCTCAGGGGGCTCAGGGTCAGCATTTCAGAGCAGAACTGTCAGCTGTAAGTGCTGGGCAGGAGGCTGGGTGGAGACACCCTGAATGAATCCCCATGAGCCAAGCAAAAGCAGTACTAGTGCACCAGGGAGGGTCCCAGCTCTTCTTTTCCCAAGTGCTGGATTCCTCCTTTAACAGCTGACAGTCTGTGGCAAATACACTTCCTCCTTTTGTTAATACTTTTTGACACCAAAGGAGAGGAGACCCGTGCGTAAATGTCAGGACCACACCATGGGATTGGGACCAAAATGTTGTGCATCAGAGAGAAAAAGTGACAAAATTTCATTTAAAAGTTGTTTTTCTGCTATTCTCTTTCTGCACAAATTATTATGCTGAAGATCTTGGTGCTTCTTTTCTACTTAATTTCTGCATGAATAAAGGATACTCTGTACACATTCTCAAGAGAATTTTAGAGAAAGATTGAAAATATTTAATGCAGTGGATTTCTAGGAGTGCCTCATTAGAAAGAGCAATACTAATTTTACATTAAAAATTAATTTACTTCTGTTTGACTTAAAACTCGGGATAAACACAGTCTCAGATTTTTCTCTTGAGGCACAACAGAAGTTAAATCATTACTGAACAAATTTGGTGTGACGCAACTTACTGCCTTTCCCTTATGGTAGTCCACAGTTTGAGTTGTTATCAAATGATCAGGTGGTACTAGGACACTAGTACCACTTATGAAACCAAAGTATTAGTAATGCTGCTTAGCACCACTCACATGTTCAGAAGAGGTAACAGCATGGCTGGGGCCTGGCCAGCGTTGCAGGGCAAGACTGGGTCTCAGAAGCAGCTTCTGCCAAAACCTGTCCCACCTCCCCCACAACCTACGCCAGAAGTCCCCGCCTGGGGTGCTCCTCACCTTTGGTTCCTCACAGGATTCCCTCTAGTCTTAATCTTAACAATCTGCTTCCTCCTTTTTGTGTTTGTTTGGTTTTTTCCTCATTATTTACCAACTGAAGTTTGACTATGCTCAGCCACTAGCTTTCTTTTTTTTTTTAAAATTAGACTTTTCCCTGGCCACACTAACTATTAGTACAGAAAGGGATATTTTTTATGCAGCAATAAACCAGATTGATTTTGTTCGAGCTGAGGGACAAAAGGCTACCCAGGACTTGGCCGGTCCCGATAGAGCAGGTTTTACCAAAGTGGAACCCAGCCAGATTAAGTCAAGCCTGGGCACGGCTCAAGACCCTGCACCAGCGGCAAATTGCTGACAATTGAAAGTGGTGCTGGGTTCTATTTCCTTGATCACATACCTTTCAAAATCTATTAGTTGTATGAAACCTTAAAAATAACACTGCTGACATGTCCTGGTAGCATTGCTGCTATGTATCAGCTGATGTTTCACTGCAGGGCCTGGGAGTAGATTTAAGCAGCGACATCAAAGTGTTCAGGCACAGTCCAAAGGCTATATCAGATAGCTCCTGCATGAATGAAATCCATATTTGGATAAAATAAAAGAATAAACGAAAAAAATAGGCTGAGTCTCTTAGTGTCCATAAGGTAGCCAAAACAATTCTTATTCTTTATTTTCCCTTTCTAGTACCTCATGTCTCTCCTATTCCATATATAGTATTCTATTTTTATACAGTGCTTCCCTGGTTTGGCAAGTGATCTGAGAAAAGTAGGAATAGCATGTTAAAATTTAGATTACATGTTGCTGGGGCAGAATCATCCAGCAGCAGTGATAGTGCGCCTCACTAGAGCAGCTTTTAAGAGCACTGATAGAAAGGGATTGTCACTAAGGATGATCTCAGGATTTGTAGTTTTTCTGTATAGCAGTTACCATAATTATAAGTTTAACTACATATCTTACAGCATTGCTAATGTGTTAGCATGTTATTATTCTGATAATCTTTCATTTCAATTGCAATAGATCTCAGGAGCCCAGCTATGAGAGACCATTACACAAAGCATGGACAGACTTGTAAAATGAAATGGCGTGTGCACTGAGATATTTAAAACTTGCAACATGGCAGTAGAAATTCCTTTTTAGGAAGCAATTATATATCTTTTGCAATACACTCCAAACACTCAACAAATTGTTAAAAGTTGTAGAAAAAATATAGTATTTTTAAAATTATTAGAAATTTTTAGCATTCTAGGCTAAGAACCATGTTTTTAGAAGTACTGTGTATGTATATGTCTATTAACATGCAAACATACTTGCCCTTCTACAAATACTTATTGAAGTAATTTTTCTTCTTGTTTTCTCTTGTCAGTAGTGCTATAAGAGATTTTTCAAAATTTTAATGCACCTATTATTTCCTCTGTCATGCATGAATAATATAGATTTTCCAAATTCTAAATGAAATTATAGTCTACTAAAATGTGTTGGATAGTGCCAACTGTGTATAGAAAATTAGATAATCCATCCCCTTGAGTCCAAATTAGTTTGGTCACTTTTGAAACATGACTTGAAAACACAGGAAAGGCTGCATAGTTTGGTATATAATGAAAAATATAAAACATTTGTACACTGTAAAATGAAAAAAAATCCATCCTATGGCATTTTCCAATGCCTTAAAACCACTTAAAAGTATTTTTCACCAATTTTTGGCTCACTTTGCCCCCACTTTCAGTAGTTTTAAGCTCCAGGGATCTAAAAAGGAGATACTCCTGCTTATATATGAAGAGAAAGAGATTTTTATGAATATCAAACAAGCATAATTTATGCAGCAAGTCTATTAAAAACTCTGTTTGGCACTTTTACTTGCATTAGTAATATGAGAACTCTACTGAAATGAATTTTCCAAAAATGTGTTGGACCCCAATTCTCTCAACTCATTCCCGTAGTTACTTCGTTTTCATTGCCCAAGGACTGTTAATATATTAGTATTAACAATATCCTCTTTATTACCTTGCATAGAGATATTTACATGTTCTCTTGTGTGAATATATTTACATTTATTTATACACATATGTACTTGCAAACTCATTTAATTAAATCCTAGACCCTGAAAAATAATTTTTAAAAATCCTAATGATTTCAGCAGGAATCCGAATCTTACTCCTTTATTCCTATATTTTATTATCGGTACTTTCAGTCTCAGAACAGCAGATCAGCCTCTTACAAGTTAATAGATAACCTTTATGGGCTTTACATCTTCTTTCAAACAACCACGCTCGAGTTTGGCCGTACTGGTTCAGCTGATTATTAGTCACTCTTCTTCATTTGTGATGTTGCATATGTGCCACAGAGGTACATGAAAACAACTTCATGCAGATAACAAACACAGACAAACTTTAATTCTCAATCGAAACCAATGGCCAAAATTAATGAATGACAGGGGTAATGTTAAATGTCACTTCAGTGATATTTAACAGGTTCCAGGTTTAGTGTTACCAGTCAGGGATATTGTTACTACATGGACAGGAATGATGACCCAAAGAGTGCACACACTCACACACACACAGTGGGGTGGCCCCTCAGAATTAGCCAGCAAATCAGTTAGCTTCACCCAAAGGGTCCTTGAATTGCTCAAGGATATCCAGTAGAAAAATAGTCACTCAGCTGGGAGGAGTGGGAGGACACTCAGCCCTGGGATGTCCCCTTGGATGCCATCCCAGTCCCCAGAGAAGTCTTCCTATCACTAACCCACTGCTATGAGAAACACCACACATGTTTTTTGTCAGGAGCCCCATTTGTAACCTGGTGGGTTGGGGCTCATTGTCACACAGTCATAGCCCAGAGATTTGTCTGACTCCCATTAGCTGGAGGTCCTTTCTGTTGTCCACGGCGTCCTGCCCTTCTCAATTCCACCACCAGGGGCTGGGCAGGGGGTCATGGCTGTACCTGCTACAGCCATGGGGAGGTGCTGTAAGGCACAAACATAAGGGTGTGAAAAGCTGGCTTTGGCCAGGTCTTGTCTAGGGGAATGGGGTGCTCCTGCTACAATACATTAGGAAACTGTGTTATGTATTGGGTTTATTCATGGAAATAATATTTTAACTGTTATCACTTTTTCAGATTTTTCCTATTCTGGAGATGCTTGTAAAAGAAGCTTATGTATCTTTTAACCTACACAAACCATTGCTAACCAGACTGTAGAATGATTTAGGAAGTAACACTAACTGTTATGTTTTAGAACTGCTCCAATTTCCAAGGAATTAATGACTGCCAGTATATTTTACCACCATATAAAGTAACGTATTCTATCTTATGCTTTATCAGCAGCTTGATCTTGCCAATTATCCTATTACCCATAATTTCAAGTGCATTACTGAGCTATTTGAGTTCCCGTCATTTAAATCTATTACCAAAAAATGCTTAAAACAAAAACGAATCAAAGTACATGAAGCAGTAAAGGTCACTTCAGACTAGTATGTGGAAACCTTGGCATGCTTTAAGGATGGACTTAGGAAATACCCCATACATATTTGGTTAGATACAGAATGATTCCCATAGTGTATGATTCATAACTCACAGGAAGCAGATGAAGCAGATCCTGCACTGAATTAGGTCCTCTATTACCTCTCGACTGTTTACTGATGCAAGTTGCAACAGTTTATCTTTGTGACAATTCTAGTCTTGATACTAATCTGTGTCTTCAGCTTCCTAAGCTTAGGAGATTTCTGTATCTATTTTTATAATGAAATTGGAACATTATTATTAATAAATTAACTGCATACTAATTACAAATATAATTATGCATTAAATAACTGCTCAATTTTTTTGGTCACTACATTTATTTGTAGGCATAGCAGTTACTTTGAAGCCCATACTTCAGAGTGTGTGTAAAACACCAAAAAGATAAAATTTCTTTTTTCTTAGTTCCTTGCTCATTGTGCCAAGTAATTTTTTTCTTGGGTAAGCAAATTCTTTTTCAAAATAGTCACTGTATTACTCATTGAATTATTTTGAAATGTACAAACAATGGAATAAACAGAGAGCAAAGAGGGATGTTTTCTGCTAAGTAATGAATTATTCAAGCAGTTAATGATGGAAACAATGACTTCATTCAAGCTACAGTTCTCTAAGGCAACACTATGAAAAAAAAATGTACTGAGACAGAGCCATCCTTTAAGTTAAGAAACAGAGCAGGTGCAGGACTGTTGTCTGAAGGTTGTGACTGCCAGCTAAATGGACTGTCTCAGCCTTGACTGGCGTGAGTAGGCAAAACTATTCATTGGCACCATAGAAAAGGGCAATGGTGAAATGAGTTAATCCACATATCACAAAGCCTGGGAGTTCAACTTGGTTCTGCTGATACAACCACAGGAAAAGGAATGCCAAAGCTTGCATGTGGAATCATTTCTAAAACGCTCGCGTGAAAGACCGTCCACAGTGAAGGACATGCAAAAAGAGAATCCACACACTCTTTAAGACACTGTTCATGGTATTTTAATAAAGCTAGATCCAGTATAATGCTGCTGTTATGGGCAGAAAGAACTAAGTGATACACATAGACACTATTTCTTTCTTACTAGTTATCTTTAAGTAGGAGAAACATGCCCATAAATACTTTTAACGTTTTTGTAAAGCAGTATAGCTTCACCAAGAAAAGTATCCCAGAGCAGCCAACAAATAGCTGATTAGGGTACTTCTCTGACAGGCAAGACATGTAATTTTCTGTCATACTGACAATTGCTCTAAACTGAACTCTCTTGTGGTTTGAGGGAGTGCTTTAATAGCTAGGTTGTTGCCTTGAAAAAACTGTTGCCCATTTTAGCAAGAAGAAACATCAGGCACTTAACTTCAGCTGAGGGTGTTAACACAGTCCTTCTCTGAGAGATGTGCTCAATATTCTGTGTATCATATCTCAAGAGCAGCAGTATTTAAGGTACAACCTTTTATAGACATCCTATTGGGTAATTTAGTCTAGTCTAGTTGTGAATCCTGATCTGAACTGATCAAGTGGGAGTGTTTATATTACCTAACTGTGGAATTTGAGTTAGTCAGTGTAAATCAGACACACTCAATGCAGAGAGCTAACTCAGTCAGAGAATGATTAGGAGCTCTGAAGTTTTTTTCTTGTTTTCTTTAATGTATTTCAGAGAAGCTTGTCTCTTGCAGTTGACAACGTATAAGAAGCCTAACTCAAAAACTTAATTATGTGATTATTGCCTTAGTATTTTCCTTTCAATAGGAAAATTATGCATTCAGTTTAGACAAAAGTTAAGCACTGCGATGATGAATATCACAACTGCTGTAATTCTGGATGGTTCTACTTTTTGATGCCAAAGATCTTGATACTACTTTTGACTCCCAATTCCTTAATGATAAGCAAATTATGCCACATTATTCTTCATGAGATATCCTAACCTCAGCCAGACACAGCTTTCTTTATTTATTTGTAGAACCTAGATATACATTCTTAAGACTTACATCCTGGAATTCTCCCAGATGTTTGCTTCCGTGCATAAACTTCAGTTTGTACAGAATTCAATGGCTAGGGTACCCTGTAAATGAAACTTGTATAAACACTGAATTGGTACTAAAACTGGAGTACTGCCTCCTGTCAGCTGCTGAACTGATTTAAAGATACTTGTAGTGTACCTTATAAAATTAAAACGGTTGTGCCCTACACACTGAACTATTGATTGTAATACCCATTACACTTATTTGTGGTGTCACAGCTAAGGTTTCTTAGTGTCCTCGCAGTATGACTACAGTCATCTGCAAGTACTGTTAAAATATCTTCTTGGAACCTAAAGTTCTTTCTTTTTCAAAATGTAGAAAAATTGAAAATCTTTGGAGATTTCAGTCATTATTAGTAGCTGCATTAAATCTCCTTAGTGTTACTCTTGTGGTTTCAAGCAGCTCTAAAGCTGTTAGAGAACTCTCCAGTGAGATAGGGATGAATAATTTTTTTTTTTTTGTTACCCAGTTGTATAAATTCCATTCTCCCCTAAACTCTGATGGCCCCAGCATTTCCTGGGAGTCCCACAGAGCAATAAACACCTAGAATAAACATATATCCAGCAAGTTCCATGTTTTCCCAACATTTGCTAAAGTTCATCACCACTGCATCTGAAATCTTACTGAATAAGACTGCAGTTGGTGATTATCCTGTTAACCAATGCTATAACATTTCTAACATTATTCTTTAGCTCAAGGTAGGGTGAAGGGCTATGTGTTTGGATGACCTCTTGTACTGTTTGGCAGGGATGGAGATAATTTTTTTCCCAGCAGCCACTGTGGTGCTGCACTTTGCATTTGTGACTAAACAGGTGTTGATACCACATTTTAGGTAATGCTGAACAGTGTTTGCATAGCATGGAGGCCTTTTTCTTTTTGCAACTTTGCCTCACAAGTGAGTATGTTGGGAGCATGAAAGAAGTTGGGACACAACCATCAAAGCTGATTCAAGATCACCAAGGCGTATTCCATGCCATATAAGATTATGCCAGGCAGTAAAAAGCAGCAGAGTTTTTTGCTGGTTTTTCTGGGGGGGGGGGGGGGGGGGGGAGGTACC